>JAHZSQ010000073.1:15000-70000 GCA_022405105.1 Aristolochia contorta
GATGAGAAACCGTATAATTTGTTTACACAGTATGTCTCTACCTCTGCGCGCTCCATGGACAGAATTCTTTTTTAGGGTCTTACATCAGTAGAACATAATATTAATCTCTACTACTCACTGCAGGGGAGATGAGATGCCGCAGAAGAGCAACTGCTGGGACTGTTTCTGTCTGGCGAATTTCTCTCAATCCTGCGGAAAATTTCAAAGCTCACGCGGAAAATTTCAAAGCTCACGCGCCTGCTTCTACTGATAAAGCTCTCCGTACCCGGCTCCCATGACGTTCCCCACTCATCGCTCTCTCTGACCTTTTCATGGGTAAATTGTAAAGAGAATAACCATTTTTGGGGCTTTGACTGTCATGGATGTAATTAATTGACCCCATTTCCGATTTTTCATCCCGATGAGGAGGAAGAAGAAGAAGAAGAAGACGACGACGAAAGCGACGCAGGAAGAAGAAGACGACGACGAAAGCGACGCAGGAAGAAGAAGACGACGACGAAAGCGACGCAGTCATACTGTTTGTGAAAATGATTGAGAGAAGGTTGCCTTGCAGCTTCAACAAAGGATGCTTTCCTTTTTTGATCGAAACCCATTTCTGTTCCGTTGCAGTCTCTCCCCCACCCACCCTATACTTCATGCGCACTGTTCACGACGGTGAAAGACACCAAACATGGAAGGTGGGAGGCCCTTGAAACTCTCACAGGAATCAAACTGGGGCAGGGAAAAAAACAAGCATATCATTAATGGCAGTATCTAACTGAGATGACACACAAAATCCAACCGGGTTCAGGTTTCAAGGGATTTTGAGTGGATTTCTAAAGGGAGGGGACTGGATTGGGAGAAGTCTCTGTCTCTGTGTGTTGAGGAGCGAGCTATGACTAAGCGTTGAGACTTCCCACTTGGACACTTCCCAGTTTTCCACCGGCTCTTTTCCAATTTGATCCCTTTTTTTTCTTTTGTTTTTTTATTTTTTGTAACAACTCCCCATGATGTCTTTATAAGCCTACACTTTTATAGCTTTCTCTTGGGAGTTGTGGGGAATAGTGAATGTGGGGATTGATTTAACCTCATTCTCTCTTGGTTTTGACTTGAATACCCTAGCTCCTCGGTGCTAGTTTTTAAAACTCAAAACCCAACTTTCTTTTTATTCTTCTTTTTTTCCTTTTTCAACAAAAAGCCTAATATAGTGTTTGTTAATTAATTTGGTGGCTGAATCATACGCAAGGATAATGTATTTTTTTATTATCTTCAAAAAAAATTCCAAGCATACATCAAGATAAAATGTCAATTATGAAAACTATATATGCGTTAAAAAACTGTTTTTAATTCATGCTGTTTTGTAATTTGTACATAACCAGAGGCCAAGCAGCCGGCCTGAGCAGGAGGAAGCAGATTGTGACCACCAAAAATCTGAGCTTAACTTGAATCCGCCCGTGAATTTGCCATGAGACAACCATCCATGAATTTGTTTAGCTCAATATAAAAAGTATTTTGGAGTTACTCAAACACCAAGGTAATTTGTCCAATATGTTCAATGACTTTTGTCTCAATATCAATATTCGACGTTCCAACATTACTATTATCTCTATTTTGTCTTTCAATTTTTTTAAGAAGGACTGCACATTATACACGTACAAACAAGATTAGGTATGAAAGTAAACAAGGTGAATCATCAATCGGTACACTTCGGCCCTTGAATTTTGTGGAGAATAAACTAGATTTAGTGCTAGAGAACTTGACCCGGAACTGAATCAAAATTTGTTATTAATTTGCTAGCAACAAACTTGCCCAAGAACTGAATCAAATTCCTGATATCATTCCACACCCATTAGAAGACTAAAAGAGTAGAGGGTATTCTGATCATATTGAGATCTCCAAAGGCCACAAGCAAGAAGAGGAGGGCTTCTTCAACACTCACGCCAGTCACCACTCTGGCCAGTCACCACTCTTATCTACCTGCAAAGGGGAAGCCTCTCAGAGTTCCTGATCCATATGATCAAAGAAAGGAAGCCATGGCAGCTTTCCACGTGCCTCAACACCCTCATTCACTCCCTTTGGCGGCTTCCTGTTCCCTCTCTATCCCCACTTCCCCTCTTTTTTGACCAGTGAGAGAAGTCTTTTTGTTGTATTATTGAAGCAACAGATGCTTCCCTCTCCTGTCCAACTTTGTAGATACATTTTTTATTGTGGGCATCATGAAAGAGACAAGGGTTTCTAGGGTTTTTTTTTTTTTTTTGGGGGAAGAATAGGCAAATATCTACAACTCAGTTTTAACTGGATCTCAATAAATGGACAATTTTGTCACTCACTGTGTCCTCTTCCACGCACAAGACAGGACACTTCCTTGGGCTATTCAGGTCCCCATCATTGTCCCCTTGCTTTGACCACTCCTGGCCCTTTTCTCTCCCTTGGGGGCCACTTGGGTGACACCCTTCTTCCCTCAAGTTTACCCCTTTTTCCTCCCACCCTCCTTTTCGCCTTTTCCAGTATACTATGCTTTATTGTACCACAGAATTTTGTCCGTGGAGTCAAAACGTTTGTGGGTGTTATTTGTTTGTTTAAAAGAAAAGAGTAAAATCATTTGGTGAATTTGTGTGGAGTAAATTGATGAATTGGACTTTAGACTGAGGTATTCCCATGTGGTATGGTGTGTAGGTTAGCATTTTGTGGACTGCCTAGACATATAGGTTTCCATTTTGGAACAAGTGGCAAAGGCAAGTCTTTCCCCTAAAGACAAAGAAAAGACTCCTATCTATATTTAGGTTTTGGCTTTGGATATGGATTGGTGAGGGGAAAGCTCAATACAAAAGGTAAACAAGTATGTACCTATCGTAATAGTAACAAATAGTTCGTGAATTTTAATTCATGCGGTGTCAAAACCTAAAAGCACATTTCTTTAAATTCAAAAATAATGGAAATGAGTTGAAAAATCATCGTTATGTGAAAATAATTATATCATGAAATGGACATTATTTGAGCAAAACAGAACAAAAAAAAATTCAAGCTATAATATACATAAAAATTAAATACCTCTAAACGTGGTATATAAGTCTATCAACTCCATACTATACCTACACGTTTACAGTACAAAAAATTATTTATCCCACTTGGGAGGATAGAGTGCCAACTAACGAATTAGGAGTGTTTTTTCCCTTGTGTCTGGCAGAGCTCTACTCTACGCGAAATCTAGTTAGGTGATTTTGCTCTTCAAAGAAATACTTGGTTAAATAAAACACAGATGATAATTATAAATCATGTTACTTCTCTACCTTAAAATCTTCTTGGATTTGTAACAAACCGTTTGTTCATTTGCTTACTAAGGCTCACGAATGCAGATTAGCAGCATCCTCGGTAAATTCTACAACTAAATTACAAGCATAATTTCAATGTTTTTCTTTGCCTTTCTTCCAGTAAGATTAATGATAAAAAACCCTCTCAGCTTAACATACCCAATAATGATTCAACCGTAGAAGATTATTAGTGTTATGATATTATCGTATATTAAAATACTTTTTTAAGAAAACAGTCAATCTTTCGATGTTTCCTTTTTTTTTTTTTTTTTGGGAATTAAGGGCTTTACAATCTAACTAGACTAGTAACTAAATGGCCTATTGGATTTAAAGTTCAAACTCCTAAAAAAGCTTTCTTTTTTCCACATCCAATTCGTCCAAAAAATATTCATAATACATGCTATTAAAAAATTTGCCATATACCGAATAGCAAAAACTTCCAACATGCACGAGTCTTATAGCCTGCACGGACCATTTTATTTGTTTGGAGACCGAGGTGTCTTGGATTGGAACGAACCCGTGTGACTCATCATGGACCTAACTGAAATATAGAACTAATGGACGACAAGGTTTGTACATGGAGGTGAACTGTAAAGGCCGTACTTAAGCTCAATTTAGGCCAGGCATGGAGTCACCTAAAACTATTCCTAATTGTCGTACTTACACATAATGAGAACGAATGCTGCCTACTTTTCACTTGATAAATATTTATTTCCAACCCATTTCAGGTCTCACCTGGTCTTAATTTTCCTGCACTATTTTTCTGATGGAACCTCTGGCGCTTATTCAATTTCCAGAAGTACAATAATGCAGTGACTTCATTCGTAGATGCAGACGTTTCATTCCAAAGCATGTAAGCCCTGGCGTTTCAGAGTAAAATGATGTTGCCACACTATTGCTATTTGATTTCTTTTTTGGCCATGAAACACTATGTAAGAGCCTTACTCGAGGTTCAATTTATTTCCCGGCTATGCATCGTTGAGTAAACAGTCTTGCATTATTTCCCTTGCGTTTGTGCACCTGTTTCATGGACCAGAAACTTTAAGGTTTCAAATAACTGGATAAAAAAGAAGTAAAATGCAAGGGAGTATGGAGTATTCGAGGTGAAACGATATGTACGTCATAGTCTTATTTTTAACCATTTCATCTATTTCAGAAAAAAATAAATTCCGAGAGGCAGAAAAACGTCCTTTTCTATCCAAATCTCCGGGGATCGAAGTTGACCCTAGAGAGAAGGTGATGTCAGGCTATACTGCTGTGGAAATGGGATAACAGAGTTGAATGACTGATGATGCTATGAATGAGCTTCATGGTAGTTGGTAGGGAGCAGTAGATTTTCTGAGACAGAAGAATCACCAGCCTTTTCTTCAGTAATCCGATAGATATTCATGTGTACTACACATCGCCAAAAAGCTGTGATCAGTGAAGATTTTCATTTTAGTGGAGGATGTTGAGACAGTAGCAGAAGACTACGGAATTTGCAGAGTTCAAAGAATGACAGGAAACATATTAAATTTAAACTATGACTACTCTGAGTACTTTCCTAAGAAATAAAAATGCAAAACAAAGCAACATTGTAAGATAGAAAAAATAGTTACTAGTAAATACTGAAAATTATGCTGCTGCTTTGTTTTCTTCATTACTGGAGAAAGAAAAAGGGAAAACGCATAACTGAGCAACGAAACTGTCATATTTGCCTACCAAAGTCCCCTATCGGCTCGTCCTGTCCCTAACCAACTTCAAAATATATCTAGAATTGGCAGTAATCAGGTGGCCAAGCCATGTTGCGGAACCGGCAATAGAAATCCGTCATATTTAGGAGACTTGCAGACGTGTAGTTTCAGAGCTGACAACCCTACAGTTACCTTTACAACTACTTCACTTTCACAACTAATTTAAAGTTAAAACTTCAAATCGACCAACGCGCCTGCAGTAGAGTCGGAGAGCAATTTGTACCGGTTTTTGCATTTCTTTTCTCAGGGAAGAACCACGTTGCACTGGCAAACGCCATATATGGTTCACAGACACAGAGGGATGCTTACCCAGAAGCTATGGTACACCAAACCTCTGCTTCTGAGATACCACTACCCCAAAATCCGGTCCGCTAGAGAAGCTTTTCAAGACAAGATGGAAAAGAGGTGCCTCATGCTTTGATTCACGTGACAAGCAGAGAAGAGGAGAGGTCACATGTTCCTCTTCCTTTCTGCCTGATGAGACAGACTTTTGAGAGGCCCATTTAAATTTTTTCAGAAAGGACACTTCTGCTGGCATATATGAAACAAATAGCTTATTCAATTTTTGTTCCACCGAGTACTGACTTATCAAAAACTTCAAAAGCAGAAATAATTATGAAACTACTATCTTGTGGAAAAAACCCACCAATATTGTATTTCTTTGTCCCCGGTGAGTACAATTGTTTGCCAGGCAGCCAACTTGGCAAAGGTATAGGTAAAGCAGAAAATGCTGGGAAAAGATGGAACCTACAAAGAAAAAGCAAATGAATCAAACAAAAGAAAGGACGAATTCTGAAACTTGAAGAGAGCCTAACTTGGATTGGAACACTTCCCGGAGGAGTTGTAGACAGAAGAGTTGCGAACTTCTCATGTCTGTTTCCCCTCGACTTTCTCGAGAATTATCATGTCAAGGTATAAGAGCTTCCCTCAAGTTTGCAAAAGTTAAATAGTGAGTCAACCTTTATAAGATCAACCCACCGCTGGGTTACCTGAATTATTATCAGTGGCTTGCAGAGGGACACAATTTATAATACAAAACCCCAGAAGTAATTATCTGAGCTACTGATATGCGTACAAGGCCCCTTATACATAAGTAAACCAATGCAAATTAGGTATTCACTAAAACAGTTGGTGATCCACTACATGGCTACTAACAAAAGAGTTTTCTTGTGCTCTTTAATTTTGTAATATCAACTCCAATAAGTTCACTGATCTTTCTACACCTTGGCAAAAGTGGAAGGATGAACTCAGAATAAGAAAGACTTATTTTTAACATCTTGAAACAAGAGAACGAAAGGCTTATTGTAACAACTTGAAACCAGAGAATCTGAGTCATGTGACTAATCCACTGCAAGTGAACGATGAGTAGTTTGAAACAGCAGTAAGCACCTCGAAAAATCAAACAAGTAAAAAAGAAAAGAAATAGCAAAAGAAGGTGCAAAGAAGTGACAACTTCCAAAAGTTTCCCCAAGCTGACTGGTGTTTTTCCAGTTTACTTTGAACAAAATACTAAAGCACATAGGATATTCTTATTTTCATGTTCGTAATCAGGATCATGGCTTGAGAAGAAATTAAGACAAAAATGTATCCAAAGGAATGTCAAAATCTTAGCTCATTATTTTGTTGCTTTTTTACCTGGCACATACGAATATGATTTTAAGAAAAGAAAGAGCTACATAATGATCCAACCCAAAAAGAGCTCATAGGAGAAAACAACTCTCTATTATTTGGAAGTAATCCAGGCATCCGGTATGCTTGCTTTACCATGAAGTATCTTCTAGTTGCTCAATGAATTGCAAAGACCGTCGGGCAAAAATTTGATGTTTGTATGGTTGACAGATGTAATAAGAAAGACAAAGATTGACATATTTAACACAAATTTAACAACTTCTAGAAAAACCAAATTGACTATGCATCAATATTTAATGGTAGTGAAATGATGATTGAACCTCTTCTTTCGCAAGTGAGGGAAAGACAAACATTTGAAGAATATATAAGCCTTCTCCAGATTTATCATTTGGAGAATTCATGATTTATCGTGTAATGTTCCTGTTGTCAGTCATGTATTTGGATCAGTAAAAAGTATTGCTAACACTCTTGACAATGAGTGGGTTTCCCTCCAACCTCTCATTGTAAGGGATCACCATTTGTTAAATTTCTACAAGCTTGAATTTTGTGCCTGTTCTTACTTTTATTTATTTGAAAATGCCTTCCCACACTTTTTTGCCAAGCTGAAATGTGGAACTCCAGCAGAGTACAGAATAAAGGTAGATCATTTGATTTGATGAATATGTAAATCTGATTTTTTGATATTGACTCAATAAACTTTTGTAGAAATATCTGTGGTAAACCAAATGATCAGCCTTCAAGGGATCGTTGAGTTAACCAACGACCATCTGCCAGAAACTTTATTATTACCACCTTTTTCCTTTAATGACTCAAATGGATTGTCATCAGAATGGAGAACCACAAAAGCCATATCATATTTCCCTTTAAGTGTCTTAGGTGTAAGTAACATATCCATCTGTGTGGGCTGAGTCCGATGTTCACCTAAAGTCAGTCAAATCACCTTATATCTTCTCAAGTTGATCACACAAATAAAACACAAGAATGCAAAGAGGATCTTACAAACTCACCCGCCTACTGGGAATTCATATAGAACGAAGTACTTACGTAAATTTTTACCGGACGTAGGCTTCATATTCAAGGATAGACGAGACTCATCCATGTCAAATTTGACCTTATCAACTGGATATTTTAGCCATAATTAGCCAAAATGGTTGGAAAAATAGCCAACTCTTGACTATTATATACTGAACAACCACGTAGAGGCAGTTCAATTAAAAACAATGCTGAAAATCTATGGGCATGACTCAATAGCAACATGAAAACTCATGCTTGAGGAAAACTATTGTAGTTCAACTATACTATGGTTGGCACAAGCAGGTATATTAAACTTATCTCACATGAGTTTGGTAGGCACAAGCAGGTATATTAAACTTATCTCACATGAGTTTGGTAGCCACAAGCAGATAGATTAGACTTATTTTGCAGGAGTTGGTCGCCACAAGCAGGTAGATTAGATATAATACCAACACAAGAAGTGATTCTCAGCAATTTCCTCAAAAAGCCTTGATTGATATTCTGTAAACACCTTATATGAAACGCTCACGGGCATCTTCAGTTTTTTGGCTTTTCTTTTTATTGGCTTTAGAGAGTTGTCTATTTTTCTTTTGTTATACTAAGAAAAAGGGAAAAGAACTCTTTTGATGAAAGAACGAAGGACAAACACATATATTTCTGAGGTTCCATTAAGATCACAAGTTGCATCAGGATAAGGATCCAGGCAATATACCTTTTTTTTTTATATAGTCTTTACGAATGTTTATGGCAAGAAAGAGGAGGGTTGCAAAGGAGGAAGCTCGCTCTAAAACAGAATCATCTATTGTTAGGAAAGATAGCAACATATGTGAATGACTTGAAATCAGACGAGCAGATTTATATGCAAAGCCAAGTTTGCTTACTGCATATGCTGACATATGGGTATTTCCTGTTCAGCTCTTCAATCATGGTAGTTGTCTTAGAAATCTGAAGCTCTCTTCGAGCTCTCACAAGCAAAGAATTTCTTTCAGCATAAGGTCAGAGAATGACATTGTGCGGCAATTGAGTCAATTGAGACAATTGAGGCCCATTTTTTAGCATGTCGCTCATGGGCCCCTTTTTTAGCTAGATCGTCCGCTTTACCATTAACACTTCGTAATACATGGTTCCAACTAATGACAGTAGATGCAAGTTCTCTAATTTCATCAATGATGGAGCAAAGCCTCCAAGGAGGTTTGAGATCATTCTTGCACCATTGAAGCAGTACTTGAGAATCGCCCTCAACATATAGTGCCCAACAAAATGGAATTTGAGGAAATATTTAAGACCATGAAGTACACTTTTTGTTTCAGCAATAATGGAATCAGTGGTGCCGATTGGGCATGAATATGTGAGCAAAATATCTCCAGAAGAAGAAATCAGAATTAAATTATAAGAATCGAGCCCTCAGAAAGCAAACACGAAAATTTATCTTTTTCTCGTAAATATGAAGCGGAAGAGGAACGACAACTCAAATATTGCATACAAAACTCCCCAACAAGAACATTACACAGAATCTTCGCCAAATGCAATTGATTTCAAGAAATCACACTTACAACACCAAGTCACTCCAGATTCTCAGCAGATACTCAACCACATCGCCCAACAAACAGTTTTTCAGCAGATACACAACCACATCGCTCAATCAACAAAATATCCACACAGTCACACTGACTTCCACAGAATATGGCTCATCTACAATCAAGCAATGGCAAAAGGACGAAAGAGTCATCATACCAACAAACAACTTTCTTCTCCTATGGTCCTAAGCTCTACATCAGTCACACAACATACAAAACCACTCACATCTGGCCAACCGCATTACACAACCAAGAAGCACCCAGAATGCAGAAGTAGAAATAGTATATCAGTCACCACAAGCTCCATGCACAAACTTATGCAACATTTGGAGCCCCATCAGCAGCTATCCGTTTCATGAAGTATTCAAACAAAAAGGAAAGAAGTTAAATCCACCATGGCAGGTGTTATACGAACCCAGGTACTGTCGTAGCCACGACTTGCACAGAAGATCACACGTTTCATATGAATCAGAAAAGTGAAAAACTCAAGGTATCTTCTTCCATGATTTCATATATCAACTGATGAAGATAACTCTTTTCTTGTCAACCGGGCTACCGGAACTACTGTGCTGGTGGCCAAAATCTTGTAGCAGAGGATAAGCTTGAAGGATACACCTGGCAAAGCTCTATATTGGAGGGTTAATAGTCGGCAGCAGATGGCAGTACCGTTGAGTTCAGGCCTTAATGTTAACAACAAGACCCCCCCAGCTCAGCGTATCCACTTCAATGCAGATTCCCCATTCTCAAACACACATTTATGTCAAAAGACATTCCCTGATACCTCGTACACATACCAGAGAGTACACTACCTGTGCTTCAAATACATTAGCTATAGAATACCTAGAAACAACTCCACAGTTGTTCTCTACCCACAATCCTTTACAGTTTACATATGGCAGATAGTATGGAGTAACAAAGTGTCAGTCAAAAAATCTTATTGATATCCATACATATATTGCCTAGCCGTCTTGTCCGTCGATGGTCAGCTTTGGATAACTTCTAACATAACTCTCCTACCGACTGTGTTAATTCACCTTCAAAACTTAATGTATATCTACTACAGCTACCCACTTAAATCAAACTTCCCTTGCATCATACCTGCAACCCGCCCCTTTCCTTGTCTTCCTTTCAGGTTCTTTCCAAAAATGGAAACTGCTCCAAGTGCTGCTGCGCCAGAAATTCAAGATAGCTCTCACCGTCACACCACAAAATCGGATGAAGCATCATCAGAGAAATTGGTTAAAGTTAACTATGGAAAAGATGTGCTGTTAGTTTCGTCAGACTCAGAAGCTACCCAAAGTACCGACTTAAATCCAGATTGCTAACAGAAGACTGTACTTAGCCTCTCAGCCAAGCTCCACCGAGTTACCCATTCCAAAGAATGCATAGAAAAAGGCCTAGCTCAGGTAGCATCGTCGCTTATAGGTATCTTCGTAGGAAGAATTCCGGGTACCCCAACCTTCATTGCAAATAGCTTACAGCATACGCACGGTTACCTGACCCAAATATCTCAATCCTTAAAATTCCCAGAGAGTATATCTCCATCGAAATGCCATTGAGAGAAAACTACCAAAATCTGCGTGAGTTATTGCAGATTCAAGTAGCCGACTCCATGCTTCATCTCTTCTACTGGCCGAGGGGATTTCACGCTGAGTTTTATTAATTTCAAACTACCGCGGTCTGGATTAAGCTCATCAAACTGCCAGTCATGCACTGGCATTATGATGCTTTGAGAGCAATAGGAAATCCAATAGGAAAGTACCTGATGATGGATGAGCAGATGAAAAAAAGAGAAGGCTCGACACTGCATGCACGAGTAAAGGTAGAAATTGATCTCCTAGGTCGGGAAATCAATAAAATAGAATTAGATACTGAAAACAGCATATGCGAAGTACCAATCCATATTGAAAGCAAACCATGGGCCTGCACGCACTGCAAGAGATGGGGTCATTCCACAGAGGAGTGTCGGGTCAAAATACAAAAAGAGGACTCAACCATTCAACAAAGCCACCGAGTCGCGATGATGGATCGGACGACCCACAATCAGATTAGCATATAGTTCACAAAAGAGGACATACAAACCCGCCTCGTCCTGCCTCATCATCATCAAAAGACAAAATACAAAGACCAGTGAAACACTACTAGTCTTCTACATCCTCACGCCAAAAGAGTCTGGCAAAAAGCAACGAAACAGATTCAAATCTGTTGTTGAAGTTCAAAGTCATTTTTTTTTGAAAGTTATTGAAGTTCAAAGTCATAAAGCCAGATAAAGTACAGGTTGTGATTTAAACCTTTCCCTAGCACCACCTTATCAAACTAACATATGTCCTCAGACCATAAAAGACATCCCTCACCCCACCAGACCGCATTCTAGAATTTTCAAATCTATCAAAGTGGCTCAGCGAGCTGCAAGTTTCTCAGAACTAGGCTCAGCGAGACTATTCAAAACTTCCAAATGGTAACGAATTTAAATCAGCCAAAAATGACCCCTTACTCAACAATGGATCTGATACGTGCACACAACTACAAAGTTTCTAATGGAAACAACGTAGTGATGGCAGCAATACAGACCCTTGAAGGAGTAAGCCAAAGTCGTGGATGCAAGCGAGAGGTGATTCGAAATACAATTAATCATTCGGAACCAGCTTTAAAATCAGCACGAAGTCAAGCTTTCGAGCACACAGCTTGCCACTTCACGGGTAAGTTACCCAGCTCTAAACAAATGGTTATTTATGAATAGCTGTTTAATTTGGAATGTCCGTGCCATCATAAATGCTCCGGCTCTTACTGCTCTTAAGCATTTAGTACTTATACACAATCCCAATATAATATTTTTGAGTGAAACTAAATCTACAAACCCAAATGATACAAAGGTTATCAAATGGGCTACGAAACAGTACTCTCAAATATACTCAGCGCCATCAAATGGCCTAAGTGGAAGGCCTTTGTCTCCTCTGGAAGGAGTCAATTTCGCTTACTGTTACAGTAGCGAATTTATTTGGTATCTTCTCTTCTCTAATATAAATATGCCAAATGGCGTAGTCAATATAGGCTTCATAGATCTCCCACCAAGCTACAACAGATGGAATGAAGGGCTAGGTTTTATAAAAAATTATGTCAGGTCACAAAATATGCCAATGGCATTGGTAGGGGATTTTAATGCGACAATAAATTCAACAGAAAAAGCATCGAAATCAATAATGTACAGACCAAACAAAGCTTTTTAAAGCTTTATAAATCAATATGGATGGATTGACTTAGGGGCGGATGCTCCATGGTTCACGTGGACCAACGCAAGAAAAGGAACAGATAGAGTGTCAGCAAGACTAGATAGATTTATTTGCAATAATAATTGGCTGACGTATCTACCCCATTCAAATGCCACAGTCCTCCCCCAGGTGAGATCTGACCATGCCCCTTTATTGGTCAGATTTAAACCTTCCAATAGGAAACACAAAATATTTAGATATCAGGCTATGTGGGCCGAAGCATTGGACTACAATCAGGTAGTTGAGAAAGGCTGGAATTCAGTCAACCACCCACAAGTGACCACAGTTTCACCAGACCTACTAGCAAATAGGCTACAAAAAAAGTAGCGAGACGATCTCATAAAGTGGAACAAAACGACTTTTGGAAATTTCCACAAAATACCAAATTATTACCAACAGAACCCCAAAACAACTTTGGGATCCAGTCATTGAGAAGTTGAATAGAAGGTTGAGCACATGGCAAGGAATATTCTTATCCAAAGCAGCTAGACTCACTTCGATCAAATCATGCCTAATTAGAACCCCAACTTATTTTTTGTCCTTTCTTCATTACCCCATGCTTGTAGCTGCTATGATTGGAAAAAATTATGAGGAATTTTATATGGTTTGGCACTTCTAAGAAGTCAAAATTACACTTTTTAAATTGGGAAGAAGTCTGTAAGGCTAAGGAGGATGGTGGATTGGGAATTAGAAGGGATTAAACACATTAATGCAGCTCTCCTTATTAAATGGTTGTAGAAGCTTAATACTATGATGTTGCTTGGAAAGAGATGGTAACTAGAAGTTTGTACAACAGGCCCCGACAATGGTGGATCTGATGATACCAAAACAAGGGATTATCTCGGATCGGAAGAGAATCATTAAATACTATATTTCTTTTCGTCCGAGAACCTCCCTCCAGCCTAGATGTGGAATAGCATTCGTTTTTTGACTGACTTATGGCTTGGGGAAGCTCCTTTGCCTGATAGATACCCGAGATTGTACCTTACAACAAGGAATCAAGATTGTTGTATATCTAATATGGCCCCCACTCGACAGCTTTAGAATATCAATCGGGAACCATTTCTGAGAAGGAATTTGACAGACCAGGAAGCTCAGAAAATTATTGAACTTATTGAGTCTTGGAGCAAGATCTATTTGAGAATAACAATCTAGATGAAATAATTTGATGCCCAAATCCTAATGGTGCATACACTGCCAGTTCGGGGTATAAATGTCTTGCAAATGGTGGAAATACCAAACACATTGCTGCAATTGCTTGGTCTTTTTCTTGTCCAAGGAAACAAACTTTTTTGGTTGGTGTTGCTCAAGAGAAAGGATACCTACCCGGGACTTGTTAATGAGGAGCGGAATCCACTCTCTCTGGTGGTGAGATTGAAATAGTCAATCACCTCTTGTTTCAATGTAGCTGCAACTAGAATATATGGGCTTTCTTTCTCGGTATATTTGGTGTTAAATATGTCACTTCCATGATCTATCTAGCCTCTCTTAAATGGCTAGCTACTTTGGGCCTGGATCTAAGGGCAGATTGATGTATAAATGTTGAACGAGATACGTCCCATAGATAATTTGGAGAGAAAGGAATAACTGGGTTATTTCACAACACTGTAAGGCCGTGGAAAGAGGTCAATTATCTTATATTACAACAAGTTATTGGGTGGTTGAAACTTCAAAGGCCTTCTCTGGTGCGGAGGTTGGGGTCATATGGAAATCATGGGTTGAGCATGCAAGAGAATCCAGGGGCAGAAGCATGTTAATTCAAACATGGCTCTCCCCATCTGATGCAGCATACAAGTTGAACTTTAATAGCTCATCAAGGGGCAACCCAAGGCCGCCGGTATTGGGGGACTCATTAGAGATTCTAGAGATGAGGTGGTTCTCACTTATTCTGGTCTCATTGGTGTAAGTGACTCAACCACTGCTGAGGCTTTGAGTCTTCCATAGGGGTTAGAGTGGTTCGTCAACTCTCAATTAACTAGGAAGGTGAGTCAAAAGTCATTATCTCATGATGTAAGGGTGATTGCAGATCACCTTGGAGATACTGGTCCACCTTTACTAAAATTTGTGATCTAGCCTATGTTGTTGTCAATTAGAAACATGTACTTAGAGGCTCCAATGGTAGGGTAGATGAATTGGCGAAGTTAGGGATCCAAGAACAACAACTTGTTGTTTGGACTCCCTATTCTTATGTAATCAGGCCTATGGGCTTGTATTTTACTTAATAAATCAATAAAATCACAACTTTAAAAAATATATAACTCTTGTCTACATTAACTCTTTCATACGGAATTAACAACCAAATATATTTTCAAAAAGACAGAGTTTGTATTGTGGATAATAATTGTTGTTCAAATGAGCAATCCGAAAGTTTGGTCTGATCTCCATCACATAGACACAATCATTTTTCCGAAAATTTGCAATAGACTACAAAAAGGATTTGGAGATGACAACTAATGCACAAAAAAGATTTTGAGAATACCTCCATCAGCTTATTGGATGGCTGAAAATTCAGAGTATGTTTCAAGGCATAGAAGCAAGAGCCATATGGAGCTCTTGGGCAGAGCATGCACGAGATCCCAAGGCAAAGGTGATTTCTGTTCAACCGTCCACCAGTTCTCTCTTACAAACTAAATTTCGACGGATCATCTATGGGCAACCCTGGACATGCTGGTGTGGGAGGACTCATTAGGAATCACAGAGGTGATGTACTTCTATAAAATACAGCACCTATTGGCATCTCAGATTCGACAACTGAAGAGGCAATGAGTCTCTTACAAGGGCTGAAGTGTTTTCATAGGTCCCAACTTTCTGGATCTCTCCATGTTGAAGGAGACTCCAAGTCTATTATTTCATGGTGTAATGGTGATTGCAATCCTCCATGGAGACACAAATCCATTTTTAATCAGATAAGAGATTTAACTTCCTTTGTAGTTAGTTGGAATCATGTAATTAGAAGTACAAATGGTAGGGCAGATGAATTAGCAAAAAAAGGGGGCTATGAACAACAACTTGTTCTTTGGACCCCTTAGATTTCACTTGCAAAATTTGGATTTTGTAATTCCTTATTGATTGAAATGAAATGAAAACCCAACATTCAACAAAAAAACAAAAAACCTCCATTCAATCTGAATATAATACTTCCCCCTAGCAAACCCAAACTCAAATAGCTGGGCAAAACTTGGAAAAAAAAGAAAAAACAAATCACTAAAAAATGTCAAAATTTCAGCCAATGCAAACAGGCATTGTAATGCCTAGTTGCTAGACTGACTGATACCCACTACCAGCAGCTCCAGTTAAATCACTACACAAATCAGGTTTAATGCTGCAAGATCGGCCAACCAACAAAAAACAAAATGTAAGTTATTAGATTTAGAATGGACCAATAGAAATCCATGTTTTGAAAATCGGACTGGACCAGCCAGTTCTCCTGGGTTGAACAGAAACCAGAGACTATCCTGGTTTTTACAAAGGCTTGAATCAGTTTTCCTCCTAAACCATCAGACCGATCCTGTCTAATCGGATCTGGTTCACGCACGTAGGTAAGTGGATAGGTAGAATTATAAAAACCCAGATTGCAAGAGCTAGGATTCGAATTAGGGACCTTTAAAAGATGCAAGGGGCCCTCTAACCAACATTGCACATCAGTTCATGTAGTTTAAAAACATAAAAAATTATTAAATTATATCTTTTCAATGTAAGGTCAAACTATAATTCAACTGTGGTCTAACCAAACTGACTTTTTCACCGGTTTGATGACCGGTTCGGTTTTCAAAACAATAGAAATTTCATGATGCTAGGGAATGATAAAAATAATTAAACAAAATATGGAAGTTGTAATGCAAAAACTCCTTCACATATTGAATTTGTTAGATTTAGTGAAGGAAGATAGAAGATGAGAGAAAAGTGAAGAAATAGGAAAAAGGGGAAGAGAGAAGGAGAGAAAGAAGTCGTAAAGTCTGCATAACCTACAACCCTAAAACATGTATAAATAGAATCTGAAAATACAAAATTACAATGATGTCATTCATGGCTTGAGGAACAAGTAAACTAAACAATAAACAAGCAATAGCTAACTAAAGTTTAGTAAAATTACTAAACTACCCCTAACTCTTAACAGAATTCTTGCTACCGAGAGACTTGAACCCGATCCTTCATAGCCGAATATCCCTTCATGTGACCATCGAGGCAGAGGTCCAATCCACTGCAACTACTTGATGTTTGGAAGGCACAAATATGAATAAAACATGAAGCGCAAGAAAAAAGGACTATTGCTTGGAAGGAAAAAAAAGGGTCAAAATAAGAACAAAATAAGAGGCTAAACCATCCAGAAACTCCAAATTTTTCCTCTTATTGCTTTGGATTCACTTGGAGAAAAAAAGGCAATGAATGAGGAAATGGGTTTGTTTATAATAAAAGAACAAAAAATGAAGCACTTTTTCAAATGGTTTTCGGATCACATTAAAATCTTGCTTTTTCTGTTAGTAAGTTTACCTTATTTCTTTGCGTCAACAACACTCTTTATATCCAGAGTAACTGGTTCCTCCATACCCTCAGAATGCCAAAGGACGAGAAAAAACTGTAGGCAAAAGCAGAACTAGAATTGCAAACACAAGCTAGCTATCCAGTTTCTGAACGACCATTTGAGAGACCAAGGAGCCTTCCTCAGCCAAACCATCAACAACACCATTAGCAGATTCGGGGTGAAGCAAGTGATGTTAAAGGAGCTAGAGATGTCAAAATTTTTTCCAACCAGAGACAAGAGATGCCAAGGGAATTGAATCCTATTTGCACCTGCTAATAGTGGATGATGAGCCTCCCTAAATCACTAGCAAGAGCTTAAAGTGAGCCTTCACCAATTAGCGAGCATCTCAAGGTTTTTTTTTTTTTTTTTTTTTTTTTGAAGTCAAAGCTTTTATTCATTTAACATGCAAAGAGTACATAGGTTACACCAGTGTTCAATCATTTATCTTCCCAAACAACAGCTAATATTTTAGCTTGTTGCTAATACATCAACTAGTTATCGCTTTTAGTGCTCCAGCTTTTGCGAGCTATCAGCCTCATAATTAGCCTATCTTTCGGACCATACCACCCTCTTATCACATGTGAGATCTGAAACTTCATCAAAAATAGTTTTGAGCTTCCAATGTGCACTCCCCCAATACCATCCCCAGCCAATCACTAGCTGAGAGTCACCCTCCACTATCATCTCCTTTGTATCTTGGTGGCCAGGAGCTTGATCCAGCAAGCAAAGCCAAGACTTCAGCTTCATTAGACCCATATATTCCCACAGGCGCCGAGAAGGCTAAGAAGACCTCCCTGTTCAAGTCCTAATCAAACCACCAATCGGGGGTGTTCCCCACTGAGGACCCATCTGAGTTCAACTTCAAAGAGTTACGTATGGGAGGGCTCCATTCTATCCTCACCATACATTAAGGGGCTGAGAACATTATGACTTTGTGCCAATACATACGCATTACTGTTAGGGGGAAAGGGAGAAAGCTATGCATACAAGAAACCCAAGATAGAGTCCTTTTTTCTAGCCAGTTGTGCCAGGGTACCGCTTCCATAGCTGCCTTCTGCAGTAACTTACCCCACTGAAGCAAAGGACAAGCACTTTAAGCTTCTAACAACACCATAAACCCAAAAGGGCTACACAATCGATGGTTTGTCAGTTCATCAGAGATTGTTTTGACCAAATTAGCTCCTGACAACCAGCTGTTCAAGTTAAAGGTTTTCCTCTTTTCTGTTTCCATGGTAAGGGGCTGAAAAGAGGGAGTATGGAAACAACATATTCAATGAAATTTAAACAGTTCTGAGCAAGAATCTCAATCACATCTAAGAGTACAGTTTTAAGCAAGTGATGTATCCCCTTTTTACGGATCTCAGCAAAACCAAAAGCAAGAGAAATGGGCAATGAGACACAAAACAATCCCTTTAAAAGAAAACAAATGAACCAAATAATTCAGTGATCTACTTTTGGTACTCGGCTTGTGTTCCTATTCTGCGAACAATTTCTGAAGAATGTTAGCCAGGGAAGGAAATGGTAAAAGTTCATAGATTTCATACCAGAAAATTGTAAGTCTATGAGCCAAGTGCCGATGCAGTTTGGACAAATAAATATTGTCTTTGTGAACTTGAGTAATAGCTCAGTGGTCACATGGGGATTTGTAGAGGGAAGTCTTGAGTTTAAGTTTCCACGGAGGCATAAGCCACATCATTTTTAAAAAAAACTTTTTTCTTTAAATCTCTGCAGCTAATCATTCTCTAAATTCAAATTGCACTCCTTTGGATTAACCAGTGACCCAGCCATGTGCACTTTATGGGGCACACAAATGTATAATCAAGCAATTACACCACGAATCTACAATATTAATAGAATTAGAGAAAAATATTATTTAATAAAAATAATAAATGCTTTCAGATAAAAGAAACCATGAAAGTTAATGAAAAATAAATGCACTTACATGTTCCTATTTTTGAAAGTACAAACTAGAATGAACTTGCGTTAGAACATCAATAGAATACAATGGCTTGGGCCTGTACTCTCATTTCACATACATTGAGGTCCAATTTTACTTGGAAAACAATATAATGCAGATATTGCTTGTGTAAGTGACAGAAGAACCTTCAAAAGCTAGAGAACAATAACGAACATGCTTCCATTAATTGCATTATTCCCTTCAGCCATTAATGAGGCAATTGTCCATCGTGGGCCAACAAAACCAAGCAGAGTTGGTTCAGCTAGATGATTAGTCAAGAAACAGATGACAAACTTCATTCATATGTAAGGAACATTTTTTTTAAAGAGATGAATGAATGAAGTATAGTTGATCACATCTACAATGTTAACATATCACGTGAAATAATTGAAACATAAACCAGAGAATCCAAGCCACCTCGCCTGAAATTAGACGAATTCTAAAATTAAAAGAAACTAAGCCGCTTATCCTTTAGAAATACCAAACAGCTCAATGTTTGAGAGCTTCAAGGTTTTATAGAATTGGAAGAAAACTTGTGTTGTTTCAGTGGCCCGAGAGCAGGAATAACTGAATAGGTGCATGCAAATGCTAGCATAAATTCTCCTCAAAAAAAAAAAAATGCTAGCATAAATGATAAAAAAATGGAGTAAGTTTCAAAGACTAGGCATTCTAGTGATCCTCCGTCCAAATTAAAATGATCTAAATATATTAATCCCAGATGTCAGGAAGATGCACTATCAACATAGATTGTAGTCGGATACAAACCTAAAATTTCTTTGGTGTATGACTTGAATTAGCATACAATATCTTTTTCTCAACGGATAGAGCTTCGTCCGAGGTGGACGTGGTCGCCGCCGGAAGGTCCCGGCTTCCGGCGAGGCAGAGAGAGCCGCGCGCGGGAAGCGGAAGTCCAGGTTCTTTTCTTTCCTTCAGCGTGGTGGCATTTCCGTAATACAACAGAGAAAGGATTCACTTAAAAGAGACACGTCCGATCATGTTTCGAATGATCGAACGGATCTAATGCGAGAGTTCATTTTGAGTCCACGACGTCTTTCATTATCCTTTTTTCACTCCAAAAACCCTAAAGAGTTCTCTCTGTATCGTCCCCGTCCCTCGTTCAGCTGAGAAGTGCGACCGTCATGGAAACCGATGGAGAAGTTCAGCCGAAGAGAAGGACGTTTAAGAAGTTCTCCTTTAGAGGAGTTGATCTGGATCAGCTCCTCGACATGGGAACTGACGAGCTTGTTAAGCTATTCACCGCACGGGCACGCAGACGGTACGTACTCGTGTTCGAGCTCGTGAGGTCTTGCATTTCGTTCTATATTTTTATACGATTTTCATTGATTGATTCTGGTTCCTGTTTCCCTCAGGTTTCAGCGTGGTCTGAAGAGGAAGCCTATGGCTCTTATTAAGAAGCTCCGAAAGGCGGTAAGTTTCTGTTTGTCTGCTATATTATTCTTCTTAACGTTGGATATTATTCTCGAAATTTCAGGACTTGGAGTTCTCTTTGAACTATCGCTTGTGAGTGGGGTACATTTTTCCCGTAGACTTCTCGACAATTTGTTAGTTTTCTTCCACTCTGTATGATATCTGTGCAACCGGGGTACCATACTAATGGATTATCGACAACGAAGGATTTCACGAGTCGCTGAAACTCGTATCGGTAGCATTCTTGTATTTGTGTAACCAGGGTCCTGTCTTTTCTTGTTTGACTGTCCATGTTATGATCGAAGCTCGGCAATTCTAATTACTTGTCAATGATTACATAACGCATATATTGGGTGCTACATGTATGGAGGCAGTGATAAGAAAAAAATTATTCTTGAAAATATCACATAGTGAAATTAAGATATCGGTGCAATAGTGAATGCTTATTCTTGGGTGGTTATTTCAGTTCACAGATGCAGACACGGATGTTTTGAACTTTTTTAATCATTTATTTGAAAGTTTTCTCATTAGTTGTGTTTCTTATATCTGCTTGGAAATGAAATACCAACAGAAGCGAGATGCTCCACCTGGTGAAAAGCCTGAACCAGTAAGGACTCATTTGAGGAACATGATCATCGTCCCAGAAATGATTGGAAGCATTATTGGTGTTTACAATGGCAAGACCTTTAATCAAGTGGAAATCAAGGTATGTTTCCAGTCTCCCCTTTCTTTATTTCTCTCTCCCCTTCTCTATTAAAACCCGGTCTTCATTTATTGAATGCTTTGGCAGCGAGTTGACCTTTTTCCCCTCCTTTTTACTGGAAATCTTACCTATTTAGCGTAGTTTTTCTTTTGACATATTTTGTGGAGCACTTCTTATGTGTTGGTGAGTCTTTGTTGTTTCTTGTTTGTGGTGTCGCCTTGTTGACCTGTTGCTTGCTGCTAATGCGTGACTGTTAATTTGTGTGCTTAATAATTCTTCATAGCATTTTGTTGTAAAAGTCCTATCTGTGTTGTACTAAGTATTGCAACTGTCGTGGGAGTTATAATACTATGGAAACAACACTTAACATAGTGCACAAATAAAAGCACGAAGTAAAACAGGAGACATAGAGACAGTTTGTTATTGCTATTCAGTGCCAATTGCAGTTAGTCTTTGGTGTATCCTGCCCACATGTTCTGGGAATTTTGAAAAACTAAAAATTCAAATTGGAATGTATCATTCCATATTCACAGGCTGAGGTGGCTGGAGATCTATTTTAGGATCTCAGCCCACTGAGTTTAGAAATGCCCAACTACTTGAGGCAGCATGGGAAGAAAAGATAGGATCAACGAGTCTATTTTTAGATAGTACGTTGGTTCATGGAAAGAGGAAAACAACCGTTGAAAAGAGTTATTTGAATATTATATATAGAGTTAGTTGGTAAGACTTCAAAGATTCCTAATTCTGTGCTGAGTAGTATCCCTGGTGAATGTTGGTGGAGGTGACTCTAGTATCCTTGAAGAAAAATTCCATGTTGTTTTCTGTGGAAAGCGTTTACCAAGGGGGAGATAGGTGTGGGTGATTTGATCGTGATATGCTGACTAGTGGGCAGCTGTGTGTTCTGGGAAGAACGGCAATGCATTCATGGTGATCGAGTAAGTATGGAGGCATTCAGTTGGAAGAGTGTTCCTATTCATATGAGGTTAACTTGGCAGTAATACTCTTGAAATATTAATGGATTTGATCATCTTATGGGCAAGATGCCCAGAGGACTAGGTGCAATTGGCACAAACTGCAATAAAAAATTGATTTTTTTTCTCTTATTCTATTTAATGCTTCTATTTGTGCATTACATTAAGTGTTGTTTTCAGTGTTATAACACCTCCCACAATGTTGTTGTAATACCTAGTACAACAAACACCAGACTTTTAGCTTGGTCATGTGTTATATTGTATTATTGCTTATTGGTAGTCCGTTGAAGGTTCTCTCCCTGTTAAATATAAACAAATAATGTTTCTCCCCATCTTTGCTGGAGCTTTCTTCTCCTACCATTTTTTGCCGGGGATCTATGTAAATATAGCATGTTTTTTTGTTGGTGCCGTGCTCCAAAGGAATCAGAAGGCCAACCAGTCTGCATGATTTCTTTTCTGTTTCTAGCTAGAGCTACCTTCCCACCTGTGATAAGAAAAGACCACTCTGAAGTTTATTTATTTATTTTTCATATAAAGAAAAAAATGCGATTTTAACTATTCCACTGCAGAGAGCCTTACAATTTATGCAAACTTAGATGATGGGTAAGTTTCTTGTGCAGTTATTTATGTTTTGGTTGGTTCCTTTCTTCAGCCGGAAATGATTGGTCACTACCTGGCCGAATTCTCCATATCATATAAGCCTGTCAAGCATGGAAGGCCTGGTATCGGTGCCACTCACTCCTCCAGGTTTATCCCTCTCAAATGAGGACGATTTGTTTTAGCAATTGAATGAGAATTTGCACCCATCCTGTTTCACCATTGCGCTTGTTTTTTAGAATTTTTTGGCTCGCTTTCTTATTGAAGTTCTTGAGAGATGCAACCCAGTAGCGTTCTTAATTTATTTTTTAATCTAAAGTGTACTTGAATTGAAAGAACATTTCAGTGCATGGAAGGGAAGTTGAAGAGGTTTGAATTACTCTGATCTGTTTTGGTTTGATGGGTGCATTTTTTGAGCCAAGTATATGGAAAAAAATAGAAATAAGAAAAAACCAGGGCATGTCGAATTTTGGGGCGATTGAGCAATGTTTGGATATAGAACCATAGCTAACTATTTTAGCTTTGATTCGTGAATCATTTTTCAACAAACATGGGGCCATTCCTCTTCTTAATTTGCTGGGAAGTGTTCTTATTCAAGTTTCGTGGTCCAAAATAAAGCCACTTAAGCATTATTTTTTTCTTCGAATGTGACTTTGTCACTAAAGATTTATAATCATTTTACTCAACCTTTATTTTTTGGACAGCATCAATGTATATGTGGTATTTTGTTGGTTTGAATATATACTCGGGTGGATTATTGTAAGATAATAAAGTTTTTTTTGAAAATAAGAACAATTTTTAAAAAGATTCATGCTGATGCTAAGATGTGGTAATTGGTTTTTAAAAATGGAAATTTAAAAGAGTAATGCTAGACGTACCTATGGGACCTACATGTTAATCTAAGTTAATAAAAATATTAAAATATATATATATTTTATAAAATCTTATTTTTTAGTGGATAAACTTTTGGCATTGATGGTTTAGATTAACAAGTGTGTGGGATAGGTGTGTGGGTTAAGTGCAATTAGTATTATTTAATTTAAAATAAAGGCAAGATAAATGTTTTGAATTTTATAAAAATAAAAAATTTCTAAAAACTTTTAGCATGGCCCGATTACCACAACCTGTAAATTTAATCATCTAACCATACTAAACTTTGATTTTTTTCATTTTAAAAATTATATAAGTATGTAATATCTTATTTTTTAATGAACAATCTAATCAAGTTTAATCAGGTATTAACCAAAATTGGCCTTGTTATTAGTTTAATTATTGGTCTTCAAAATATTGGACAAAATTACTCACCATTAGGGATGTAAATAGGTAATAAACTAATTGGGTAAAACTATTCCAAGTACCACTGTTAAATTATTAAATTTTATTCCCTCTATCGAAGAGAGAGAAAACTGGAGAGAAAAAGAGCAAACCAGAGAGAAAAAAAGATAACAGAAGATCATCTTAAAAAAAAAAAAAAAACGAAGAGAGTGGATTGAAGATAGTAGATAGAATAGTGTGGAGCTTAGATGGAGATTCAGTGATTCCTAGAGGAGCTGTAGCTTGTTCGGCTAACAAATATGTAAGTTGCAGCATTGTGCGAACTTGTTGCTTTGTAAAGCCCAAAAATTATGCAGTGTTAGAGAATAATCCCACATTGAAATATGAGAAGAAAAGTTCTTGATTTATTAGTAAGAAACAACTTTATAACTTCGATTAGTTATTTTGGGATAGACCTTCGACCCAACTTTACCACAAACGATTATTTCATTCATTTACTATGCTAGGAGATGTAAATGTATGCAAATATATATTATGTTAATTTTTAAAGATTAAACACATCACTTAGAAGTTGAGAGGTTTAAATGTATGCAATTTATATGTGATTATTATTTTTTTAAATTATTTTTTGCATTTTTTTGAAGGATTTTTTTAAAATATTTTGTTTTGTTTTTACTTTAATTCATAACATTCATTCTAAAATTAATTTTAGAGCCTCATCAAATTTTTATACCCCCAAACCTTCTTTAGGATAATCATTTGAGCAATCTAAAAATCTTTTCACTATTATATGATTAATAATTATGACATTCTTAAAATTTTACTTGTATAGGCATACTTGTGTATACTTGCTATGTTTATCTTTACACAATTACCTAATTTTGATATATGATCTATAAGATTACGAGTCAATAGAAATTGACCTCTTACAATTATTAAAAAAAATGGAAAAATGTTTAAAGTTTTCTCTAAATATTTGTACTGGTTTACTAATTTTTATTGCAGGTAATAAAAAGTTATTTGGAATGATATTAGGGATATGCATATGAAAAATTGGAAATCTACCTTTAGGCTAAGTAGGTAGATAAATTTAATATATTACCCTTATTCAAAGTGTAATCGGGTAAAACATGTTTAGAAAAGTTATTTTTATTTCCATTTCGTCTATACAAGGGTAAAATGGTAAAGAGTAAAATGATAATAAAATATTAGTATTATATTACAATTTTGCTCTATTTAATAATTGGTCGAATGGTAGAAGAGTATATTACCTCAGCATCTAACACTTTAAAATTTCTTTCTTCACAACCTCCATCATGGGAGGATTCAATCGACGTTGAACATCTTTGAATGGATTGGCATTATCCTCTAAATGTATCCTATGCATACATAAAGTAGGACTTATACCTTTAATATCAGCAATAGTCCAACCAATAGCCTCTTTGTGCTCCTTTAACACATTCAACAATTTCTCTTCTTGAGATGAAACCAAAGAAATAGAAATAATTACAAGAAGAGTGTTTTCATCAACAAGGAAGGCATATTTGAGATTAGAAGGAAGGGGTTTCAGTTCCAGCTTGGGCGCCTGTAAGATAGAAGGCAACATTTTAGAAGAAGATAAAGGTAAAGCCATATAAGTTGAAGAAATCTCTAAAACTCTCAATGTGGGCAATGTTTGTGTTGCTGCCCTATCTTCCTGGAATGAAGATTCTAATCTTTCATATTCTTGGAGACACTCATTCAAATTTTCAATTTCAAAAACTTGTTGAACAATCAAATCAATGATATCAACAATCTCAATAGAGTACACACTATTAATGTCACTAGGGTATCTCATGGCATCAAGGATATTGAACTTAGTTACTTATACCCTCATGAACATCAATTTTAGTCTTAGAAGTTTTCAAGAATGGACGTCCCAATAGCAATGACACATTATCAGAAGAATCACCACCCATGTCAAGTACATAAAAATCAGCTAGAAAAACCAATTCATTTACTTGAACTAAGACATCTTCATGTACTCCTATTGGGTATGAATTCGATCTGTCCGCTAATTGAATCACAATATCAGTTTTAGTTAACGGTCCTAGATCTAAAGAATCATAGACAGATCTTGGCATAACATTAATTGAAGCACCTAAGTCCAACATGCATCTTTCAAACTTTAAATTTCCAATATTACACAGAATAGTAAACATACCTGGATCTTTGCATTTTTGGGGGAATTTTCTTTTGAATCATTGCAGAAATGTTCTCCCCCATGCATACCTTTTGAGTACTCTTGAACTGCTTTTTGTTGGTGCAAAGTTCCTTCAAAAACTTTGCATATCTAGGCACTTGTTTTATAGTATCTAAGAGAGGTATATTTACTTCCACTTTCCTGAAAGTTTCTAAAATTTCCTGGTCAGCAACTTCTTTTTTCGATTTTATAAACCTAGAAGGAAAAGGTGGTGGTTCTTTCACACTAGGGAGAATCCTAGGACTGACATCTTCTTTCCTAAGAGTCACAACATCTCCCATTCTCTTGATAGTCTCACCCTTGTTTTGACCTCTTGATTTTATCTCCAACTCTTTCTCAATTTCCCTGTTGTTAGCTTTTGGTTCCTCTAATTCTTTTCCACTCCTAAGTGTTATAGCTTTAGCATTCTCTTTGGGATTTTGGATCGGTTGGGCTGGGATCTTTTTAGAAAGTTGAGCTTCAACGTTACTCAACGAGTTGGCAATCTGCCCAATTTGGGTATGTAGGTGCTACAAATGAGTGTCAGTTTTCTTTTGATATTGAACACCTTGAGAATGTACCTGACCAATTTGAGTTGTGAGTTGTTTAACCAAATCCTCCAAGGATGAGTTTGAAGCTTGAGTTTGAGGTGCATTGGATAAATATTGTTGCCTCTGGTTACCTTGACCATATCTCAAGTTGGGATGGTTTCTCCAACCCTCATTATAAGTGCTGGAAAAAGGATCGTATCTCCTTTGGGATTTACCTTGAAATCCTCCTGTAACATTGACATCTTCAACCAGTAAAGTGGGATACAAATTAGTAGAATGAGATAAGTCCATACAAATTCCACAAACACGTGGTTGTTGATTTCTATTCAAAACCAACTTTGACATAACTGTAGTTAAATTAGCAATTTGTTGTACATTCTCTTTCAATGTCTCTTGAATAATACAAGCATTTATCTCATTCACCTTCCTAACTTGTCCTACATCATTTCTTGTTCCAAATTGTTGAGTGTTTTGAGCCACGTTAGATATCAATTCCCGAGCTTGTGTGAGTGTTTTATCCACTAAAGCACCTCCACTAGCAGCATCTATCATTCTCTATCATGTGGTAAATGACCTTCATAAAAATACTGAATTAACAATTGCTCACTGATTTGGTGTTGGGGATAGCTAGCACACAATGTTTTAAACCTTTCCCAATACTCATATAAGGATTCATTAGGATTTTTCCTAATTCCGCAAATTTCTTTCTTATGGATCCTATTCTACTAGTAGGAAAAAACATCTCAAGAAAAGCCTTTTGCAAATCAATTCTTAACCCCTGAAATAATTCACAACAAAGTATAGGGTAAGAAAGGTTCGATCCTACGAGGAGTTTTGTGCATAACATTTAAGATTTATTTTAATAGGAATAAATAAATCTTACACGGTTTTTGGGGAATTGCTGAACACTTGAAAAATAAAACAGAGAATTATTTATTTAATATATACAATTTACTTTCTGCCTTTCACTCCCAATCCCTTGACTAAAAATGTAATAACTAAAATTTAGGTCTGGTGTTATACTCTTGATAGGTTGACAAAGAAAAGTTAAGTAGCTAGATTCCCCTTAAATTCATATAACTAAAACCAATTGAGCAAAGGTTCTAATTAATTCAGATTGTAAGAACGAATTTAATCAACCCAAACTAAACTAAACATACCAGCATGTTCAAAATAGTTGGTTTAAATCACGCTTTAGTTGAAATTAAGATAGGTGTGACCACTCCAAACCCAACTATTTGCCTCTTTTAACCATTTTGTTTACCTTGTGCATTACAAAACGAAAAGCTGTAAATTTAATCAACACACATGAAATGATCAATTTCATGCAGATGAAATTTTATGCACTACAATTCAGTGTGATTTAAATATCAAAAGTACCAACACTAAATTTAATTAAGTCCAAACAATCTAAATAATAGCGAATCATTACAAAAGCCAAGGTAGAAGAGATTTTTGAAAGACAAATGAAGAACAAAGCTGGAACAAAGCATAAGAGGTTGGAAATTAGATTAAGATCAAGAATTTTCCCCTTTTGAGAGTTTGTTGTGACAGATCCCCCAAAGAGAATCGTTTCTCTTCCACGGACAACAAACCTACTTGCTTGCAATGGGTTCTTCCACTTCTACAGCATATCTCAGCTTTGTCTCTATTGTCTTTCTCACTCTCTTGCTAGGGAGTGATAAGGGAAAGATAAATCTCCCTCTTTCTCTTTTCTCTAAAGAAAATTTCGTGCTCCATGTCTTTGCTTAAAACAGATCACAAAACCCCTATTTATAGGTGTTTTCGGACTGTTTTTCTTTTCCTTCTTCAATACATTAGTTACTGAATTAATCAGCCACTTCTTTCCTTTAATCTCCAAGTTAATGGCCCAAAAACCGCCCTCTCTTTATCCTCTACACGATCTCCAAGTGTCTTTCACGTTTCCCCCATTTTTTCTGCAACTGTTCACTTCTTTTTCCTCTTTCCTGGTTGAATTGAATAAGGGTAGTTGAGTGAAAATACAATTTAAGTTAGGGGCATTTTTGTCATTCAATTTTCTGCCCTTGTTTCTACTTGATTGAGGCTGTCTTACTGGGATTAATTTGTCCTGGTTATCATTTCTACTTGGTGATTATTGTGCTGCACTTTCTTGGGTGTGGGCTTCTAAATGTTTCATGCTTTCTTTTTTGGTTTTTCACTTGTACGAGCAGGGACTTTGAGCTCAATTTTGACCACAACTCGTCCCGATTCTACGACGATCCAAAAGACAAATGTTGTAGGTTTCTTTGTTAGATTTCCAATGCATATTCAATCTTTAGAATCTGATCACATACTAAGACGTTATGATCAAAATACGAAAGATAGTTAAATCCAAGAAAAACAACTAATTCCACACCTTTATCAATTAAAAATAGAAATTAGCCAATCAAAACTCAAAATTGATAAATCTTTACAAATAAACTCAAATAATTCCCAAAATGTAACCAAAGTAATTAAGTTGAAGTGATCGAAATCTGTGAAAATATGCACTTATCAATGACAGGAACATCAAGTAGTGGACATAATTTTGCAGAGTCGTAGAATGGGTTCACTTGATGGAACAAATAATGTGAACTGGTCACAATGGGTTCACTTGATATTATGAGGCTATATGCTTGATAAAATTATCAAAGTTGATACTCCTCAGAGACCTTCTCGAGGGAATTAACCCAATAATTTGAAACAATATATGAAAGACCTTAGGAAATTCTAGGAATGGGATGATGCGGATGAAATTTTTTGGTTTTATATTTTTGGCCCTCTGAGTAAAAATGTCTTAATGACTTATTTTCATGTCCCCATTACACAAGAGATTCTCGACCAGCTTGAAGCTGGATATCGAAAGAAGTTGTCTACATACATCCATAATTTATGGTAAATATTTACTCGTCCCAACTGTCAGAAAATGTTGTTGTAATAAAATATCTAAATGACATGTTTGATACGGTAGTGAGTTGCAGTGTCATGGTAGACAAATAGATGAACAAACTAAAATTGTCACAATTATCAACTCTTTACGAAACTCTTTCAAATGTATTCAAGATTTTTATTCACTTTCCAAGACGAAGTGGGCAATTTCTGAATTGGTGAATACATTTGAAACCATCCTAAGAGATTTAATTCAGGTTTATACTTGGACACATCGTCACCAAGAGCTAATATATTTTGAAGCCTAAGAAGATGAATTTTAAGAAGAAGGGAAAAATTGTTTGGTTCCAAAACTTTAAGGACAAAAAGGCCAGTCAACAAAAAGTTGAATTACAGGAAAATCTGATATCATAGGAGGGGGATGAGATATTTTATGGTGTTTTACAATTGGTAATAGAATTTTTTATTGGAACATGGACACCTATACACCTATTCAAGTGCAAATGGTATGATATGAAAAATGACCCCAGTTGCGTCATTGACAGGATTGACTTCACACTGGTAAACACAACAAAACAAACATATGAAGACTAAACTTTTATCTATCCAAGTCAAGCACCACAAGTATTTTATTCGAAAGACTCAATTGACCCATGTTGGAGTGTTATTTATCATTGGAGACCAAGAGACACTTACAACATCCTTTTAGGTGATGACATCATAAGGGCTCAAGAAGATGAGGCATTGGTATTGGCACGAGATTCAGGAGTTGGAGACGCAACAAATTTCAATTATGAAGATGATGTTTTATGGGGTGCGTCGTGACTTTAGTAAAGGAGAAAGAGTTAATAAAGTGGACCTGAATGTATAGGTTTAAACAGTTCGTAATTGTAAATCTGTGGGGTGTAATAGTTAATTTAAAATTTTCTCTTGAGGCTGATAGTCCTGAATCCATGTATTTTGCAGGAAAATTATGCCACCAAAGGGGGAATTCGTGTTAGTAAGGCACAAGTGCAATCGGGCTATGACATTGGCCCGGCCTCCAGCAGCCCCATCTCCATCGGGGTTGATTCCAGAAACCCCTGTCCACCGGGGTTAACTCTGTCAGCCTCGTATCCACTGGGGTTGAGTCCAGTAACCTCATCGCCTTCGGCCAAGGCTCCAACAGTGCCTTCAACATCGGCCCGGGGCTTTAGAAGACCCCTCTACATCGGCCTAGGCACCAGCAGCCCCCTCTTCTATGGCAGGGCTCCAGCAGCCCCCTCTCCTTCGGCCCGGGATCCAGTTACGTCTTCATCAAACTCCGTGTCAATAGGTACTTGTATATTCTTTAACTTTAATTACCAATAGTTGTTCTATTAGTAGTTTAAGCAAATTTACGTTATTTAATTTGAGTTTAATTCATTTTAGAGGAATCTATGCATAAATTTAGAGATTGTTCCCAAGTTATCAATCACCTGAGAGTTAGGATTCTGGTACATTTTGATTGAAATGGCTTGATGAAATATCATTTAAATGTTGACTGAGTGTACATTTGATGTAGACTCAATCCCAATGGAGGACATGTAGACTCAGACGCCAAATTGGCCTATTGATGGCATTGTTGATTCACAACCATAGGAACCATGCGTTAAGCGTAAGGTGAGAGCAACATCATTCATGCCTTAGAAAGAGGTAACCATCCTAATCAAGGATGGACAGATGGGTTTCTGAGGTGCAACATGACCTGTTCTACCTCAATAGACACAAGTTTGGGCTCAACTACATTTCCCATTGCACCTCCAGTGGCGTGATCTCTCCCAGAATGCATTCAAGGACTGGTTTAGAGAAATCGAAGCAAGACATAGAACATGATTTTTCTTGTAATGGTGATGAGTACTAACCAATTTATTTTTTCTTTGCAACAAAAATACGAGTTCATTCATGACAAGGATGTGCCCGTGATTTAATGTGTGGCGATGAAAGCTCTTCAACCGATTGTTCAGAAAATCATATCAAACAATCATACCTCGTTTAAGACGCAGTACTATGACGACAAGGCAGAAGAGCAGCGCCGATGCTGTCCCATCCCAGCTATGCATTCTGAAAACTAGACATTGCTAGTTCAATACTAGAATGAGGTAAGAAAGAAAGAGATTAATGTGAAGAATAAGGCGAACCGTCAGCTCATGAAGACGACTCACACACTTGAGACTAAGTCCCTTTCCTGTTTTGTAGAAGAAGAGGTACTAATATGATTTTTTTTTGTCTTATCATCAATATTTTCATTTTGAAACTTTGGCCAATTCTTATTCTAGGAATTTAAATTATATGCAATGACAAGCTGAAGGTCCGAAATTTGTCTTTTTGAGATCTTTCCTCAAGGTGCTCAAGAAGAAAGATGGGACATATCCTGATGAGGAGACAACAACATTATATGTAAGCGCAACAAAGCAATAGGTACACAACTCGGCGGATCTCGCGGATATGACACCTATTATAGATAAGGTTTTTGGGGGCAACCACAGGGGGTTATGAGAGAAGACTTCGGACTGGTGCACTGCCGCGTAGGGGTGCAGCTACAAGAACACCAGAATACTTAGCTCTACGAGAACAACTGCAAAAGGAAAGATAAGATAACGAACTATTGAAGGACAAGGTGCAGTTTAGGGAGGAATTGTTGCAAGAACTCAATTGGTGGCGAGCCCCTCTCCAGTCGCCTGCAGGTTAATATTATTTTTAAACCATAATTCATTAATAATGTTATATATTTCAACATAATATCATTAAACTGATGTTAATTTGGAGGGTCTTCTAACCAATACGGAAGAGATCACTCACACAACTGAATTTTCTTCTTCGTTGTGTTGTTAACTGCTTGTTTATATTTTTATCCCAGTTTAAACTATTGTACATTTTTTGTTGTAATGGATTTTGTGGTACAATATTGTACCATGAATTATTAATTTCTTGGTTGTACGTTTTAATAGAAAGTGTATATTCTTTGATTGTCTAAAATGTGTACATTTTTTTGTAGAGATAACAGGTAGATAAAAAACTTTTTAAAATTTTTTTTAAAAAATTAAGTCCTCCGGCCTTTGAACCCACCACCAGATACAACCGTTATAATGGTCACCGGCTGCGGATGAATCCAGCCGCTGGTGGATACTCACTCCGCCGACGGTCGTATACTTCGGTGGAATGACATTTCATCGAAGAAAAGAAGTCGTCGACAGAGAGAGTCTTTGCTGACATCAGAAAACCGTCGGTGGAATGACTCTCCACCAATGACGAAATGTCATCGGCGGAAAGTCGTCCACTAACGGAAAGTCTCTCCGCTGGCGGAAGGTCGTTCCGCTGAAGAATTTCCACTTCAACAGAGGCGGAGGCAAAAATCCTGTCCAGCGGTGGTTTTCATCGGTGGAACCATTCCGCTGATGCATCTCTGCCTGACGATACATCACCCGCTAGCAGAACATCCACAGGCGGGTTTCTGCTTGTCCACCGACGAATTCAACCGTCGGCGAAAAACCTTTTTTTAGTGTACGCAGGTGGATCCATTTAATTCATCTCTCCAACACCACCACACTTAGGGTTATGGACCCATTAAGAGCAACTACATATTATTACATAGTTTGTACCATATCAAGTTCGGGTTATTGCCCCATTTCATTCATGTCAAATTGGAAGAACAAGAATCTCGTAGTTCCAATCACGTCATTCTCATAAGTTCCAAAGATTAACATGTCATCCACATATTGACATAATATTATACAGTCTGTATCCCACATTATTGAATTAAGACAAATGTCTAAGGATATATCCCTTGGTAATTAGAATGTGGAGGAATTTCTCATACAACTGCTCTGGAGCTTATTTCAAACCATGAAAGACTTCTTCAATTTACCAACCCTAATCTCCTTACCTAGAGCAACAAACGCCTCAGGTTGTAGTATATAAATCTCCACTTCCAAATCTCTATTGAAAAATACAGTTTTAACATTCATCTAGTGCAAAACCAAGCTAGGTATAGCTACAAAAGCAGCTAAATATCTTATACTTGCTATTTTGGTCATAGGAGAATAGGTGTCAAAATAATCAATGCCTTTCTTTTGTATTTAACTCTCAATGACCAGTCTGGCCTTTAATTTATCTAAACTGTTAGACGTTAATTTTTTTCTAAAAATCAGTTTACACTAAATAGGTTTACACCCCTTAGCCAAATCCACTAAGTCCCTTGTATGGTTAGACTTTATACAGTCCACCTCAGTATTAATAGCATCTTTCCAAAAACTAGCATCTACAGATGTTACTGCTTATGTAAAAGGCATAGGATCATCTCCGATCAAGAATGTTGAACCCACATATTCATCTATCTTATCAGGGTTCTTGATCAAGAATTTTGTAATGAAATCAAAAACAAAACTAGTCTATGTACTTTTTCTTTTACTTTCTCCTAGGTCCATCTACATATCCATTCACTCTAGTAGAAGAACTAGGCAGAGTCAAAGGTGCACCAGATGGACCAGGATATATGCTAGTGCTCTGTTTTTTACAAGAAAACACGTGTTCAATCTGAATTTTCTAACAGTGAAGCCACATGTACATCTATCATCTCAGGGTTATCATTTAATTACTCGAATCTAGAAGCAGCTGAATTTATTGCATTGTCTACGAACATTGCATCATAGATTTTAGGTCCTATGTTAATCCTCCAAGGAGCTGGTAAACTCACCATGTCAAGGCTCCCCCATACTTTAAGGAATTTCATGTTAATCCAGAACTTACAAGCATAGCGTTCATCATATCCTTGAAGGTTCTATTATTCCTCTTAGAGGTGGATGTCATTTTTTTCACAAAACTCTTTAAGGAAGAGAGTTCATATATCAGACCTATCTCTTTTAGTCTAATTCACTGATTTTCAACTTATGTCTTATATTTCAAAAACATTACTAAAGCTTCTTCTTTAGTGTTTAGGAGGTAAGGTCTAGTGTACCTCGAGAAATCATTTATGAAGGTTACACAATACCTTGTACCTCCTTTATTAATTTGAAAGTTCTATTATTCTAGAATTTCAGTTTTTCTGTTCTCAACTAATTTGAATGGCTTCTCTGCATATTTGGCTTCTACACACACAAGACAGACATGATTTGTTCTATAGGATCGTACTACTTGTGTTCTTAGCACTAAGGAGACAAACACCAAAGTCTGGTTGATAAGCTAAGACCGTGTGACCAGAATGCGATTGATGGCTACAATCTCCTCTCTGAGGCTGATCTCATCTCAAGGTCTGATCTTTGACTGTGGAGGATCATTCTCAGCAAGCTTCGGCAGCTGAGATGGTCGCACGGTTATCTGACAGACTTTTTGTGGGGGAGACTCATTACTTGTTTGGAAAATGGTAAGTGGGTCCAGTCTGAATCCTTTTATTAAGGACCCGAACATGTCTATTAGACACGACCTAATCGCTCCCTAAGAAATAGGGAAAGTGATTGTTTTTCATTTAGAAAAACAGCTTCGTATGAAAAGGCTGAAGGCTCTAAAATTTCATTTCATTCAGCAACGGCTGTTTGTCCTAAAGGGATCCGTCGGCTCTGCCAAGATGATTTCTTCCTAGCCATTGAAGCTATTCGGAAGGAGATAAACAGGGGTCACCCAAAAACCCAAAGCAATATAATTAGATTTGGCTTTCGTCTTCTTCCGCTGTGTGAAATCCCTCTTCAGCTCTCGCTCTTGAACAGCCAGTCTGTGAAGTGAAATCTCTCTCAAAATCTCAATCTCTCTATTTGAATTCTTTATGCATTTTCTCAATCTCTCTTCTCTGGGCTATCTTGACGACTCCACTTTTCCGGTGATGAGTGCACCTCACCAAAGAAGAGATGCATCACCTTGGGAGACTGTCCGAGTATCGTTTGTGCATCTCTGATCGCCATATCAGTTTCTAGGGCAGTGGGTTTGTTACGATTCAAACTCGTAACAGTGAGAAATTAGGGTTTAGAAGAGCGAAAATTATGAAGAAGAGAGATCATCAGGATAGAATTTGGGTTTAGGGGAGGAAGGGAAAGAAGAGAGGAAAAGAGGAGAAGAAAAGAGGAGAACAACTAGTAGTGTTTAAATATGTTATTCTGGTCTATTCGGTCCAGGGGGAGATCTCTTATTTATAATAATAAAAAGATACATAATGACAAATTAGTCTATTCCAACATGGACTTACTGAAAGGACCCTCATTAACTAATAATTAGAAAAATATCCCTAATCTAGTAAACCGCACAATAAACCCCACTAAGGGCCCATAATGCTACATAACCTTAATCTATCAGTAGCATTCCGACCCCCTTAAAAAGAACCTTTCCCCCAAGTTCTTAACAAAAGAACCCTATGGACCAAGCAATCAACCAATGCATATCTTTCTCATATGTGGGCACGTCATCGTCTTGTGTAGGTGTATCCTGAAGATGTGAACCAAAAACAGGTGTGTCACGTGTGAAATGAAGCCGAGGTGAGCTAGATGTTGGATGAATAAGTGTCTAAAAAGCTATCGATGAAGATGGTGGATTGGCTCAAATCAACCCAAAGTAGGATAGAAGAAGCTGCCTGGTGAAAAACATTTGGCAGTCGATCCACCAAAGACATTGGATATAGCAATGGTGAGGGCTCTAGTAAAGGTACGAGATCAGACAAAGGTGGTAGCACTAGTGAAGAAGCGGAATCCGAAAAAGGGGGTGGCACAGGTGAGTATGGTAAATCAGACAAAGACGGTTGCACTAGTGAGGACGCTGAATCTGATGATGGTGCCAACTCAAGGAAAGAAGGCGACACTAGCAGTTGTAAAACCACGTTTGGCGAGAGTGGGGCTCGAAGAGTAAAACCACGCTGTGGTCAGAAAGCGCCGTTGAAAGAGTACTTGTGGATGGTCTTCTTTGGAAAAACTGACACCATTTCAAGTGTATCTACCTCTATCTATAAACCCCTGATTGACTGGAGTTGGTACAAGATCATTCAAGGGATCAAGCAGCACTACTGGCACTGGTGTATTGGAATGCCCAAGTGGAGGGGCCAGTGGAAGCGGTGGACATGGTAGTGGTTAATAATGCTGAAAGTCTGATAATTGTGGAGGCTAAAGCCGTCCAGCCAGGGGCCCATTAACTGAAAAAGGTGACGGTAAGGTTTGCAAAGGAGATTGCACCATTGGTGCGAAAATCAATGGCGATTAAAGATGACCCTACAACTCTGCATTAGCATGAGCGGTCTCATGGAAACGTCTGGAAGCTTGAAGAGATAAGAATCTTTGCATAGTTATTGTTGTGGCTTTTATGGCTTCCTTGGTATCCCTAATTTATTAATCCACTTGGAGGGGTTTTGGATATTGTCCTGCTAAATAGGAAATCTTTTTTTAGGCTACTAAGTCATCCTTGCTTACAAATCAAAAAAAAAAGAAAAAGAAAAGAAATTAATGTTGTGTAAAATTAAAAATAAGAACAATCAAGTAAGCAATCAAAATTGGAGAAAATTATTTCTCTTTTTTCGTTTTTTAGTATTATTTTTGTTTTCTTTCTTTTTGTTTTTTGTTTCTTTTTTGTGTTTTTTTGTTTTTGTTCTTTTGTTTTTTAGTTTATTTTATTTTATTTTTATTTCTTTTTCATTTTTCTCACGTACAAACAATTTAAATTATAAAAAAAAGAAAAAAAGTTGAACTAGGTTTGTTGTGGCCCGATTCACTGCCAGAAATAGAAGTCACGACCCTTCTTCTGCTTGTCATGGAAACCCTAATCGTTTTAGGTTTTTGGCACATGAGAAACTCCAGTGAGGCTGTTTTTGGGATGGAAAGGTGGCAACATTCGAGAGGTAGCGGTCAAAGGTAGAGAACAAACTGCGAGCTATAAAAAATTGGAAGGATTGTCGGAGGAGAAAATTTCAGACTGAGAGGTTTGTGAAGAGGAAATTTCCGGCGTTGATTTTGGTCATATGAATGAGGGAAATTTGTTGGAGAGGGCTCCCGAGATTGGCACGGAAATAAAACTTTTGAAATAGTGAAGAAAAGCTGTGAATAGAAGCCGAATTTTTGAACTTTAGCGTTTTGGGGTTTGGTTGTGAACATGTTGTGAACCTAAGATTTTGGGACTTTTTTGGGGGGTCAAGGATGGTATTTCTTCAAACCTAAAACAATTCAGACATTAATCCTAGTACAAATGTTTAAAAACCTATGAATATTTAGAACCAGGGATGGTATGTTGCCGTAAAAACAATTTCAAAAATGGATTCGACATCATGGTGAGGACATACAACCCAGATTTCAGTGCAAAAGAAGGTCAAGATGGTAATTTGTGACTTTTGCAAAAACATATCTCCTGGTGCTTGTGGATACAAAAGCTTGTGAAAACATAGGAGAGGTGTACCTATTATAGAAGGAAGGCCTTTCCTTTGCAGGGGGAGGTTGCAGTCGAAGGAAAACGTACATTCAATATGGCTTCCCGATCACAGTTCCCACTGGAGCATGATGAAGATGGCCAAGAGTGCACACATGTGCCTGCGTGACATGTTTCCAACAATCCCCCACAAAATTATATAGAAAATGAGTTTGTTTTGGGCATAACAAGAGCCAAACACTTAAGTGTCAATCTTTTTATATATCTATTGATATGTAGTGAAATAAGGTATCAAACGGATCCACCAAGTGAAGTTCTCTTGAACTTAGTGAACTTTGTTTGAGACCCTCACAACACGCATCAAACTTTTAATCTTTAACAAACACTGTGATAGATGTTGTGCTATTATAAGGTCATGCACACAACTCAGGATTCTCATGAGTTCTCTAGCAAGACAAGCCCAAGTCTTCCATAGGAGGCGACCACACCCCCATAATTGTGTAGGTGGATCCATAAAGGGCGTCTCTCCAGCACCACTTCACTTAGGGCTATGGACCCATTAAGAGAAACTACATGCTTAACCTTACAAAAATACTGAAGTTGTTAAGTCCTCAATTGTAGCACCCAAAGATAGGGCTATAATTTCTCATGTAAGAGCCAAAGCTTAGTGTCACACCATAGGGATGGAAAATAATATCAAGAAAAAAACTGACTTTGTTTCACCTCAAGAGAGGTATCCAACATTTAAGTCCCATCTCCCTCAACGTAACAAGGGCTAATTTTATGGTTAAACCCTTAGTGAAAGGGTCAGGTAATTTTTTTTTTCTGGATTTCACATCATTTAAAAAAATCTCTCCATTTTCAGCAAATGTTTAATTACATTGTGTCTAATGAGTATACGTTTCCTTTTGCTGTTATATACATTATTTTTGGCAACTCTGATTGCTACTTGAAAATCACAGTGAAGGGAGACATGAACACTCGACCTCCCCCATAGTGGAACATCTGCTAGTAGGTTTCTCAACCATTTTGCATCTCGACATCCAACTCATGTCCAATAAAATCAGATTCCATAATGGAGCGAGCAATGCAAGTCTGTTTACCAGACTTCCATGATATGGCCCCTCCACCTAAAGTGAAATCGTAACCACTTGTAGAACTCACTACATCATCGTGGACACCCAGTTTGCATCACATAAGTGTTTTAACACGACAAGAAACATAACAAAATGCAGTCCCCAGTCCATGTTTCCTTACAAATATTTCAATAAAAGAAAAGTGTAATTTAGTGCTCGCTACTAGGGTTATGCTCGTAGTGACTCAATCTACTAACTGCATAGGTTATGTTCGGGGGAGTACAGTTCATAAGGAACATAACACTTCTTATGATTTTGGCATACTCAGTTTGAGACACACAGTAGCCTCCATTCTTTGTAACAGGTAGAAGGTCAAAGCAGGTTAAATTCATCAACAATTTCTCAACATAGTTAGCCTGGTTTATTGAGAAACCTTGCCCAATTTTTTTTAGTGTAAGACCAAGAATTACATAGGTTTCTCCCATGTTTTTTATGCCAAATTGGGAGGACAACATTTTGGTAGTGGTGGAAACGTTCTCCATGTATGGTACATTCATAGCTATTTCAAATGATTACATAGCAGGGGATTACCTTAGGCACTTCTTCTGTGTAAATCAGATGATTTGGACAACCGACTGACAAGCATGCATGTGTAGCCTGCCACATGCATTTTGAGATGTGCACAAGGGGCCGAATAACCATCCAGCATATCCTGACACCTAACTGCAGGGATGCAATTCTTTAACCCCTCTCATGTAACCGCAAGAAGAAACCATACGCGGCTCAAGTATCAAAGCACATAGAGGCACCAAGGTGCAAGCCAGACCACATGGTTCAACTTAGAGAAGGAGGAGCATATTTATAGTGGGTATGGCAAGCATATGATGACATAGCAGATGACATGGAAGCCGACATGGCATTTGACTGGGCTTATGAGATGGCATGCATGAGTGTGAAAAACACACAGGGAATGTGCTTAATAGGTGGCACAATTATTTGAGGTTTGATTTCAACTTGAACCCATTCAAATGTGTTTGAATGGGTTAACTTGAGTATGGGAGGTTTTGGTTAAGATTTTCCAACTTATATAGCAAGTGCAACCTATAAATAGGTGTGAAGAACAGCTTGTAAATCACTTCATTACTTCAATGGAGAATAGTTTCCTCCTAATTTCATAGGAGTTCTTGCCATTGAGTTTTAAGGGAGTTCTAACTCTTATAATGGAGGGTTCCTGCGCTAACTATTACTTGGGAACCTGACTCGCAACCAGAAGGACTTGGAGGCTAGGCCGTACGCTGAAAAAGACTAAGTTTAGGCCTTGGTTAATCTAGCACTGTGGCACCCAACATCAGATACGGAGTGGGAAACGAAACCTGGGATCTGATTGGGAAACCCAAACCTTTTCTGCGGGTTATTACATCCGTTTAACCTGTTCAAACATTCCAAGCACTTTAAAGAGGACTGTTAATAGAGACTTATAATAAAAAATTAGTTAATGAATTGTTTCAAATTTAGTATTTATATTTTATAAAGCACATTTAGATTTTCATATATATTCTAAAACTTTTCTGAATAGATACGATCAAACAAGGTAGGGCTGGGTTGATTGAGACTCAGGCACCCGTTCGTTGGGAGCCGGGATAAAATAGTGAGGCATCGGGTCAAGGAGGGTTGATTTTTCAAAACTTGACCAGGTTTCTCTAGTCGGGATTTGGGCTTCTTGATTTTTAGAAATCTCATAGGTATGGATGAAACATGATTAAGTAATAGTTAATAGTTTATCGATTTTAATTATTTTCATCCACAGCCCATTAATCTAAGTTCACACTCAATTTCCATTCCCGAAAATGAGAAGAAAAAAATCTTAACCAAATAAAAATTTCTGGTTACACTAGTCATTGGGTTTCTCATTGAAGCAAAAACGTCTATAATTTGCAAATTATAGTTTACTACTTGGGCTTGCAAAAGTGCAAAAGGATACAAAAAAAAGGCTATGGTAATCCATGTAAAATAATAAGGGGCAGAAGAAAACAATCATATTGTGCATCTAACTACTCTACACTAATTAGTTTCTATCACTACCATTATCGTCATAAAACATGAAATTCTATTCAAAACCAGTTTGGGAGCCCAAGCATGGGAATACACCATTAGCCACTTTTCTTTCGGATTTTTGAAATGAATCCACTTGGAATGCTACTAGCATGACAATAAATACAACACATATAAGCACACAAGATACCACAATACCATGAATGCACCTCTCTAACTTTTTTTCATGCATCAGAGTGATAAACAATAGGCAGTAATCTGTCCAACAAAGCTTTAGTTTCAACCACTCATCCTGGCAGTTCACCTACTATGATGATCACCAATCCTTTCTCTGAATTTTACATAGAAGAATGAAGTTTACCCATTGGGAAAATTTAGACAGAGGCAGCAGAAATCTGATAGAGCAACGTGTATATTTCAGGTCTACTATATAATGGAAAAAGGCATCCACCTCTCAGCAATCAAAAGCATCTCCCCTGAAACAAAAATAAAGAGAAATTTTTATCAGATTAGTTATGATTCAGTAGTTCACTTCTCCGGTTTTTGCAGCCAGTCAAAGTCCAAAACATGCCAATTCCACAACTCCCAATCGAGTTCACCTCTTGTATGACTTAACATCATCCAACATAATTTAAGAGATACAATAACATAAAGTACTCATCCAACATACAGTAACACAAAGAAACATAAAGTACTCATCCCTAAATCAAATAAGGTTGCCTTTTGTAAAGATGCCTTTAATATTTATAATCTTCTCTTGATTTGTCTCACTGGTCCTCTCCTCATATTTTCTCACTATTACCTTCTCTATCATCTCAAACTATTTATTCTCATCTCTCTATCTTGATCCGATTCTCCTGAATCTCAAACTATACAAACCATGTATAATTATAGACAAAAGCACAAACAAAAGTCATCTAAGACTTTCCCTTCTTACATGGTATCAGAGCTTTAGGAAATTCCTCATGTTCCTCCAAATTTTTTTGTTCCGAGAAACACTCTTCCATGGCTGCCTTGTAGCTAAATTCCGAAGATAGACAACCTGCCTTGTAGCTAAATTCATAGCCACATATTCTGCTTCCATGTTGAATGCGCTACACAGTTTTGGTTTTCCAAGAGATGACACCTCCACCTAGCATAAAGATAAAAACCAATCAATTCCAACATGTCTGCCTGATAACTCAAAGCATTTTACTTAGTTCTTTTCAAAGTGCGCATCACCTGTTTAACTCTTTCCCAGCGAGTGAAATCTCCATTAGTGATACGGGGAGCGACTTTCATATACCTAAATGCGCAACGTCCATGTGCGGACATGCGCAAGACGGCTCAGCGGGGGCGGACGCGCACATACATGCGCTTGGACACCCAACCGGCCAGCATGCACGCTTGGCTGAACACGCGTGCACAACTTGAACTTACGAATCCACGCACGGAGGCGCATATGCATCTACCAGGTTCGGACGCGCGCTTGGGGCTGCTTGCACGCACACGCCTAACTACTGAGTTGGGATCTCGTAACTCCTTGCATTCAACTACAAGGAGCAACCACACGCATTTGGTAGATGACGTGGCACTTGCATGACGTGGCGCATGAGGTGGCAAATGACTAGGCTTGTGACGTGGCAAGTGTGAGTTGGCAAGCACATGGGATAAGTGCTTGCTAGTTGGCAACAACTAAGAGAGTTGGTGGTCAACAATGAGTTGGCAAGCACATGGGATAAGTGCTTGCTAGTTGGCAACAACTCATAGAGTTAGTGGGAATCTATGGGTTGGCATGAGTTGGCATTGGTTGGCAAGCACTTAGAGAAGTGCATGATAGGTGTCACCAACCATGGGGGTTTGTTATCTTTAAATAGCCATATACAAAGGCTTGTATTTCATTCATTCAATAGAAGAGTTCTTTCCTCCCAAATTCGGAGTCTCCTTTGTGGTTGAGTTTTGAGAGAGTTCTAGCACCAAGAATGGAGTGTTGTTGTGCTAAACTTCTTCCAAGCGGCTGACTAGCATCCAGACGGGCTTGGAGGCTAGGCCGCACGCTACTTCGGATCAAGATTGTGCTTTGCATAATCTAGCGGCGTGACAATTAGCATAAAATCAACTAAAAACCCCAACAACATCAACATGATTAGGTCTTGTACATATGAGATCATACATAAAACTCCCTAAAGCAGAAACACAAGGATACTTACATTCGTCCAACTTATCTTTGAGTCTAGATGACCATCCACCTCACTCATCTTTCGAGTCCAATCATAAAGTACTTTACCTTGAAAACAGTTGGACATATGAAATCCATGTAGAAGAGTGCCTATATACTTATATTGAGATAAAATTAGCCTTTGTAAAACCCTATACAAAAAACAAAAGAAATTTCCCTAACGTATTTCATATATAATCTCTCAAACAACCTTGTCTTTATACATTAGAGTAACTGAATATCATTCTCAGCTAATAAAATTTCATCAACATATAAATTATAAAAAGCGATGTGATTTCCCACTATGATATAAACACAATGATCTTTTCAAATTCTGAGTAAATACATACACCTTAACTACTTCATTGAACTTCATATTTCACTATCTTTAGGCCTGTTTAAAACTGCAAATTGACTTTTCCTACTTACACACTTTTACTTCAGTTCCAAGTCTAACAAATCCACGTGGTATCTTCGTATAAATTGCCTCATCTAAATTTCCATGAAAAAAGCAACCAATACCAGGAGTGTTCGTATATATAGTATTCGTGCAACTGGAGAGAATGTTTCATCATAATCAATACCATTTTGTTGAGTAAACACTCGGCAACAAGACGAGCCTTGAATTTTTCAATTTTACCTACAACACTTTTCTTCCTTTTAAAAATCCACTTGCACTTAATGGCCTTAACCATTGTATGATTATCAAAAAGTTCCTCATAGATTCCATCTCTTTTTCCATTGCCAACATCCACTAGTCGGAATCCACATCAATGAGTTTTTGCTCATAAGTGGCAGGATCAGTAGCATCCTCGTTCAACCTTATTCCTTTATAAGTTTCTTAAGTACTACTTCTAATATCAATTTCAGTGGAATTTTCTATATTAGCAAGACATTTCAACAACTTCTTTTAAGTAGACTTCATACCTAAATCTTCATCATAATCAAATCTATGTGCAGAATACCCAACAAATAAATCTTCAAGATCAATATTCAAAACATATGCAACACATCCCTCTACTTTTAAATGGTTAAGACTGTTTTTTCCTAACCATACCTCATAAGGCATTTTCTCAACTAACTTTGAATGCACTCTATTTAAGATATAAGTATCTGTCAATAGTGCTTCAACCCAAAAGGAAGTTGGCCAATTTGCAAGTGCCATCATAGATCCAATAAGGTTTGGTTTCTCCTTTCAACTACACTATTTTGTTCAAATGTGTAAGGCATGCTAAACATATGAATAATTGCATTTGATCTGCAAAATTCTGCGAATAACTCCGAATGATAGTCTCCACCGGTATCGGTAAGCAATGTTTTGATCTTCCTTCCTATGGTATTTCTTACCTACAATTTGAAGGTTTTGAAATAATCTAAGGCTTCGTTTTTCTTGTGAACTGAATATACTCTTCCATTACTTCAAATATTATCTATAACAGTAATAAAATTCGCTTGAACACTTCAAGTGTTTACATTTATAGGTCCACATTAATCTGAATGAATAATATGTAAAATATGAGAACTCATTGACCCTTTGGTTGGAAAAGGTATTTTCATCATTTTTCCGAAAATACAACATTCACAAGCAAGAAAATCATTTTGAGACAGATTTTGTATTAATTTTTGAATCACAAGTTTAGTAATTCTAGCCATGTTTATCTGCTTTAATCTTAGATGCCACAAATACAATTCATTCTCCATAATATTCAAAGAAGTAGAAACATTAAACTCATATTTTCGCTAAGTTGCAATTGATTTGAATCAGAATTCCGAAAAACTTTCAAAATAACCATGTTATTTTGTACCAAAAGAATCTATTAATTTCCCAAATAAAATGTAAATCCAAATTTCATAAAACAAGATATAGATAATAGACTTCTTCTCATGTTTCCCGTCCATCGTGCCAGTCAACATAGTATTGCAAGTTTGGCCACGTGTAAGGTACATTAAATCCTCTATGTCACCTACGCAATAGAATTAAACACAACGTCAACAGAAGAGGGGAATTTGATGTTGGCTAAAACCGTAACTCCTATGATGAGGGTAAAATACTTACCCATGCTCTAAACCACTGTACAAATTGATTATTTTGCTCTATTTGTATTCGATGCTCGGTCCAGTGGGGGTGTAACCTTCTCACATAGTATTTATGCCGAAGCAATGTTCATGTGACAAGTAGGACAAGCTTTATACCCTTTCGTACTCTAGCCAAACAACATGGCATATGCAGGAAAATCTGATATAGTCCACATGACTGCTGCCCACATCTGAAACAATGACTTGATTTGTTCATCATAAGTCTTCACACCAGATTCCCATAAAACTTTTAACTCATCAATCAATGGTTGTAAGAATACGTCAATATCGTTTCCCGGCAACTTCAGACTATTAATAAGAAGGGACATCGTGAAATAACTCTGCTTCATTGTCAACCAAGGCGGCAGGTTATAGATGGTAATAGTTACTGGGCACGTACTGTGGCTTGACCCAGAACTAATCTTAAATGGACTGAAACCATTCACGTTCCGCATGTCTGAACTGAATGATGGATACTCTGAATCAAATTGTATCCAAACAATAAAATCCCTAGGGTGAATCATCTTTCCTCCTTCAGTTGGGGGAGCTGAACCATGCTAGGTCATAAGATCTGATGTTTTAGTACACATAAACAACTGTTGCAACCTCGAAATTAATGGAAAATATCAAAGGATCTTCGCAGGTTGTGCAGTAGTCACACGTTTCCCCTTTTTTTTGCCTGACCATCTCGACGAACCACATCAATGAAGTTTTGTATTCATTTGTGAATAATAAACAGTAATTTGGGCATGTATGAATTTTTTCGTAACTCAAACCCAAGTCTGCCATTATTTTCTTTGACTCATACCAACACCGTGGAAGCAAATTATCCAATGGAAGAGGATCTTTTAGAAGTGAAAGAACATCCAAAAATGATTTGGTACTCCATCTATTCAATCAGTTCAAGAAAGAAAATTTCAGGTATTTATCTCATCCTCCGTACAATGGTTTTCTTGCCTCTTCCAGTAACTGTTCAAATTTGTACAACTTTGAATGATTGACTTCGTGCTCCATATTCTCATCCTCCACATTTTGCATGAAAAAATCGAACAACATTGTTGCCATCTCTTTACCGTGACCACCGTCCGTAGAAATGTCATTTTCGCGACATTGGGGTAGCTCTCCGTGATGTCTACAGGTTCCATATATTGGGACAGATTCATGTAGGACAATGTGGGCCCTGATTGTCTTGCATTGAAAATACTGACTGCTTTAACATTTCCAACATGGACAACACATACAACCGTTTCCCTGCACCCCATTTGTTGTTTTGCATAATCTATAAAGAAACCGACTCACCCACAAATCTAAGATGACACCGAGTTGTTTTGGTCTTATACTCAAACATCCATTTCCTGTCAGTAAAATAGTCCATTTCCGTGATAATTGTCAAAGACAGACTGCACACAACAAACAAAAGGGTGTTTAGTACTTTTGGGAGGCAACTAATAACTCACAACCTACATTTTATCTCCATCACTATCCCTATGAATCTCGCTATGTCCAATTCTCCCCTCTTACTTCCACACTTCCAATCGATTGGATTTCCTGGGTGTGGAAGAGAGAATGAAAAAAATGGCATTTGCTAGCAGACAAGTTACGGGACTGTAATGCACCATTGTGTGAAATACCGATCTAATACTACAAAAAAATAGTACTACTCTTAACTGATCTACTACAGATAAAAACATATTAAGTTCTAAACACATCATTCATGTCTCTAAAGAGCGGTAGGTACTACAGTGAGAATTAGAGAGTGAATTAGCAGTACTTGAGAGAAAAGTGAGGGAGTGAAAGACAGTTTGAGAGAAACAGAGCGAGAGAGAGAGAGAGACTTAGAGAGAAAACGGAGAGAGAGAGAGAGAGAGTGTACTTCAGAGAGAGAGAATTAGATAGAAACAGATTTTCTGAGAGAGAGAATTAGAGAGGGAGATAAAACCGCAAGAGAGAGTGGAATTCGGAAACAGAGAGTGAAAAACAAGAGAGAGTGAGAAAGAGAGAATTCAGAAATAGAAAATTAGGGATTAATACAGATTTTCAGGGAGAGATGAAGAGGGAGATAGAGATTTAGAGAGTGAAAACAATTTTGAGAGAGAGAGAGAGAGAATTTTAACTAAAGAAAACAATGAGAGATAGAGATAGAGGGAGAGAGAATTAGAGAGTGAAAACGAGTTTGGGAGAGAGATTGAAATAGTGTTTCAAGTAGAGAGAAAACTGAGAGAGAAGGAGAGAGAGAGAGAGAGAGAGAGAGAGAGAGAGAGAGAGAGAACCGAGAGAGAGGAATTCAGAGAGAGAGTTACAGAGATACAGATATTGAGAGAAAGTGACAGAGATAGGGAAAGAGAGAAAAGGGGAGAGAAAAACCGAGAGATACAGTGGAACTCAGAGAGAGGGAACTAGAGAGCGAACACTTGAGAGAAAAATCAGAGAGTGAAAATGACATCGGCTAGTGTTATAATTAGAAGAGCTTTTCAATGTGGAAAAGCCATGTACTTCGCTGTAAATTAAGATGAATGATAATATTATGCACTTGTGATTATCAAGGTAATCAGAAATGAGTAGCCTTTAAAAGAAATTATTAAATATAGGAAATATTATTCTCTCAATGGAACAAATACTTTAATCCGAAAATTATAATAGTTTGAAGGAGAATGCATACGGCAAATAGTTTTAGCTGAAGAGAATCTGAGAGAGAGAAAACAGAGAGAGAGAGAGAGGGGAAGTCAGAGAGAGAGAAAGATAAGAGATAAAGCTAAGAGAGAGGGAGAGAGAGAATTAGAGAGTGAAACCGAATTTGAGAGAAAGTGAGAGAGAGAGAGAGAGAGAGAATTTTAACTAGAGAGAATCTGAGAGAGAGAGAGAAATCCGAGAGAGATACAGAGGAAGTCAGAGAGTGAGAAAGATGACAGAGATACAAGGAGAGATAGAGAGAGCGAGAGAATTAATGAGTGAAACAGAATTTGAGAGAGAATTAATGAGTGAAACAGAATTTGAGAGAGAGAGAATTAATGAGTGAAACAGAATTTGAGAGAGAGAGAATTAATGAGTGAAACAGAATTTGAGAGAAACCGAGAGTGAAAGATCTAACTAGAGAGAAATCAGAGAGAGAGAAAGAGAGAGAGAGAGAGAGAGAGAGAGAGAGAGAGAGAGAGATAAGAGAGATAGAGGGAGAGAGAGAATTAACGAGTGAAACAGAATTTGAGAGAAAACCGAGAGAAAGAAAGATCAAACTAGAGAGAAATCAGAGAGAGATAGAGAGGAAGTAAGAGAGAGAGGAAGTAAGAGAGAGAGAAAGATACGAGAGAGGGAGAGAGGATTAAAGAGTGAAACAGAATTTGAGAGAAAACTGAGAGAGAGAAATATTTAACTAGAGAGAAATATTGAACTAGAGAGAAATCAGAGAGAGAAAAAGAGAGAAAGATTAGGGAGAGTGGGAGAGAGAATTAAAGAGTGAAACAGAATTTGAGAGAAAACTGAGAGAGAAATATTTAATTAGAGAGAGAAACGATTACAGGAAATATTGATTGAATTCCTATCAAATGCAGAAATTAGGATAATCATACATGAATTAACCAAGCTGCTTTTAATTAACACATCGAGAGTGAAAGAGATTTTGAGAGAGGGAAAAAACATGAGAGAAAACTGAGAGTTTAAACATGAGTGAGAACTGAGAGAGTTAAAAACAAGAGAGAGACAAAATTCAGAGAGACAAAATTAAAGTGTGAAACAGATTTTCAGAGATAGATAGAGAATTATAGAGTGAAAACGATTTTGAGAGATAGATTGAGAGAGAGAGAGAGAGAGAGAGAGAGAGAGAGAGAGAGAGAGATGAATTTAAACTTGAGAGAAAGATAACTGAGAGAGAGAGAAGAAATCAGAGAGAGAGAATTAGAGAATGAAATAGATTTTGTGAGAAAGTGAGAGAGGGAGAGAGAGAATTAGGGAGAGAAAACCAACAGAGACATAGAGAGGAAAAACAGAGAGAGTGAGTACTATTAACTAGAGAAAAAAAAATGAAAGATAAAGAGAAAACTGAGAGAGAGAGAGACAGAGGAAATCAGAGAGAGAGAGAATTAAAGTAAAACATCAATTGAAATTTATCAGAATATGAGAACAAACCAAAGCCATTAAAGTAAAACATGATATGAATTTTTAAGCACTGAAATAAACCCCACGTTGATCTCAGACAAAATTTTAAGCACTAAAATAAACACCATCGAGAGCTTAGACAAAATTTTAGGCATTGAAATGAGCACCATCTAGAGCCCAACCAAGAGAATGTAAAAATGACAGCTAAATGTAGAAACCATCGAATTAAAATCAATGAAAACAGGATAACTCAAATAAGAAACCAGCAACAACAATTATCTCGTCTAATGTCTTAAACAAAAATAAATATCAAGGGGGAAAGATTACCTTTTTGTAAGTTCAAAGAATTGAATTTCACAAAGAAGGATGCTTCGTCTGATCCCACCTGCACACAATGAAACAAAAATCCAAATGAGGAAAAATAGGAGAACCATCAACGCTATAAAATAAAAAAAAAATTACCTGTGATGGCGCGGTGGGAGGGCCTTTCCTGTCGACGGCAACGAGGTCGGAGGAGGTTGATACGGGAAGGCGGCCGGTACACAGAGGAGACTACAGGAACGTGTGCCGAGAGTCTTTGAATGCACTGGGTTTTAGAATGCCAAAGGTTTGTGGAAGTTGGGTCTTCGCCCGGAGGAGAATCTGCACTGGGACCAGACGGACAGAGGTGCTTCGATGACTTTCGGCCGGAAGAGAACGATGGAGAGCGGGCTGACGGAGTTCACACGCTGGAGTAGGGAGAGGGATTTCGACGATTTTCATCGATTTTCAGGGCGGGAGTGGGATTAGGGAGAGGGCGTAACGTGCTGGTGGGAAGTTAAGTCTCGATTAGAAATCGGGAATATTAATATCATATGGGCTTAAGGGACCCATATGAATTAGACCAAAATCTGACCCAACTGCCGGATTTTACTCCGCCGGCGGTTGGGTAAGATTTTGGTATATTTGGCCGACGTTTTATTCATACCCACCGGCTGAATATTTTTCCGCCAGCAGATAAAATTCCTTCTACCGGCGGAATAGGGTTTTTTAGTAGTGGTAGGTGTGGTGGTGCTAGAGAGATGAACTTAATGGATCCACCTACGTGAGTGTGGGGGTATGGCCACCTCCTATGGAAAACATGGGCTTGTCTTGCTAGAACACAAATAAGAGTCATGAGGTATGCACATGACCTTATAATAGTACAACATTTTATCGTGGAGTTCGTTCAAGATTAAGATTTCGATGCATGTAGTGAGGGTCTCATACACGGTTCAATAAGTTCAAGAGAACTACATTTAGTGGATTCGTTTGTTGCCTCATTTCACTACGTATAATTTTGAATGGAAAGATACTGTTACATGAGTATTTGGATCTTGTTATGACAAGTAGAAATTCATTTATGTGTGTGTCATTTTGTTAGGGTTGTTGGAAAAATGTCATGCACTCACGTGTGTGCATCTCTCATTCCTAATACCCATTGCCGTTTGGAAAATGATAAGTGGGTCGGGTCCATATCATTTTATTAAGAACCGAAAGGTGTCTATTAGATGTGACCTAATCATGCCTTAAGAAATAGGGAAAGCAATTGTTTTTTATTGGAAAAATAGCTCCATACGAAGAGGCCGTAGGCTCTGAAATTTCCTTCTATTTGACAATGGCTCAGAAATTTCCTTCTATTTGACAAAAGCTCTTCATCCTCAAAGGATTCATCAGCTTTGGCAAGATGATTTCTTCCAAACCGTTGAAGCTATTGGAGGAGAAAAAAAAATGGTTTTTCGAAAAAGCAAAGCAATATAAATAGATTGGGGTTCCGTCTTCCGTCATGCGAAATCCCTCTATAAATCTCGCTCTTAACTCTAGCTCTTTAAAGTGAAATCTCTCTCCAAATCTGAATCTCTATTTGAATTCTTTGCGATTTCTCAATCTCTCTACTCCAGGCTATCAAGGCAGTGGGTTATCCACGCCGCACCTTCAGTCCGATAAGTTTAATTTCTCATTTTCCTATTCAAGTTTGATTATGAAATATTTGATTTGTGGATGATGTGATTAATTGCGTTTGAAAAATCTAGAATTGGCTATGCCACTAACTTGATTTACCTTGAGTAAATTCAGTTGTTTTTTAATATAGTTAATTACTAAGATTGAGAAAATATTATTCGTAAATTTATAATTTAGATTGTTTCTGCTGTAAGTTTCTATCTGTTTTGTTTGTTTAAGTTTAGAAACATTAAGTTAACATATTCTTGTATTTACAGATTTATCTGTATCCAAGTTTCATTTCTGGCTGACTGAATTGCGGATCACGTCTCCGATTGAAATTATCTTTCTTTTGTTGTTGTGATAAACCCTCTTTTTATTTAACTCATTGTTGTAGTTTTGTTTACACTTCTGAATGTATAAATTAGAGTTTATTGTTTGCAATAGTGTAACTATATTTTTTCTGATTGAAATCACTTTGTTATTCATTTAATATCTATTTCTGAAATTCAATTTGAGATTGAAATTTATTTGCTTGTTGTCACCCATCAGCATCAACAATGTTTTCATATGAATAGCTTTAGTGTATAGAGAATACAAGCAGATTACTAATTTTTCCTCAAAAACATGAAAAACTTAATATCTGTCCTCTTCCCAAGAGAAAACCGGAAAAAAAATCTACCAACACGATCAATCAGTATATGCATTGATTTTCGTACACAACAGCGTAGAAACTCAAGAGCAATTTTCTGATAGGTCAAAGGACAGAAACTCACAAAAAGCTAGCTTCTGCAGCGCACTGAGTGGTCTTCCACACTTCTTTGCCATTCGGCGGCCACTGTGAATGGACCGAAAGAGAATAGAATTAGTAAGGGTCTCACCAAACGCCTTAACCCCCTAGGTTTGAGGGAGCAATTTAGGGTTACTCATTATCTATTACCCTAATCGTCTTTCTCTCTTCCCTAGATGTGCGGCTAAGAGTTCTTTGAGTGTATATGTATACAAGAAAAACCAAAAGAGCAGTGATATAAGTACTGTAGGTTTTTACTTCCAAGACTTTACATCTTGACATGGCATACACCTTGCAGTTAGTAAGAGACAAACTTGGAGATAAAATCTGCAAGATTTTAGTTTTTTAATAAAATATTATCAACCTATTCTATGGGTAAATCCTAAACCCTATATTTTCTCTTACCTAGACCACCAATTATGCAGCCACGTCACAATGCAAAACCTAGAAGTAAAATCAGGAATTACTGATATCATTTTTCAAACCAAAACTGTATCGAGTCATTTTCAACTCATTCCTAGGGATGGCTACCCCTGGTTCAACTTGGAGTTATTGCTCCATAAGGAAATGTGTTGGAAAAATAAGTCAAATTGTTTAGCTTCGAAATAACCTTTTCCGTTTATCTATTATACATCTAGTTACTGACTTAGTGCATTTATCCAATCTATAGTTTGCAGGGTAAACTCACTTCTATGTAAAAAATAATACTTTTTCCTAATATCATTTCATTTATTAACTTTTCCAACATCATCAACCCTGTGGCCCCACAGAAATAAATGATCAGCACCGGTTTAGCAACTGTAAAAGATATGATACTCAGGATATGGATTCTCCTAATTTATGTAGTTTAGTCTTATGTAAACTTTGTATATTTAGAATTCCTACATTGGAATTGTAGTCATACCATATTTGTAATTTGTGTAACTATAAGTACACGGCCACAGTTAATGAAAAGTGCTTGCAAGTTTATTTTCTTCCAAAACCACCGGAGTTTTGTACAACCTCGGTCATTTTGAAGATCGCCATTGGGTCGCTGGTCAACGCCTTCGCCGACATCACTGGCAACTTCGTCCTCCAGGCTCTCAGAAGACTTCGCCGACATAACCAGCAACTCCCTCCTCCAGGCTCTTAGAATCTAGCCCTACTATGAGCACGGCATTGGCGCTCGTCGTCCGAAGCCGCTAGCCTAAACCTCTTTATTAAAGCTGATGTTGATTGATGAATAGTAGGATCATAATTCAGGCGGCTTATCTTTTTCTGATGAAGTATCGATTTGATTTACTATTCACTAATGATAATTTATGAATAGTAGGAATACTATTCAGGCGGCTTGACCTCTGACTTCTAACTTGGCTTCTTGGCTGTTCACCTTTTGTCTCTTTGTGAATAGTAAAGATTCTTTTGGGTGGCCTGTCATTATCTCCCCCATTTTTGAGACTGCGTTGAGCTATCTGTAAAAATTGAAAAGATGCTGGTCTATCATCCATCAAAGATTTTGATGGGTCTTCTTGTCTTTTATCTTGGAGAGATATTTTCCAAAGATAAGATGGTCTGTTCTGATTAGCTTTGGCATGTTCAGTACGCCAAAGGGCTTCATCAGTAATTGTTGAGTATTTCTGTGGTTTGCAAGTTGCTGCTAACCAATGGGAGTCATCGAATTTTCTGCGGTGACCAAATACGGAATAAGTACCTAGTTCAATCTTCCATATTGGTCAGGTGTTGGCTAGAGAGTATTTCCTCTGTAAATTTACTGTGGGCTGCGGTATTTTGTCCTTCATTTCTTCTTAATGCTAGATTCAAAATTATGAATCGTGGCATCCAAATAATCTGTCATTCATGGAGTGTCTGCAATGGGCTGACTATCTGGATATGTATCAGTATTGTCGTCGTCCTCATCCTCATTTATGGCAGATGTAGCTCAAACAAACATATTGTCTTTTGGATCTCCCGATGTCCTGGATTTGGACAGTGCTGATGTGCCTGATTTGCATTGTTTTTTCATGGAGCCTTTAATTGACTCAAAAATTTGTATCATTAATTCATCATCCGTTAATGTTGGATTAAGGACCCTATATTGGGTCTTCAATGCTTCAAACATATTAGTGGGGTCATGATAGACCTCCGGTACCCTTTGGAAACTAACGGCACACTGATTTGTTGTAATGGCAGCCTTAATTTCTGCCTCAATTCCTTTGGTGGTTAATTTTGGCCACCATTTGACATGGAATGTCCACATTATTATTGGGAGGCCCCCTTTATTGAAGGCAACGGTGCAATCCCAGTTCCATATGCTTGATTTCTTGAATATCATAAAATATAGAAATAGATTACCATTCTTGGGTAATTTCCCAAAAGATTTGATTTCAAGGTTGGATTGAGCCCAAATTGGGAACAAAGTTCTAATTGCCTCTGGTAATACTGAATCTGGGGGCCGAATTTGTTCCATCTATCAAAGGACCAATTGGGTAGAGGTATTGGCCTCTTGTAAGCATTATATCTCCAGCAGAAATAGCAGGAGTGGTGGTGATCGGGATTCTGATAGTAAAAAACTTTACTCTGGGCATCAATGTAATCCCAATAATTATATTCTTTTCTCCAAAATGATTTCCTAGTATCACCTCTTGGGTCATATCTTTAACTAACAGAAAGTCAGTGATAATATACTGACTATGAATACAAATTGAAGTACCTTGTATTTGATTTTCATTTTCTTACTATTTGCACTGGTAAGAGATTGAGTAGTTTTTTCAAAGTATAGGGTTGGAATTAACCCTTGCAAATGAGAGAGA
>JAHZSQ010000073.1:75000-83901 GCA_022405105.1 Aristolochia contorta
ACAGTCTTTTCTGTCATTAATCCTATTATCGATTAATGCCATTTTTATGGGTGAGTCAGTTCCATCCTGAAATTCAGATTTAATTAGAATTTTAACTGTTCCTAAGTGCAAGGTGCTAATTTTCTTTCTAATTTCACTGGGTATAGAACTCAGTTTTTGATGTAATCAATGGTAAATACACTTGACCAGCAGTATGGTTAATGTCTATATGCATTTCTTTTGTAGAGATTCCATAGTAAATCTCATTTTTCCTACGTGTAAGATGACTAAATGTTTTGTTAATTACACTAGGCATCTTAAAGATAGTATCTTTAGTCAATTTTAACTTAGAGGAAGCAATTCTATCAATTTGATCAGTTTTGAACAAAATTGTTGCATTGAATCCTATATTACTCTCACTGAAAATTACTTCAGTAGTTTCTGGAATTTCTTCCAGATTTTTTAATTTGTTAGCTGCCTCATAAGTCATTTCTAAGATAGAAATTTTTGGTACAGGTGTTTGTGTCTATTAGGGGGCATGTCTATAAAGACAGGAATTTCCAAGCTCCATGATATGTGAATATTAGTGATATGAGTGGGCTTCCCAAGAAGGTTTCCACGCATTGATATACCATTTGTTCTTTTTTATGAAAGAATAATAAATTTCTATAAAAGAAATTATTTCTGTTTAAGAAAATAGTTAACCTTTTTAATTTTTTTTGAAAATACTCAGTGTTTCCTTTATTGATGTGAAGTGAAGGAAGATAGGATTTTCGATATCAATCTTGATTATCTTTTTTCGGAAGGTCTTAACTCCTTTAAATCCGAGAGGTAGTTTCGAAATTTCTTTCAGGTTCTTTCCCAAGTAGATATTTCTGACTAAACCATAGTCAAATGCTTGTTTTACCAAGTCAGGAGAAGCACCAGGGACAAAGTTGTAATAACTTATCCGCTTTGCATCTTCAGTGAAGTAGAAGTTGGATAAGATAGAACCTGGTCCTGAAATGCGTGCTTTAAACGCAAATTCAATAAAGTCTAGGGGAGACCCAATAATCTTTTCTTCAGTGTGCTGCGGAACAACTTTCTTCATTTCTGATGAAACTCGGCCAAGTGACCATTTTTGTAACGTTTTTGTCGCTTTTAAGAGCATCCATAAAAGGGACAGGTGTTGTTGCTTTTTTCAATGCCCGAAGACAAAAAGGGTCATCGTTGTTAGACTTAAAGAATAAATCTTTAATACCGGTGTAAGCTGTAACTAAAGATTTCTCTTTAGATTTTTCAACAGGTGTTTGAATACTTGTAGAACCAGGACGTAACTCGATAATTTCAGCAGGAGTTACCAGTTGAACAGTTCCAGGTGAAACTGGAATATAAGAAATCTGTACTTCTTGTATGTTTTTTGGCAAAACATCAGTCATAACAAGAGTTGATTTATCTTGACCGTTAGCCTGTGATAATGGATTAGTTTCAGTTTGCATGTTGACATTATTGTCAGGGCAAGGTACATGACATTTTGATCTTCTTCGAGAAGAGAGATCTTCAGCTTAATAGTCTGTAATTCAAGTTCACGAATTACCTATTGACTCTAAGCCAATAGAGTTCATCCATTTTTGACGTAAGTCAAAGTAGAATGAAAAGGATTAAGTTTAATCCTGAGGTTTTACCCTCTTTACTCCGGATGGAGTGTTTAACGCCTCTTAGGGCGTCGTCCCTGCAAACACGAACAAATTCTCTTGTTAATGTATTAGCAAAGAAAATTTTATTTCCAACGATGTGTTCAATGTCAAAAACATTGAAGGCACTAAGAAAAAACTCGATCAACTTCGATCTATTCTTGAAGGCACTAAGAAAAAACTCTAAGAGCTTGAAATAATTCATGCTTCTCTAGTGGACGAAGCTGATGAATTACTTGAGATACGATTTCTGGCCTCTCAAATAAATTGCCCTATCAAATCTGTTGGCGAAACTTTCTCTACTTTGCCGGACTCTCAACCTGAGTAAAGGTAAATAGATGTGTCTAAAAAATCTTGATATTAGAGCCTTGTTAGAAACCTCGGCATGATTTATCTAAGAAACCTTAGAAAATCATTAAAAAACATTAGATCTAAACATCTTATGTAAAAGAAAACTCTACATGTTCTTGTGCATATAAACAAAGAACAAAGTAATTTTTGAAGATCGTTATAACCGAAGTTTTGTAGAAATTTACAAAACCATTTATAACATGAAATCAAAAAATAAAACAGATTTCAAAATCTTCAAAGAACATTTAAAAAATTTAACTTGTTAAAATGCTTCTGGATGAAGAATATAAAACAATCATCAATGAAAGTAGAAATGCTTTTTCTTTGTTGGAAAAAACTCTTCTAGATCTAGATCTAGCAGATGAAGAACAACGAAAATTTCTTGAATTTTGCTATAATATAAGTTTTGGTAAAATTTACCAAAAAATTTACGATTGTATAGAGATAACAACTCTATTATTGTATATTTTAAAGAAAAACTAAAAGATTTATCTTGTTAGTAAAAAATTATTTACCTAACTCAACTTAGGAAATTACTTAAAACACTTCAAGATAGTAAAAACTCTCTTGAGAGAATTCTACGAATTCTAGATTACCTAGGCGAAGACTTTCACCAATGGTATGAACTTCATAATGCCTGACTTTACGGACAAGCCCCCTAATGGATACAAACGCCTGTACCAAAAATTTCTATCTTATAAATGACTTCTGAGACAGCTAAAGAATTAAAAATTTTGGAAGAAATTCAAGAAATTAATGAAGTAACTTTCAGTGAAAGTAATTCAGGATTCAATGCATCAATTTTATTAAAACCTGATCAAATTGATAGAATTGCTTTTTCAAAGTTAAAATTATCTAAAGATGCTATCTTTAAGATGCCTAGTGTAATTGACAAAACCTTTAGTCATCTTACACGAAGGAGAAATGAGATCTACTATGGAATCTCTACAAAAGAAATGCATATTGACATTAAGCATACTGCTGGTCAAGTGTATTTACCATTGATTACCCATAAAAAAATCAATCAAAAACTGAGTTCTATTTTCAGTGAAATTGGAAAGAAAATTAGCACCCTACACTTAGGAGCTGTTAAAATTCTAATTAAATCGGAGTTTCAGGATGTAACTGACTCACATATAAAAATGGCATTAATCAACAATAGGATTAATGACAGAAAAGACTGTATTTTGGGAGCCGCACAGGCCAACCTAATATACGAAAAATTGATGTTTAGTGTTTATCCAAAATTCGGATTAGCTCTTAACACAATGAACTTAGATCAAGTTTTTATTCATAAGTTTGAACGTCACAACCTTATGGATGAAGGCGATAAAATCTCTAGCATAACCTACTTGGTAGGCTACGCTCTTGATTCTAGTCATCATTCAATTGAATACGAGAAGAAAGAATTTATCGAAATAGAATATGTCTTTTTTGAAGTTGGAAAAGTTCAAAGTATCCCCTTTGCAGAACTTTCCCCTCTTCAAGATTCTTGGAGTTTTGACATCTCTCGAAAACCTAGACTAAGTGAAAACCCTTCACTAAGAGTCATAGGAAGTAAACTGTTGGTTGGAGAATTCTCTAGACCTCAGATTACAAAACCTTTGGATATACCCATCCAAAGAACATATCTCTTTCTTCCTGAGTAAGAGATAATGATGTTCTTTGGATGGGTATATCCAAAGGTTTTGGTGGAACAATTGGTACAACTAGTAGAGCTTTGAACTCTTATGAAGTGGCTTTTAAATGGACTGACAATGTTAACTTGAGCATGCCAAATGGAAAGGCATATATACATGCAATAGAGAGAGATGCATTAAAAGGCCCACAATTCGATGCAGCAAATTAATACCACCAGGTGTCACTCAGGGTCAAGAAAGTGCCTATCTTTCTTCTCAATGACACCATTTTGTTGAGGAGAACAACAAAGGTAGCTGGTGTAAAATATCATTGCATAAGTAAAAACCATTGATTTCAACATTAATAAAATGGTCATTATTATCACTACTCAAAGTTTTGATTGAGTAACGAAACTGATTCTTTATTCAAATAAGTACTATTTAAACTCATATGCTAATTTAGATTTGCGTTTCAAAAGATAAACCCAACAACAACGACTTAAAGCATTAATAATTTGGCAAAGTATGAAAAAACCACAACTCTTTATGAGATATGGCTCTTGAACATCAGATTAAATTAATTTAAAAGGAGAATGTTATGGATATATTAGGGTTATTTAGTATTATGGGCCATTAGTGGGTTTTATTATCGGTTTTACTAGATTAGGGTTCTATTTTTAATTATTAGTTAATTAGCTTTGTAAGTCCGTGTTGGAATGGTCTAATTTGCAATTATGTATCTTTTCATTATTATCAATAGGTCCCCCCTCTGGACCGATTAGGCCAGAATTAAATATCTAAACTCCAGTCTTCTTCTCTTTTCTTCTCATTCTCCTCCTTTCCTACTCTAAAACCCTAATTCTCTCTCCTCTTCGTCTACTAAACCCTAATTTCTCAGTATGACGAATTTGAATCGTAACAGAAAACTACTAGATGGATTGTCTCTTGCTGGAAATGAGACTATGTTGTTTCCCAAGTTGATAAGTTTCACACTCCAAGGTTCAACTAGCTGGAATAGATGGAAATAAGAGGCGAAGCTTAGGCATACTAGGGAACCAAACTGAGTGTGCCACTCCAACGGGGATAGTGATAGACACATGGACGGATGACTTGGTTGCTCAATATAGTACATGCCTCCTCTCTCATGGCCCGAACCAATCGTCTTCCAGGTCTTCAGATCCTGTATAACACAATCATGAGATGAAAAAGTGATGTAACAATTTGTGGACGTAGTCAGTTGACTAACTGATAACAAATTGATAGGAAGCTTTGAAATAAACACACTCTTTCAAAGAATAATAATTCTACAATATTAGTCAAGCGACTCCTGTAATTGGTTTTTAAACCCATCAGCTAAGGTACGACAAAATCCATATTAGAGTAGTAGCACAACTGTGTGAATATGAGCTGCAAGCTTAGTCGCGCAAGTTGGCTTGGAGCTGGAGACGTGGAATGCTAAATCACCTTCTTGAACCAAGGTTGAAGAGGGTGCCGATGCTGAGGTTTGACATGAACTCGGGAGCTTAAAAGTTCTCTTCTTTTAGATGTCATCTGGCTTAATGGCTGGAATACTCTAGTAGTTCAATTGTTGTTGAACTCTATATTCAACGAGTGAAGCATTCTTCACCGATCCTAATTTCTTAAAGACAATTTCTATCATGAATAGAAGAATATCTTGGTATGAAGTATTTATTTTAAACTTAATATACTGTAACCATAAATACAATTATACTCCTCTCTAATATGATAAATAGCAGTTTAGATTATCATCTTCATGTCTAGGTACACAACCATTTTAAGAGATTGAAATAAACTTAATTCCTTCCTAATTATTATGAATAGTTCTGCCTTTCATCTTCCTCTTGTTCAGGTACAGATCTGTCAACGATTTACGAGTAAAGCGGTCATAAACACCTATGCTCGGCAATGCGACTTGGGTGACGTCCCATACCTCTCACAGGAAGAAGATGAAAAACTGACAAGTCTCCATAATCACTTTGAAAAGAATTACGTTAATACAACTTTACATGGAGAATTTAATCTCAAACTGAACACATGAAGAAAATGAATCTTAGACTTTTCTATCATATGTTATCAAAGTATAACTCTATTAATGGTTAGAGTATATTAAGTAAAGAATTTTACTTCATACGAAGATACTCTAAATTTACCCTTTCATTGCTCTGATACCAAATGGAGCAGAAAGAGAAGAATCAAAATTCAAAAGGACTTACACAGATGTATACAAACTAAAATTTAATAATATTTAAAATAAATAAAGAGAACATACAGTACCAAGCGTACAATTTCAGAGCTTCTTCAAGTGAAGAATAATCTGAGAGACTAAAGAGAAGGAAAACTTAAAGATATCTAAAACCTAGATTACAATGTTCTTATATCGACAGAGAAAACTAAATGAATTCAAAACATTTTGGAATCCACCAATGGAAATAAAAAGTAAAAGATGCCTTCATGATTCAAGGCAATAATTCATATCCCCTTGATTGGGACGTCTTCCATTATTGTAGCTCCTTTATTAAAACCCATGTTGATTGAATAGTAGGATTACTATTCAGGCAGCTTGTCTCCTTTTGATCAATAGTAAAGATTCGATTTACTAGTGATTGATGAATAATATATTACTATTCTTGTGGCTTGACTTCTTGACCTTCATACGTCTTGGCTAAGAAATCAATCGCTCCTGATTGAGTCTTATCTACCTTTTGTCTTTTTGTGAATAGTAAAGATTACGTGGTCTATCATTATCTCCCCCATTTTTGAAACTGCGGTGAGCTGTCTTCAAAAATAGAATTGGTTCGTCTTTTATCAAAGATTTTGATGGGTCTTTTTCTTGGGATGTGATTTTCCCAAATAATTTATTCTAATTGGCTTTGGCATGTTCACTTCGCCGGATAGCTTCATCAGTGTTTGTAGAAGTTTTCTGGGGTTTGGAAAATGCTGCTAACCATCGAAAGTCTTCGAATTTTCTCTGCTGTCCAAATACTGAATAAGTACCCGGTCAAGTTCAGCAAATAGGCCAACTGTTAGCTACAGGATATTTCCTCTGAAGGGTTTTGCCTGTAGACCTGTTCATATTTTCTTGGATTTTGATTCAAAATTATGAATCGTAGCATCGAGATAATCAGTCGTGGTGGGTTCTTCCTCGATAGGCTGACTGTCTGGATTTGTATATGCACTGTCGCCATCTTCTTCATCATTTTCTTTAGAAGTAACCGATACAGACATATTATCCACATTTTGCGTGCCTCTATTGCATTGGATTTTCACAGAGCCCTTCATTGACTCTAAAATTTGAATGATTATGTCGTCATCCGATATGGTCAGATTCATAACCCTCTATTGGGTTTTCATTGTTTGAAACATATTGGTGGGGCCTCGATAGCCTCTGGGACCTTCTGATAGCCCATTGTATTTTCATTCTTTATAATGGCAGCCTTTATTCCTGTCGCAGTTTCATCTGTGGGGAATTTATTCCACCATTTGGCATGAAATGTCCGCATAAGAATTGGGGACCCCCTCTATTGAAGCCGAAAGTGAAATCCAATTTTCATATCCAACCAAGCATAAAGATCATGAAATATAAAAATAGGTCAGCATTTTTGGGTAATTGCCCAAATGACCTAAATTCCACAAATTTTGGGAATTGGTTGCGAATTGAATTTGGTAAATTGAGTCTGGTGGCCCAAATTTATTCCACCAATTGATATCCCAATTAGGCAAGGGTGAAGATTTCTTGTAGACATTATCATTTCAGTAATAATACCAGGAATGTCTATGATTGGGATTCTGATAATAAAACACTTTGCTCTAGGCATCAACATAATCCCAATAATTACATTTTTTTTCTCCTTGGAAGAGGAATTGGATTGGTCAAGGAAAATTGACCCCAACTTGTTGGATGAATGAATCTGTGAATTTAACATTTGCTATAATCCCAAGGGCTATTGGGTTTTCTCATGTCATCCAAAGTGTGTATTGTCTTAATAGATTGGGTAGAGGCTAAATTGCCTCATAAATCTCAACATTTTTTCCAGTAGTAATTGGACAAAAGGTGTCAGCAAGCCATTTTTGCATCATTTTCCATGGATTAAGATTACCATCCTGGTCCTCTTTATTGAGGATAAGAATTGCTTCCGTATGTGGAAGAGTAACATAAGGAATTTTCTTTATCTGTCGTAAAGGAATTCTCTCTTTCTTCATTGTGGCTTTTTGGGCCAGTAGAGGAATTGCCTCTTTCCTGATGGCTCTTTTGCTCAGTAATATTTCTGGTCTTGTTACCACGTCCTCTATTATCGGGGACGGAGGTTCCCCTCCTGGGATGAACCATGGGTCTGATTCCTGCAAGATCAGAAAAATTCTTCATTGGTTAGAAACAAATTCTTTCCTTCTCCTTTTGGAGTGTTACCTGTTCTAGATACAATTCAGATATCAGAAAATCTTTGAGATAATTAGCATAATTAATTTCTTCTGGCGAAAGACTATTAATTATCATTTTTAATTTTCTCACAGTAGTTTTTCTTTTCAATATTTCTTGTTTTAAAAATAATGGAGTTTTTCTAATTAATCATAACTCCAATTTCCATTCTTAATTAAACAAGTTCATTTAAAAGGCAAATAAACAGGTTTATTATTAACCTCTCCAAGTATTCCTTGGGAATTTATGATCTTAATTGACATAATAATTTCCAAAAATGGAGTTCCTAGTATGACCTGTTGGGTCATATCCCTAACTAATAGGAAATCATTGATAATGCACTGATCATTAATACAGATTGAAGCATTTTTGTACCTAAATCCATGACTTAGTATTCAGATTGACCATCCAACTTCCATACATATGTAGATAGTCCATCAAAAGACCTTTGATCTACATAGACGTTCTCTTCGTACAAAATGTCCTGAGGTGTAGGTCTATGGTAATATGTTTAACTATAATTTTGGAACTGATTTGTGGATTTTTTTATCATAATTCAACTTTCGGATTGTTAGTTCATAAAACATATTCTGAAGGGTTTCTTCAGCTTGATCTATGTTGTCTTCTCTAGGTTCAGAAAAAGGTTGTTTATCTGAAGTATTATCATCGGACTCTGTAGTTTCATTCAGAGTTTGTATTTTAGGTGATATGGTCAAATTTCCTATTCTATTGACTAATTCGTCAATGAATTCTGCTTGATTTGAAATTCTTTATAGGAGCTGGTGGTTTGATAAGAAGTTCATCATTTATTAGCAAAGGTAATTGTCCCTCTTGGGCAGTTTCC
>JAHZSQ010000010.1:0-99649 GCA_022405105.1 Aristolochia contorta
TTACAACAAAAGCAACGAGAAATTATGGGAATACCTCAGTTCAATAAAATTACATAAGCACAAGTGCACTCACTTCAGCGAGAAATTTCAACTTTCTTTTAGCACCAAATAAAATACCAACTAGTGCCATGCCAAAAAAAAATTTACTCTCAAGTGTGATATTGAAATTAGAAAAATATTAAAAAACATCATCTCTAAGTAGTAACCTTTCTCTCAAAAAAAAATTTACTCTCAATGTGAACATACCACATGTTTGTTTGCATCAAACCTTTCTCTCAGCCTTGATGCCTGGAAATCACAAGAAGCATCAAATAAGAACATGCCAGTTGACCCATTTCTACTAAGAAAAATTAATGACATCCAGAAAAGCTCAAAAACCATAGAGCTAAAGCTAGAACATTGATGGAAACCAATCAACGTGCCAACAAAAGAATCGGAAGATTCCCAAGCCATACGGGAGCAGCTAACTGAGAAACTCAAAAACTGAGTTTCTTGCTTAGAATGTTCTGAAAGGCTAAGAGAGTCTCTCGTAGCCATCCAAGAGATACTCCCCTCACCCCTTTCTATATCGAAAAATAAAAAGAAAATGATTGAGAATGAAATGGGTGTAAATGCCCAAGAAAAGTTGTCCCGAGCACAATAACAAAACAACTAATAATAACATGTTAAACCAATATCAAAGGGTTGTGCTTATTCTATCTAGGTCTCAGCACTATAAGTTATGAGATCTATCAATCAATTAACCCAGCAAACACAGAATGAATCAATCAATTTGACTGCCAAATCAGAATTTTCAAAAATAATATTCGAGAAAATAATCCAAAGTTACCAAAGAATGCAAGGGCTGAGAGAGAGAGAGAGAGAGAGAGAGAGAGAGAGAGAGAGAGAGAGAGAGAGAGAGAGAGAGAGAGAGAGAGAGAGAGAGAGAGAGAGAGAGAGAGAGAGAGAGAGAGAGAGAGAGAGAGAGAGGGTCTCAAAGAAGTTGGAATACTGAGAAGACATATAATGAAACAGCAGAAATCTTGGTCCACAAAGGTTTTGGAGCAAACCAGTTGATATACCTCCAGAGAAGGAGAAGTCTTCTCTTCTGAGCCTTGCCCCAGTTACCAAGTTCCAGATAAGGATCCCAACATCCTCAGAGTAAAATTCCTCCAAGGAAGTTTTTGAAGGATCACTAAATTAGTGTATGAAGTGCATTCAACCTACAAACCTCCTTTTTCGTCATGTAATTGAAAGTGCCAATGGTCGAGCCAATGAGTTGGCAAAAAAGGAGTCCATGAGCAACAACTTGTTGTTTGGACACCCTAGTGAACTCTCGGAACCCATTTTGGGTTTGTATGATGAAATGAAAATCGCAACTTTCAAAAAAGACAAACCTCTTTTCGTTTTTTTTTTTCACTTCATAAAAGCAATGAAGAACTAGAGTTTATTATTACAAAAGCAGTTCCAGGTATGATGTGAGAACAGTTTCCACTGCATACAGAGGTCACCCTCCTGCCCAAATTCAGTGGCCCGTCATACCCAAGTTAAAACCACGAAGAACCATTAGAAAACCGAATTTCAAGATGTGTTAGTTGACACTTGTTTAAAACAATATATGTACCTAAACAGAACAGAACCATACGTCAATAGAGAGTGGCCTCAATCACGAGCATTTCATGATGTTATCGGGCACCGTGCCTATTTAATGACTTAAAAACGTAAATTTAGTACGGAAGGATGATATAATGAAAGCTTACTAGTCTTACATCCTCCTTCCTCCATTGCTAATTTCTGTTCTGAGAATTTCCCACATCTTCAGAACTGATTGTATTCTAGCACAGTAATCAACCTTGGAAAGAGGTCGAGTTATCCTAATAATGTCAATACTGGCTGTAAGAGGGGGATCAACAACATCCAAAACAGGAAGCAGCTGACCCTTGTGATTAAACTCTTTTTTTTTCTCGCGCCCCGTCAAATAAAGTTCATAAAGGCATTCGATTAACACTAGAAATGCGGAAGATTCATAGGAGTTCTTTCAGAGAAAAGGAAATTCATGAAAAGTGAGGATATGGAGCGCGGGAATGTGAGTGCGCTTACATCCTCGTAAAAGAGATGTCGATGGACCGCCCAGTTGAGAGTGTCCCTAAGGGCTTTCCGATAAAGAAGCCTAACTCGCTCCTTCTGTGCTGCCCTCCTTGCGAGGAATGACGCTGACGATGCTGCTCCGCTCATGCCGTTCAATCCCTGTTTTCGCTCCTACCCCCTTTCCTCTCAGCTTCAGTTCCCTGCCCGTAAAAATGCTGGCGGAGGAACGACCATCATTTGCAGCAGGCCTGCTTTCTCTTCTCTGCTGTAGCTGTTACCACTAGCAACTAGGAAGCCCATTAGATCCCGTACGGGATACGCACGTAACAAAAGACTAGCCCATCGAAGTGTTACAGATCTATAGAAGTCATTCAGTGGGCTGACTTAAAGATTGCCTTGAAAAAAGTACATACCTCTCCTAAAATTACACTTTTTTGAGTGATTTATATAGTATTATAGACTAGTATTATGAAATTATGATGTCCATTAATTAGATAAATTTCATAATAACATTGTCTATAATGGATAAAATTTTCTTGTTTCAGTTAAGTAAAGGCGCTGTTTAGTAATGTTGTCCATTATTAAGATCTCAGACTTTCAATGTTTTAACTTCGACAAATTAACCTCTTAAGGGTATGTAATAAGTGAATTACATGATACGCAATGAGAGCACCATTGTTGTTATAATCTATTATCGTGGAAGATATATATATATATATATATATATATATAAATGATTCTGGGATCTGGAGTCTCTATGACGCAATACGGGGCAATAGTATCCAGGTGATGCAGTTGGCGGGAAGCGCGGGAACGGGGACTCAGGAGTCGCTGGCACTAACAACTGTCTGAGTATATGTAGTAACTCCATTTTTCTATTCCTCTCTGATCGAGAACCCCGCAGATTCTCCAGCAGTCTAGCTACCATCCGCGCTCCCTCCTCGGAGTCGCTCATTCTATCCGCGAGCTTGAATATTAAAATACTGTCTCTGAGATCTACTGCTGATTTTGAAATACATAAAGGGAGACAAGGCTTTCAATAATGAGCAAATTCGCAGGAATTCCGCTGGATCTCAACATGGGTCTGTTCAGAAACCACTCTCGCAGAGGAAAGAAGATAAAATACGACACTCTGACAGAAAAGTCACATTGTTGCCACTTTAGTCGATTCCTTCATTTCGATGTGATACGGGTACTGGGTTTTCAGTCTGAAAAATCCAAATCCTGTGGAAGAAGAAAAACGACAATGCTGAATTTGCTAGGTTGGTGTTGAGGTTAGGAAAAAAAAATGATCGGAGAGAGATCTCTGGCAGTGACTCCGACATGGTCCGTTGCAACCGTTACGACTGTTATGGTTGCTGTTTGTTTCATTGTCCAAAGGTCTATCTATCAATTTGGGAAGGTAAAACGTGAGACAATTCGTTCACTGCTGCTCACTTTTATTATCTGACTATGGGTCTCACTCGTACTCTTTTGCATACCGTCAGTGGTTGAAGAAGACGAGGAGGAAAGCTCTTCTTGCTTCACTGGAGAAAATCAAAGAAGGTAAGCGTTTCTTGAGTTTAAGCTTACTTCACAGATTAGCGGTACCCTTTGAAGTTTGAACACCGATGCTTTGGCGCTTTATGTAGAGCTTATGTTACTTGGGCTTATTTCTCTCTTGTTGGGTCAATGTGCTCGTTGGATCTCTGAGATTTGCGTAGACTCGTCTCTGTTTAGTAATCATTTCTACCCATGCTTAGAAGATGAAGTTAAGATTAGGATCATCTCCAGAGATAGTTTTCATGGTAAAAATCAGACGGCTTCAAGGATTGGTGCAGCTTCCGCACAGTGCGGAGAGGTAAGTTACATTGAACACTTATCATTCCAAATGTTTAGTACCTATTTGATTTATCCTACCAGTAAAAGGGTGCTCTCCCTAGCGTTGGTCACATCTGTCCTTTGTTTTCTTGAAATAATTAGGAAAGGTGATGCGAGTAATCATTTATTGTAGGGTCGAGAGCCTTTTGTATCCTATGAGAGTCTTGAACAGCTTCATCGTTTCCTGTTCCTGCTTGGAATAACTCACGTTTCATATAGTGGCTTCACCGTTGTTTTGTCCATGATTAAGGTGTGACTTTCTGATCCTTTCAAGTTCCTTTTTTTATAAAAAAAAAAAATAAGAAAACATGTATGTACCTCTAACTGCTAATTTTGACTTTCCATTTCATGTTTGGACAGATTTATAGCTGGAGAAAGTGGGAAAAAGAGGCAAATCCTTTGTCCAACGAAAGTTTGCAGGGTGAGTACCAAACCAAAAGTTTTATGTTTCCCCCATGTATGTTGTGGTTATTCCTGTTTGATTTTGACTGCTGTTAACAGAGTTATAGATGCTTCCGGTGTCATTTTATTGTGACTTTTTTATCTAAACGGGACCCAGTGAATTATTAAAGATTACTTTGAAATAGATTATAGTGTATAACAAATCAATGTAAATTTTATGCGGTTCCTCTTTGCTCACCACTTATTATTGTCGTGAACATTTATTGTGTTTATTATGAGCCGTCAACTGTATGAAACTTTCAACGCTTGTTTAAATTTTTCTGGTAGTGAAGGATCAGTTAGTCAAACTTAGTGGCAGTTCAATCTTAACATGGGTGAACTGGACCAAATTGTTTTTAATCACTGCTCTTACAGTAGTTGCTACATCAGGGTGAAACTCTTGGCCTGACTGTATACTAATGGTGCTACTATTGGATTGAACTCCTTGATAAATACTTGTCTTATATCTAAATATATGCAGTGAGGAGGACACTGTTTACTAGGCGGCAGTCCACATTTGTTTTCCATCATGCCTCTCACCCATGGAGCAGGAGCAAGATTCTCATCTGGATGGTATTTTACTTTCTTATCTCTTCTTCTGAAAAGTTTTCTGGATGTTAGCTACATTTTATAAGCTAATATGTAGGGTAACGTTCTCAAAAATAGGAAATTAGGGATGGATTTTTGATATTTTGATGACACAAATGCAGCTTTGTCTGATGCGTCAATTCAAGAGCTCCGTTGAAAAATCAGATTACATGGCTCTACGTTTGGCTTTTATCACTGTGAGTTCTCATTATTTGAAATTTTGAATCTGAAAAATAGAGGAAATGTGAGCTACTTTATGAATAGGAAAGAAAAGACAGATTTTTCAGTCTGTCCTCCACTGCAAAATACTTGTAACTCTCAATCTTGCTTTAAAATTTGAAAGGTTTTGAGAAGCAAACTGATCCTTGGGCACCCTATACTCCATATCTTAAGAGATTTGGCTCTCTCTTCTGAAAGGAAATCAAAGAAATTAAAAGAGCTTTAAAGAGAAGATATAAGTAGACTTAAGTGATGTATTATCAACAGCATGCTCTAAAGTGTGGTGTGACCGATTTTTAATATGGACTCCACCTTTTTGTGGTGAATTTTCACTTTACTGTATTCTGTTTCTTCACTATTAATCCACATTAATTTCATGGATATTATCTCCTTATTCTTCCTCTACTCTGAGCTCATCTATATTCTTACTTTCAGTCTTTGGAAATCCTCACGTCTGTGATTAGTATACTTCTCACTGTCCTTTTTAACTGCTATAAAGACTCCTTTCGAACTGGTTAAACCTTAAAATATGGCCATATATTGCAAAAATTCAAGAACATTTTTCATAAACATATGTCTCATGAGCAGATTCTCAAGTCTTTAGCAGTCTCCTTAAAGTGATTTATGGAGGATTTAAAATCTGTCTTCCTTACCTTATTGCAAGCACTAGTGTGAAGTGTATTAAGAGTTAATCAGGTAAAATTGCTAGCATGGACTCAATAAGATAGTAGATTAAAGCAGATTGAGAATAACCTTATCCACTTTGTACTTGTAGAAATTTCTCCATGACACTTTCAGAGCTGTGGCTTTTATTGCAGAAGCACAAACTTCCACTTTCTTATAATTTCCACAAGTATATGGTGCGAAGTATGGAAGACGAGTTCCACGGAATTGTAGGCATTAGGTATGCTGTCTCACTGATCATCCAAAATTCTAAGGCATTGATCTCTACCTGTCAACTTTAAGTGATCATTGTACTTTTTCACATATTGTTTTGGGTTTGGTGATTCTGAGTAAGGAGCTTTTCTCTTTTCCATTTTAATTTTGCAGCTGGGCTCTCTGGGCTTATGCGATACTGTGCATTTTTATAAACATTCATGGTACTGTTGATTTCTCTAAGCTCGTGTTCTTTAGACTGCAAGCTGTCACCAATTTGAACAATGTGACATTTTTATTATTGCAGGCCTTAATATTTACTTCTGGTTGTCATTTGTACCTGCTATTGTATGTATCTCCTTATGTTCATTTCTTCCAGAAGAGAGTTCTTTTGACACTTCTATGATCACATATGCTTAACATGATGCAAGTTGCAATCATCTATTTAGTTGGTTGTGCTGGTGGGAACAAAACTTCAACACGTTGTTGCTCAATTAGCCCTTGAAGTTGTGGAAGCAAGTGGCCCACATGTCGGAACTCAATTAAAGCCGCGTGATGATCTCTTTTGGTTTGGAAAGCCTGCTATACTCTTGTGGCTGATACAATTTATTTCATTTGAGGTATGTGGAGTATGAACCCTCATGACTATCCCATGGAGGCCTTTGATTTAGTCTTTTTGTTCTTTGTGAAAGTGGATCATATAAAAAATGTTTTAGGTTGCTATCAAAATTCCATTTGTGCAAACTGCTAGGATCTAGTTTCAGCTCCTTATGCTCAACACTCTGGTATTTGATTATTTCATGAGGTTACAAATCCTTGTATCACCACCATGAGTCTAGATAAACAGGCACGTGCTGAAATTATGTTGGTGGTCCTGAATAAAGCTAATCATTTCTTTTTAATATAGTGTCTGATACTTATCATGTGTATCATGTGCTTGCAGAATGCATTTGAAATGGCAACATTCATTTGGTCTTTGGTAAGATAACCCTGCTTCCTTTTGAGTGCATGAATTTGGTAAGAAACTAGTATTAGACATACAAATATCTCCTGAAATCAGGAGCTGGAGATATGTCACTTTTTGCTGTAAATTGGACTTAAAGCAACTCTGCTTCACTCGGACCTCTTTGTTAATATCTTATACCATGGTTGTACGATACACCAGCTTGGATTTTCAGGTAGCCGAATTGGTTCCCAAGTTTGATTTGCACAACCATCAGGGTATAGCAGTTAACGTACAAAAAACAAAACTGTTTGACACTAGCTTTTTTGCTTCAATATGTGCTTTAATATGTTCTTCAAGAGAAACAACAATTTATGCCTCATTTTTGAAGATTTTGCCCGTGTGTTTTCCACATTCTGTATGTTGTTTTAGTTTTATCTGTGTGTGGTTGGGGAGGGGGATGGCTAACAGGAAAGGACTACCAATTACTAGTGCAACACACAAGGTATTGCAACACCTCGTATCCTGGCTTCACATGATAGGACCATCCTCTACATCCATTGACCAATTTAAGGATGTAGAGTAATAGAAAGGGGCAAGCACAAGCAATATTCTTTCTCCTTATTTGCCAGCTGTGACATTTTTATAAAGATGCTGTGCGGGCACCTGTTTTCTGTCTCTCTAGACACCTCTTGCTCTATGCAATGGGGATGTGATTAGATATGAGCTGATTCTGAATGTGATAATAAGACTGGGAAACCTCCCGCTCTTGAATCTTTCACTGGTGAAGAGATTTTCTAAAAAATTTAGAGCCCTCTCCGACAACAACAGTTACAGTAGTGATTGTTGAATCAACGAACTTGAGTCTCTTTTTTTTTATACCATCTGCAAGGTACAGGTACCACAGTATTGTAACATTCAAGTCGACATGTTAACGGCACCTTGCATCACCAGACACTCGCTTATATAAGCCAACACAAAGAAGCAGCCTGAGCTAGTTGTAACTTTCAAATCATTATTTCAGCAAGCATCCAACACCTAGTAGCACTTCAAATCTATTTTTATATAAATTTTTTTTCATTTTTTGGAAGTTATCTTCACTGATGAATAATACTTCCCAGGTGTGGATATGGATCTTTCTTTTGACAACAGTGAGAGTATGGATCTTACAAAACCTTCTTATTTTGGTGCAGTGGGGACTGAAGGCACGATCATGTTACATGAAAAATTACTATATGATCGTTATTCGCCTGGTTTGCGGGTATGTTTTTTTTCCGGAGGATATTTGCATTTTTTCAGAGTATTTTATGAAAACAACAGGCAAAAGAGCTATTTTCTTATGCTGATCACCACTAATAATAGTAAGTGTTCTCATGAATAGTTGAAATATCTTCAGGCTGAGGAATCCTATCATCATGACCATTTACTTTATTAGGTGTGACCATGCTGTGACCTGTGTGGTTAACTGTTGTGATATTTTTAAATAAAATCAATGTTATAATCCTTTTCAATGGATACAGGGTGCTAGTTCAGTTTTGGTGTAGTTATAGCACGGTTCCTCTGAATGTCATTGTCACACAGGTGCGCAAATAAAGTTGACCTTCCAGTTCATTAGTTTTAGTCATTAAAATTGGTTCAGTACATGTTTTGTCATTTTAATTGATGTAATGAGATAACCTTTTTGTGCTTTGATTGTTCCAAATTTACTCGTTAATAAATAATGCATAGAGCATATTGCTTAGCTAAGGGGCAAGACTCCATAAGAAATATATTTTTGAAAGGAAACCTAGTATATCATTTTGGTACTCCAATATTTATTTTGAAAGAGTGTAGACCTAATTCTATCTACCCAGTTTTAAATTTTGTCAGCTGAAACCCAGCTTTTAATTAAACAATTTTGATCTAAGTGATTTAAAGCTTTGTTTCTTCTTGTTTTACCTTTATTTCTAATTTCAGGTAATGACTTGTTTATACGAGTTACGATTCTTTCTTTATCAATTTTCATTTTATAATTTAGTAGTTTATCTTATCTAGATTAAAATGGAATTTATTTAGTTATGGTAATTTTTTTTAAGAGAAAACTTGGTGCAGCTATGGTTGGATGGATTTGTATTTTAACATCTTTTCCTCGTTTTCAACTCAAAATTTAAAAGGTGGGTGATTTATTTTCAGCCAATATAACACCTGTGACGTTTGCCTTTACTTTCATCATTATTTTTTATATCAATGGCAGGCTGTAGTTTAAATTGAAAAAAGTTTCATAAGCTTTAGTTTACTGAAAATAATTAAAGAAAACAAATTTCTCTTTTTCTTTTTGCATTCAGAATCCAGATCCCTCGTTTAAGAAATTACTCTTCTTAAATACTGCAGATGGGCTCTAGGTGCAAGAAGGCTCTGCTGAGTGAGAGTGTAAGAGAGTCCCTTCATAGCTGGTGCAAAAGAGTAAAGGACAGGTCTAAACGCGATTCAGTCCATTCATATCTCGGAACTGCAAGGTCAACTTGTTCACTGGGATCCACCATTGACGAAAGAGATGAGACAGTAACAGTTTCATCCGGCACCCTATCTCGGAGCTCATCCGTAGGCACGGACAAATCCATTCCCTTGCATAACGAATGTGAAGTCGCCATAGGACAAGAGGATGCGTTTGAGGACCCCGATCAACCTGATCAACATGGGACCGACGGAAGTTCTCTGCAACTTATGGATGATCCATCCACATTCCAAGTAACGTTGGCCGATTTGCTGAATCTTCGAAGGAACAGCGACGATGATGTTTCCGACATGAGAGAATGAAGAGTTGCATGACATCTCCTCCTCCTGTGACTTTTGTTTTGCTCCAGGTTCTTGTTACCGTCTTCTCCCAACAGAGTTTTTTGCAGCGTTGGGTTAGAAGAGATGCAAGATTGCGAACTGCGGGGGGATCCCAAATATTGACCTTTTAGATATTTCGATTCTGTTATATTTGACGCAGCTGTATTAATCTCTATTATATGTGTCTTCTATATGACCACTGCTTATGGTTATATCACCAGCGATTGGTCAATCCTTTTGGAACATGAAAGGCTAATGCAATACTGATTTAACGAAGTCAAAAAACTTAAGCATCGCTCGTGCTACGTACACGAGTTAGATTACATTATTAGCGCTACTAATAGAACATAGTATTAGAAAAAATAAGGTATATATTAGATGTTTTTCCAGCGAGATTTCGTTGGGGTTTCAGGTTTTGATTGATCAATTACAAGGTAAAATCCGCCATGGCCTTAATCTTGCATTACGAGATAAGCATAAGTATGCAGCTACACAGGAAAGGGGAGCAGGAATCGAACAGTGAAAATAGCATACTAGATAATACTACTTTGAGATGTTGAACATGAAGTGTTTTTTTAGAAGCTAATACACACTCTCAATAGAAGGTATGAAGTTGAACTCGTAAGAGCCTCGAAGAAATCAACGAGTAGCAGAAATGAAACATCTGATACAGAGAGGCAAAAGGAGGAAGAAAAGAGATGAGCATAGGCAACCAAAGATGACTGACTTCTTTGGGAACTCGTGCGTGGGTGGAGATTAATTAATATCTAATTTAGCCGACTAGTTCTTCCTCCTTGTGAGTGATGATCTCCACGTCGGACGTCGGATAGGCGTTGCAGGTGAGGACCCACCCCTCGTCGATCTGCTCGTCTTCCAAGAAGGTGGCGTCGGATTGGTCGACCGTCCCGGAAACAATCTTCCCGGCGCAGCTCGAGCAGGATCCGGCACGGCAAGAGTAGGGAAGATCGATTCCTTCTTCCTCCGCCTGGTCGAGAATGTAGGTGTCGTCGGGGCAATCGATCACCACGGTTTTGTCCGGAGTTTTCAGAGTCACCTTGTAGGTCGCCATGGCGGTGACACGGCCTCGGCCGGCCTTGAGGCCGAAGAGAGCCTGACTCACGTTCGGCATGGCCCGGAGGCAGGTGGCCGCCGGCTGACGCTGGACGAAGGAGGTGCGCAGCACGGTGCCGGAGAGAGCGGCGGAGGCGGCGGCCATTGATGTCTCCTTTTGGAAGTCTGCTCTGTGCCTTGAAAAAGCAGAAACCAAATGGGGAAGCAGAGGCTGCTAGACTGGGAGGAGGGAGTACTCCTGGAGCTGAAATCAGCGTTTGGGGGAGAGAGAGAGAGAGCAGGGATCAGACTGAAATAGTTTTGGTTGAGTTTTCGTGGAAGAGATTGGAGGAGAACGAAGGGTGGAGAGACCGCCAGAAATCCTATCTTGACACGTGGCAAAAAGTTGTGGCCTGCTTATCTTCTTTCTTCGGTTGGATGTACTTGCTTCGCTAGTCCATCAGTGGATGTGCCTAGGGAGGGCCTCGTGGCTTCCACACACTCTCCGCCTCCGCTCTCTTCCACCGATTTTCTCTCTTTTTTCATGACTACCAAAATTCCTCTTTTCTAAAACTTTATTTTGTTTTTTCAATGGACAAATTATATTTTTTTTATTGGCTATTATTGAAAGAGATGGCTTCCTCAATCCTTGATCACACATCTTGATCATACAAGACCTTTGTTTCCCACTTTATACTTTGACGAGAACACTTGTCCTTGAAAACTCGTGGATTACTTAATTTTAAAGTTTAAGGACTTTTATATTAAGTAATTTTATTCAAAACTAATTTATTGTTCATAGAATGTTGATTTTTAATTTTTATGTTTTAAAATTGTATATTTAAGAATAAAAACTAATGTTAATGTCGAATTGTCGATTTTATGCTATTTTTCACGAGTTCCATCATATTGGATGTTAATGTTAAAAGCTGTGATATAAATACTGTGGTTTTTTACTTTCAAGATTTTACATCTTGGAGAGTAGATAAACTCCGAGATAAAATTTGTAAAATTTTATTTTTTAATAAAATATTATCTATTTATTCTATAAGTAAATCTTAAACTCTAAATTTTTTCTTATTTAGACGGACAACTACGTCATCGTGTAAAACCTCAAACTAAAATAAAAAAGTACTGACATTATTTTTCTAATGTTAATATCTATTTACGGATGTTTCGTAGCCAGATTTTATTGTCCCCATGACGAGATTGCTAGTAATTTGCTACTGCAACGTCGATTGATCCGACGGTCTTATTTCCCTTTGAGATTTGGTTAACCATCGACCAAGGGAAAGAACGCAACAGATTGTATTATGCCGACAAGCGAGTCGACTCGGAAGAGTCCTCTCTCTCCCACTCGTCTCCTAGTTGTCTGGTGCCAACAGCGACGTCAGGAACTGATTCAACTCGAAAACAGGGAAGAGGGCTCGCTGCGGAGCTCAGCAGTACGTACCTCGGAGACGGCAGGGCCATCAGAGATTTCGAAATGGAAGACATTGAAGACGTTGTAGTTCGGGGAGCTCCACCCGGCCTCCGTCTGCCGTTAGTGGCCGTCGGGATGAAACCCAAAAAGCCAAGAGCCCGTAAAGTTAATGACACATCTGTGTCTTCTTCCTTACAGATTCCTGGAACGCAGGTTCTCCTTTCTGTTTATCTTTTCCCATTTTATTTTGTTTTTTATTCTGTGCTTTCATGCCCTAACCAAGATTTTGAGGACTCTTTTTTTTACCGGTTCATACTGAATCTCGCAGGCAATATACATGAAGACTTTTGGATGTTCCCATAATCAGGCAAGTTTGTATTTTTTATTTTTTTTATTTCAATGCTGTTTCCGTTGAAATGAGAAAAAAAGAACTTACCTTTCTGAGTATGTGAGAGGGAGTGATACAGATAAGGCAGAGACAGATGCAACATGAACTGGAAGTTTTTCGTGGTTGTTTTTTGTTTTTTTGTTTTTTGTCAGTATTCTATATAAAATTAAATTTTATGTAGTTTCTTACACGTTGCTTTAATATTACTTAAATTATGTTACCCCAAGCTACCGGTGTAAAAATATACTTCCAGACTTCTATACAAATTTGGACACCACAATTCCCCCCAGCTCATGTCTTCCATCAGCCTCCCTGGAGTTAAGAATATTACACTACTCTCACCATTCCAAGCATCTTCTTAAAGTAAGGTAAAAAATCAACTTCCAACTGCTTAGTGAAAATATCAAATTCTGATCTAGTAAACTTTATATCAACATGCTTGCTCCTTCCAAGAAAGACTGGATTAAGATACCACAACAAAGAATCCTACTGGAAATAGATAATTACATATCCACTTAGGTAAAAAATGCCTTCAATTTTCTCATACTTTGCTGCTTGTCCTGTTTTACATTTTGTAAATCTTATGCATTTTATGGACGCTACTGATGATCTCCAGTTCCTTGATTGTAATGCACTCACTTTGACGGTGGGGCAAATGCTTTCTTCTAGTTTGTGAATCTTTTGTCGGTATAAGTTCCCATTTGGCTGATTTAATTAGTCCGATTATGTTGGCTCACGAAGCGTTTATGTTACTTCTTGACAGAGTGACAGCGAATATATGGCTGGTCAGCTTTCAGCGTTCGGATATATTATGAGTGATAATCCAGAGGAGGCTGATCTTTGGATCATTAATACGTAAGATCCTTATTTCAGTTAAATCTGTCTACTATTCTCTATCTAGAAATAGTGAAAGTATTGAAGTTTAATAGTTGTTCACTGCAATCTTCACTTAGTTTTTGAACCCTTTAATTGTAAAATCGCAACTCCACCGATTGCTGGGCAAAATTTGTAGTCTTCTGTCAGCATGTTGCTAGAGGAGGGAGGATCTTCTCCTTAGGGCCAGAATTCCCCCTTTGGTTCAATATTTTTAATAACACTTTTGTGCCTGAATCAAGTTGCACTATTGGTTCTGTTTTTTCATCCTTTTTTGGCAATTTTGTCAATGAATCTCCTCTGGTCAGGTGTACTGTGAAATCTCCTAGTCAGTCAGCGATGGAAACTTTAATATCGAAATGCAGAAAAGCAGGTAAGCCACTTGTAGTGGCTGGCTGTGTGCCTCAAGGAAGTAGAGACCTGAAGGAGCTTGAAGGAATTAGTATAATTGGAGTGCAACAAATAGATCGTGTTGTTGAAGTAGTTGAAGAGACTCTAAAAGGACATGAAGTTCGACTCTTGACTCGGAAGACGTTGCCAGCACTTGATCTTCCGAAGGTTGTATAAAACCATGTTTTCACCATTTCATTCTATAATTTAGATGCAGAAGACTTTTTTGTTAACTTAGATCCTTTCAACAGGTTAGAAAGAACAAATTTATTGAGATTCTTCCGATTAACGTTGGTTGTTTAGGTGCTTGCACTTATTGCAAGACAAAGCATGCTCGTGGGCATCTAGGGAGCTATGCAGTGAATGGTCTTGTGAGTAAAGAAACAGATACATTTGTGTCAGTTTATAATTTATTTGTGTATTTACTGATTTGTTTTTTTGGCAGGTGGAACGTGTGAAGACTGTCATACAGGAAGGAGTTAAGGAGATATGGCTAAGTAGTGAGGACACTGGTGCCTATGGTAAGGTTCCAATAGTTTCTATACTTGAGCCCATGTGAAAAGATATCATCATGAGCAAGTGGCAATTGAGCCCACATGAAAAAAGGATCACTAGGGATTAGTGTCTAGTTCATGGCTACTTCTGTTTTTTAAGAAGGCGAATACAACAAGGGGTTAGGAAATGTTTGGTCAGATATTTAATAAGGCTTTAATGATACTTCTGGTTCCTTCATAATTTTAATAAGGCTTTAATGATCCTAAAAACGTTTCTGGCAGCCTGTACTTTATTCTGTAACTATGTTGTGCCATGCTGTTTTCTAAGTCTAATGAAATTTCAGACTAGTTCAGAAAAAACTAAGGTTCTGGTAATAATGAATGAAATAAAGTGTAGCACATGCTATGAAAATGGGGAGACAGTTACATCACATTCTACTAGTAACTACAATTTGTTAACTTAGCATATGGTTGATGGTATCATTTAAAAAGCTGCTTGTCAAATTCTCATTTGCACTATGAGCCTGACTCGTGCCCTGTATTCAGGATTCTTCAATTCATAGGCAGGAAATCCTGATACCGAAACCAAAAGTTTATTCAATCGAATGGGGGAAACATTGTAAATTGAGTTATTGTTGGCCCATGTGATCTATATATTTCTTTCTTATGTGACTATACAAGCTTCCAGAATTTAGTGTCTGAAATTTTGGATGTAATATGTCTAAATAAAGCACATTAGTTCAAGTACAATTGTGATAGCCCCCGTTGCAATTCACTTATTCTAGGAGAAAGGTGGGTAAGGGAAAAGTTGGATGGAGGTTAAAAATAGGGGACAAGTTAGTTAGAGTGCCAGAGGCATGGTAAGGGTGATGGGGGCAGGCGTAGAGGTTATATGGGTGGGTAAGAAGAGAGAGCGGGGGGGGGGGGGGGAATTGGCTAATTTCTGATGTATTGAGCAATTAGCTCCAAGGAGAGAACGCGCCTCTCGAAAGCTCGGTGTTTCTTCGATTCAATGAAACAGGAATACTATTCCATTTTCATCTTCTCTTTGTGTGTGCGTGTGTAAGAGAGTTGCAGGACTTACCAGGGCCTAACACATAGCTGGAGTTGTTAATTATTTCCTAGGGTCATTTCCATTTTATGATGCAATGATGAATAACAATTGGCATCTAATGATTACTTAGCTTTTTCACTCATTGCTCTGTAATTCTCTTTTTATAAGTTTACTATATTCTGAGTAGCTGATGCATTTACTGACATGGCAGGCCGTGACATTGGAGTTAATCTTCCTATTTTATTGAATGCAATTATTGCGGAGCTTCCTCATGATCGAAGTACCATGCTTCGCATTGGGATGACTAATCCTCCTTTTATTCTTGAGCACTTGAAAGAGATTGCTAGTGTTTTACGACACCCATGCGTCTATTCGTTTCTACATGTGCCCGTCCAGTCAGGGAGTGACTCTGTTTTGAGCGTAAGTGGACAGGGCATTTGTTGCTTGAAAAGAAGTTTAAATCGAGAGGGCTTTAAAAACCCCGACCTAATTCAAGAATTGTGTCATTTTTTAGTCGCTATTTTTTTTCCATGTGCTTTCGTTTTCCTCTGATTGCTCAAAGCAGGATTTTATATTTAATCTAAGTTTATTTTTTCCTGGATCATGAAATTTTGCTGTGATGTATCCAACTAGTTGTTGTATTGTTTAGTTTTATCTCCAATACATATATGTATTTCTGACAAGATGGATTTTCTTATTTTAGGCAATGAACAGGGAGTACACTGTTAGTGAGTTCAGAACTGTGGTAGATACACTATATGAACTTGTACCTGGGATGCAGATTGCAACGGATATAATTTGTGGATTTCCTGGTTAGTCAGCATCTGAGCTTACTTTTTGACTTTTTGTGGCTTCATGTAACTGCTCTTTTTTTATCAGAACTGTATTACTTTATTTGTGTTTTATGTCTTCCTGTCCTTTTTTCTTTTCTTGTTTTATTTACTATGGAAAAAGGAAACAAAATAAAGATCACTCTTCATTCAATACAATGTGTTAAAATCACACAAGTTCAAAAGAAAAAAAAAATTGGAAATATAAAGGTATAAGACCTATTAAAAAATGGTAGCAGGCTTTTCTCAAACCTGAGTATAATGAGAAGGGAAAAATTTGACTATTTATAAGTGATAACAGATTTGAAAAAAAAAAATCCTTCCATGGATTTGTGGCTTGATTAAAATTTCCTGTTCAAGGGTAACACATGAAAATCAAGAAATAATTAATTGCATTTATTAAGATAATTTATTTTATTAAATACTTAAAAAAATCAATTTCTTGATTTATTTCTTCATGAAACATGTGGTGCCATCTTCATTTAGGTTTCAAAGAGATTTATTAAAGATTTTCAATAAATTTTGGAAAATTTCCAAATGTTCTTTATCGTTTCTTTGAAGTTTCTAAATGACCCTCTATTTCACGTATGTAGATGTTTCCAAAAGTGAATCCATGCAATTTCATTCATAAGCTGCTCGTGTAGAACACTAATGACATAATATAATCAACTTCCATCAAATGCAGTTGACTGGAGAAAACATCATAATACTTAATTGAGGGTTTAGAATGAAATTTGTGAATGATATCCCTTAGAGTGAACTCATATAATCACCGATTGAACATAATTTAAACTGTAAGCCAGTGACATAAACAAGAAGTAAACCAAGCCATGCTCTTTAAATGTCTACATATCTGAAAAATGTACAAACTGAAATTTTTGAGTTCCTTGTTGTTTTAAATATCCGAACTCCTTTTCATTGAGCCAACATCAACTTTGATTCTCTTCACTAGGTTTCTTAAATTAGTGTATATGCTTGTGACAAAAAATATGCAACTTTTGAGGACGCCCTCCAACGAAGTCATTAAATAATCAGAGTTCAGACTTGGCATCTGCAGCAGCTACACAGGCATTGTTAATGTTAAATGCCTTGTTCAAGTTTGATGATGAATTTAATGCTCCCGTTGCCTTCACAGGTGAAACTGATGTAGATTTTGCTCAAACTATCAATCTTATAAAAGACTACAGGTTTCCACAAGTTCACATTTCACAGTTTTATCCTAGACCAGGTATGTTTCTTATGTTGTTGGGCTTATTATCACTTCTTTGTTGTTGTTCGTTTTTTATATATATATATATATATATTTTATTTTTAGTACACAATATCCCCCTTGCCGCTTGGTGGACTTGAACCCTAGACCTCCCACTACAGACCTTCTCCCTCTCTCTATTTCCACTGAGCCAATGCCCAAGTAACACTAATATTGACATTTACTAATAAAGTGCAGAATATTTCCCTCTTTCCTGTTTCTCTTCAAACTAAAAAGGCATATAAGACTGCTATCTACTGCCGTCATCTTTGTCCGTAGTGTATCTAAAATTTACTTCTGCTTGACTAGGAGAATAATCCAGAAAAAAGCTTTTCTCACTGTATTTTCTCATGTGGGTGCTGGACATTAATTTATTTGATTTTGGAAAAACTCATCTGCTAATTTGCCATTTCAAGTCTGTTATTGCTGAAATGGGTCAAGTCCCTTTTGGCTTTTCTATGGACATTTTCAAACATTAGTGAAGTCTCTTAATGTGGGCTTGGTTTGATTCTTTTGAGTTTTATCATTTCCTTTTCAGTGGCCTTTCAACACCCCAAGAGAAAATGAGAAAAAGAGAAGACCAAGGACCTATACAGAATAATCGTGCTGTGGTCTATTATATGTGTTGTAAATTGATTAAAAATGGAAATCATACATTTCTCTTGAAATAGATGAACACTGGAGATGTAGTTTTTTTCATCTCTCCAATTTCAGGAACACCGGCTGCTAGGATGAAAAAAGTCCCTAGCACAGAAGTAAAGAAGCGGAGTCGTGAATTGACTTCTGTCTTTGAGTCATTCAATCCTTATCAAGGAATGGAAGGTCAAATTGAGAGAATATGGATTACTGAAATTGCTGCAGATGGAATTCATTTGGTGAGGCAGTTGACCTTGTTTGTACTATCACTTCCATTTTCACAATGAATTGGTGTTTCTTTTTCTTATTTTTTGTATTCTTTTATGATTCTTAGGAGCAAGATTTTTTCCCCGCAGTTCAAATTTTGCATCAAAATTGGCTTTTTACAGATTCTTCTGTTGCTAATGTCAATCTTTCGAGTATATGATCCTCTGCTGTTAATTGATGGCCTGCTAATTCAATATAATTGCTAATACCAGTAGTACATGCATTTTGAACCTGATATAATTAGAAAACTGGTTCGATTATGATGGATTGCAGTTGCATGCTGATTGTAGCCTTGACCAGGGCAAATGCCATTCTTCATGAGTAGCCATGACCAGGGCAAATGCCATTCTTCATGAGTAGCCTTGACCAGGGCAAATGCCATTCTTCATGAGTAGCCTTGTGCAAAACTATGTTTTATCCATGCCCTTGAGTTTTCCTCAAACTGTTTTTTCCCTTACAACCCTAGGAGTCAGAACTACTCCCCCCCCCCCCAAAAAAAAAAAAAAACTTTTGGAACTTTTGATGTGTGACCCTAACTGTTTCTCCTATAATGACCCTAGGAATTGTAACAACAGATAATTTTTCCTTAACTATTTCTCTTTTAAAAACCCAGGTGGGCCACACTAAGGGTTATGTGCAGGTTCTCGTAATTGCTCCTGACTGCATGCTTGGGACTTCAACAGAAGTGAAGATCACGTCTGTAGGAAGGTGGTCGGTCTTTGGTGAAGTGATTGCGTGTGATTCACCATCCCAAATAAGAAGTGATAGCTGTGTCGAGCCCACTGTTAATTACCGGTTTTCTTGCTCAGACACGTATGGAAATGGAACATGCACTACAGAGGCGGAGCGTTGCTCATGTGAAGCTTCAAGCTGCTGTGGAGGACAAAATTCTAGTCAGGCATCACTTGACAATATCAATGATGTGTTTGTCATGGAGAATAAAAACTTGAAAGACGGAAAGGCTGGTGGAAAAGGTTTTATCGAGTCTGTCGGCTCAATGCTAAGGTTGAGAAAAAGAAAGATAGAAAGAAAGGATAAGATGAGCGTTGGAGATGGGGTTGAAATTGAATCAATAGAGAAGCTAGAGAAGAGAGGCTCTTGGGCCTTTGGTTTTTTTGATTGGATATTGGTGTGTGGAATCCTGTTGAGCTCAGTAGTGATATTAGTTTTATTGTTTGGGTTTTTAGAGAAGGCTTCTAGATTGTAACTTATTGTTACCACCTTTCTATGTAATGCACGATGCAGTTTTGTGGTTGATGATATTTTCATTTCTATATTAGTTTTTTTTTTTGAGGTTACTAGTTCTTGATGTTTTTGCAGTGTGTAGTACAGACAAGCGCAAAGATTTAGTGAAGAATTGCTGATCTATACTGTTACGAATCAAGGGTATTTTGGTAATTATGCCAAATTGAGTTAGTCTCAATTTAGTCTTTATTAGACTGAAGTGTTGTTTATTATTATTAGTAGCACACATGTTAATGCTTATTTTTATATTCCTTGCTTAATAAGCCATGTAGTGGCATATTTGTAAGCCTATGTTAATGAAATTAGGGTTGTGAGTCTTTTGTAGACTTCATGACCTCTGTTCTCCATTCTCCTTTGAACTATTTTTCCCTTACACTTCTTGTCGCTAAAGTTCACATGGTATTAGAGTGGGTTGGTAAGTGATGACTTATTACTTATAGAGGTCATGAGATTTTTTCTTTGAGGCTTTCGTCATACAAGTTTGAAGGTCACTTATAGAGGTGATAAGAGTTTTTCTTTGAGGTTTATCATGCCATGGTTGTAAGTTAGGGGTCTAACTAGTGTTTAAGTGCAAGATGCACATTATTTTGACCAATAAAAGGTTTTCTGGTGCTACTAATGTTATTTGTTGCATGTTTTCTGGTGCAAGTGACGTCATTTGTTGCTAGGTGGCAAACTAAAGATTTAATTTTTCTTTGTTTCCTAACATTGTTGGAGGTTAATGGTCTAAACTGATGTTCGGGTGCTCTGGGTGCCCTCAAAAAGGGTGTTTTGTTACTTCGTACTACTTGGAAAGAAGGGTATTGAGTACACTGCAATCGTGCTTGATTTTTGTTTCCAAACATTAAAAAAATAAAATAAAATAAAATAAAATAAACCATCGCCATCACCACTACAATCCTGGTACCAAAATTGAAGCCCCCTAAATGTAGAGCAGAATGGAGGTGGCTTAGTGTAACTAATATGTTTTGTTGAGACTAAACCTTTGTGCTTCGCTGACTTTATTTATTTATTTATTTTTAAATTAAAGAATATGATCAAACACATTTTGAAGGTGGTAGTCAAAATTAAAAAGTAATTGTAATGTGACAAAGTTACTATCAAATGCCTCGATGTTCTCTTAGGAATATGAGCAAAACACTTTCCAAAGGTGATAATAAAATTAAAGAGTAATTGCAACGTGAGAAAGTCCTATATTCCTGTCCTAACTCAATGAAGTAATCTGGGATCTTCGCCTCTTGTTGATTCTCAAGCCATCACTTGGTAATGGCATGAGTGATGTTCTTTATTTATAAAAATATATTTATTTGTTTGTTTTAAAATTTAGTTCATATATATATATATATTTATTTTCCATTTTCTTATTTTAAAAAATATTATGTAAAAAGTTATTTTGGAAGGAGGCAGTCAAAATCAAAATGTAGCTTCGTGTGAGAAAGTTGTAGAGATCCAGTAAAGGTTGGTTTTTATAGTTTGAGTATAAGTTTGAGTGCTAATTTATAACATGGTGACACATAAATAAAGAAGAACTTAATCCTTGTGGGATTTAAAAGGAACCGGTGCTATAAGCTTACACTTCAGATTCTAATAAAGATGAAATTATGTCTTTGTGCTCAACAAATTAAAGAGTTGATCTTCAAAGGTTGTTTTGAAGATAGTTCAGACCTGTACAAGCAACATAACATCTCACAAGTAAATATTTTTTGTTACTGAGAATTTTTCTTCCGATCTAAGCTTGGTTCAATTTCCCCCACTAACCTGCTTGATTATATTTATATTTTTAATACATTATAGAATTGATAGTAAAGAATCATTAAAATAATAAATTGTATAACATATAATATAATCAGGAATAAAAACTGGATGAAACTCAGGTTAGTTAACCCCCTTATGAAAGGCACTATCCCAAGAGAAGTTTACTATCAGGAAAGAATCGTCTTTTTTCCTTCTAACTCCCTTCTCATCTTAGTCAACTCTCATCAATTTACTTCTGTTCTTCCTTTCCTTTTCTCTACATGGATGGATTCTCGGATTTAGCACGACAGAAACATTAGCCTCTGGGTTTGAGTCACACATATTCGCACATTAGATTGGCTATCAGTTTCAATCAAAATAAAGACACGAAACTTGCCTATATGAACAGATTTTTTCTTTCTAGAAGCTCAACACAACCCATAATACATCAACAAGGGAATCAAAGTTCAACATTCAAATGCAATTATTTGGTTCCCGGTTTGGACAAACATTTGCTAAGGGAGAGGGGTCACTACAATTGTAACACCTCCCTCTAGACTCTGACTCTCCGGATGCTTTTACAAAAATTCCATCTGTATGGGTTGAAGACCTTCCTCCCCTTCGGTCCATGCCACAACCCCCACTCTTAGCTGTCTACCAAAAATTGAAGGTGTAAGGGAATTCGAAAAAAACTCAAACTGATGGCAATAGTATGGGAATTTGAAGAAAAACTCAAATTTAAGGCTATAGTAAGGAAATTCGAAGAAAAACCCAAACTGAAGGCAATAGAAAGGGAATTCGAAAAAAAAAAACAAAACCTGAAGGATATAGTAAGGGAATTCGAAGAAAAACTCAAATAAAAAGCGATAGTAAGGGAATTCGAAAATAAAACTCAAATTGAAGGCTATAGTAAGGGAATTCGAAGAAAAACTCAAATTGAAGGCTTTAGTAAAGGAATTGGAAGACAAATTCAAACTGAAGGCAATAGTAAGGGAATTCGAAAAAAACTCAAACCTGAAGGCTATAGTAAAGTAATTCGAAGAAAAAGTAACTAAAGGCTATAATAAGGTAATTCGAAGAAAAATACAAACTGAAGGCTATAGTAAGGGAATTCGAAGAAAAACTTAAACAGAAGGTTATAGTAAAGGAATTCAAAGAAAAACTCAAACTGAAGGCTATAGTAAAGGAATTCGAAGAAAAACTCAGACTGAAGGCTATATAGTAAGCAGATTCGAAGAAAAACTTAAATTGAAGGCCATAGTAAGGGAATTCAAAGAATTATTCAAACTGAAGGTTATAATAAGGCAATTCGTAGAAAAACTCAAACTGAAGGCTATAAAAGGCAATTCGGAGAAAAACTCAAACTGAAGGTTATAGTAAGAGAATTTGAAGAAAAACTCAAACAAAAGGCTTTACTAGGGAAATTTGAAGAAAAACTCAATTGAAGGCTATAATAAGGGAATTCGAAGAAAACTTTGAACTGAAAGCTATCATGGGAATTCGATCAACAAATCAAACTGAAGGCAATACTAATGCAAGTCGAAGAAAAACTCAAACTAAAGGTTACACTAAGGCAATTCAAAGAAAAAAATAATCTGAAGGATATAGTAAGGGATTCGAAGAAAAACTCAAACTTAGGCCTTTAGTAAGGCAATTTGAAAAAAAAACTCAAACTGAAGTCAATAGTAAGGGAATTCGAAGAAAAAACTCAAATTGAACTCTATAGTACGAGAATTCAAATAAAAACTCAAACTGAAGGCCAACGAAAGGGAATTCGATAAAAAAGTCAAACTGAATGCAATAATAATGGAATTTGTAGAAAAAATCTAATTGAAGGCAATAGTAAGGTAATTCGAAGAAAAAACCAAAATCAAGGCTATATTAAGGGGATTTAAAGAAAACTCAAACTGAAGGCTATAGTAAGGCAAGTTGAAGAAAAACTCAAACTGAATGCTATAGTATGGCAATTTGAAGAAAAACTCAAACTGAAGCCTATAATGAGGGAATTCGAAGAAAAACTCAAATAGAAGGCTATAGTAAGAGAATTCGAACAAAAACTCAAACTAAAAGATACAATAAAGCAATTCAATGAAAAACATAAATTGAAGGCTATTGTAAGGGAATTCGAATAGAAACTCAAACTAAAGGCTATAGTAAGGGAATTCTATGAAACACTCAAATTGAAGACTATAGTAAAGGAATATGAAGAAAAACCCAAACTGGAGGCTATTGAAATGGAATTCGTTGAAAACTCAAACTGAAGGCCGTAACAAGGGAATTTGAAGAAAAACTCAAACTGAAGGCTATAGTAAGGGAATTCGATGAAAAAGTCAAAATGAAGGTTATAATATGGGAATTTAAAAAAAAACTCAATATGAAGGCAATTGTAAGGAAATTCAAAGAAAAACTCAAACTGAAGGCTATAGTAAGGGAATTCTAAGAAAAACTCAAACAGAAGGCTGTAGTAAGAGAATTTAAAGAAAAAACTTAAACTGAAGGACACAGTAAGGCAACTCGAAGAAAAACTGAATTTGAAGGTTATTGGGAGGGTATTCGAAGAAAAAAAAATCAAACAGAAGGTATAGTAACGGAATTCAATGAAAACTCAAACTGAAGGCTATTGTAAGGGAATATGAAGAAAACCCCAAACTGATGGCTATAGAAACGGAATTCGTAGAAAAACTAAAACTGAAGGCTTTAGTAAGGAAATTTGAAGAAAAATTCGAACTAAAGGCTATAATAAGGGAATTTGATGAAAAATCAAACAGAAGGCTATGGTAAAGGAATTCAAAGAAAAATTCAAATTGAAGACTATTGTAAAGGAATTCGAAGAAAAACTCAAACAGAAGGCTTTAGTAAGACAATTCGAAGAAAAACTCAAACTGAAGGCAATAGTAAGGGAATTCGAGGAAAAACTCAAGCTGAAGGCAATAGTAAGGCAATTCTATGAAAAACTCAAACTGAAGGCAATAGTATGGGAATTCGAGGAAAAACTCAAGCTGAAGGCAATAGTAAGGCAATTCTATGAAAAACTCAAACTAAAGGATATAGTGTGCCAATGCGAAGAAAATCTAATATTGAGGGCTATAGTAAGGAAATTGGATGAAACACTCAAACTGAAGACTATAGTAAGGGTATTCGAAGAAAAAATCAAACTATAGGCTATAGTAAGGGTATTTAAAGAAAAACTCAAACTGAAGGCTATGGTATGGGATTTCGAAGAAAAACTCCAACTGAAGCCTATTGCAAGATAATTCGAAGAAAACCTCAAACTGAAAGCTGTAGTAAGGGAAACAACTCAAACTACAGGCAAAAGTAAAGCAATTTGAAGAAAAACTCAAACTGAAGGTTGTACTATGGCAATTCAAAGGAAAACTCGATCTGAAGGCTATAGTAAGGGAATTCGAAGAAAAACTCAAACTGAATGCTATAGTTTGACAATTCGAAAAAAACTCAAACAGAAGGCAATAGTGAGGTAATTCGAAGAAAAACGAAAACTGAAAGGCAATAGTAAGGGAATTCGAAGAAAAACTCAAAATGAATGTTATAGTAAAAGAATTCGTGGAAAAGTTCAAACTGAAGGCTATAGTATGGGAAATCGAAGAAAAACTCAAACTGAAGGCCATAGCAATGCAATAAAAAACTCATATTGAAGGCTATAGTAGGTGAATTCGAAGAAACACACAAACATATGGCTATAGAGAGGAAATTCAAAGAAAAACTTTAATAGAAGGCTCTTGTAAGGGAATTCGAAGAAAACCTCAAACTGAAGGCAATAGTAAACAATTCAAAGATAAACTCAAACTGAAAGCTATAGTAAGAGAATTCGAAGAAAAATTAGACCTGAAGGCTATAGTAAGGTAATTCGAACAAAAGCTCAAATTGAAGGCTGTAATAAGCAATTCAAAATAAAACTAAAACTGAAGGCTATTGTAAGGCAATTCAAAGAAAAAGTCAAATTGAAGGCTATTGTAAGGGATTTCGAAGAAAAACTCAAAGTGAAGGCTAATCAAACTAAAGGCTGTAAGGGAATTCATAGAGAAACTCAAACGGAAGGCTATAGTAAGGCAATTCGAAGAAGTACTCAAACTGAAGGCTATAGTAAGGGAATTCGAAGAAAAGCTCAAACTGAGGTTATAGTAAGGCAATTTGTAGAAATTCTCAAATAGAAGGCAATAGTAAGGGGCAAAGGTTTTCAAACTGATGGCTATAGTAAGGGAATTTGAAGAAAAACTGATACTGAAGCTTATACTAAGGTAATTCGAAGAAAAACTCAAACAGAAGGCTATAGTAAGGGAATTCGAAGAAAAATTCAAACTGAAGGCTATAGTAAGGGAATACAAAGAAAAATTCAAGCTCAAGGCTATCGAAAGGGAATTCATAGAAAAAGTCAAACTAAAGGCTATAGTAAGAGAATAAGAAAAAAAAACTAAAAGAGAGCCATTGTAACGCAATTCGAAGAAAAACACAAACTGAAGGTTTTAGTAACAGAATTTGAAGAGAAACTTAAACGGAAGTCTATAGATAGGCATTTCGAAGAAAAACTCTAATTGAAGTCTATAGTAAGGGAATTCGAAGAAAAATTCAAACTGAAGGAAATAGTAAGGCAATTCAAAGATAAACTCAAACTGAAGGCAATCGTAAGAGAATTAGAAGAAAAATTAGAACTGAAGGCTATAGTAACACAATTCGAACAAAAACTCAAACTGAAGACTATAGTAAGAAAATTCGAAGTAAAACTAAAATTGAAGGCTATAGTAAGGCAATTCAAAGACAAACTCAAACTGAAGGCTATATAAGGGATTTCGATAAAAAAATTCAAACTTAAGGCTATAGTGAGGGAATTTCAAGAAAAACTTAAATTGAAGGCTATTGTAAGGGAATTCGAAGAAAACCTTGAACTGAAGGCTATAGAAAGGGAATTCGTAAAACTCAAACTGAAGGTTATAGTAGGGGATTTTGAAAAAAAAAGTTATGGCTATAGTAAAGGAATTTGAAAAAAAACTCGAATTCGAATAAAATCTAAAACTAAAGTCAATAGTAAGGCAATTCAAAGAAAAACTCAAACTGAAGGCTAAAATAAGGTAATTCGAAGAAAAAACTCAAACTGAAGGTTATATATAGTAAGGGAAAAGGAAGAAAAACTCAAACTGAAGGCCATAGTAAGGCAATTCATAGAAAAATTGAAACTGATGGCTATAGTAAGGGAATTAAAAGAAAAACTCAAATTGAAGGCTATATTAAAGGATTAAGAAGAAGAAGTCAAATTGAAGGCTATGGTAAGGGGATACGAAGAAAAACTTAAACTGAAAGATATAGTAAGGCAATTCAAAGAAAACCTCAAATTGAAGGCTATAGTAAGATAATTCGAAGAAAAACTCAAATAGAAGGCTAAATTAAGGCAATTCGAATGAAAGCTCAAAGTGAAGGCTATAGTAAGGGAATTCGAAGAAAAACTCAAACTGAAAGCTATAGTAAGAGAAGTCAAAAAAAAATTCAAACTGAAGGCTATAGTAAGGTTATTTGAAGAAAAACTCAAACTTAACACTATAGTGAGTTGATTTGTAGAAAAGCTAAAACGGAAGGCAATAGTAAGAGAATTAGAAGAAAAACACATACTGATGGTAGTTGTAAGGGATTTCGAAGAAAAAGTCAAACTTAAGGCTATTGTGAGAGAAATTAAAGAAAAACATAAACTGAAGGCTACAATATGGGAATTCGAAGAAAACCTTGAATTGAAGGCTATAGTAAGGCAATTCGAATAAAAAATCAAACTGAAGGCTATAGTAGGGGAATTTGAAGAAAAACTCAAAGTGGTTGCTTTAGTAAGGAAATTCGAAGAAAAACTCGAATTCGAAGAAAAACTCGAATTCGAAGAAAATTTCAAATTGAAGGCTATAGTATGGCAATTCGAAGAAAATCTGAAATTGAAAGCTACAGTAAAAGAATTCGAAGAAAATCTCAAACTGAAGGCTGTAGTAAGGGAGAAAATCTTAAACAGAAGTTTATAGTAAGAAAATTCGAAGAAAAAACTCAAACTAAAGGCTATACTAGTGAAATTCGAAGAAAAATTGAAACTGAAGGCAACGGGATGGGAATTCGAAGAAAAAGTCAAACTGAACGCCATAGTAAAGGTATACGAAGAAAAACTCAAATCAATGGCTATAGTGAGGCGATTCGAAGAAAAACTAGAACTGAAGGAAAAAGTAAGGGAATTCGCAGAAAAACTCAAATCGAATGCTATAGTAAGGGAATTCAAAGAAAAATTCAAATTGAAGGCAATAGTAAGGGAATTGGAAGAAAAAAATACAAACTAAAGGCTATAGTAAGGAATTTCGAAGAAAAACTCAAACAAAAGGCTATAGTAAGGGAATTTGAAGAAAAAAACTCAAACTAAATGCTATTGTAATGGAATTCAATAAAAAAAACTCAAACTGAAGGCTATAGTTAGGCAATTCAAAGAAAAATAAAAACTGAATATTGTTGTAAGGTAATTCATAGAAAAACTCAAACACAAGGCTGTAGCAAGGGAATTCGAAGAAACACTCAAATTGAAGTCTACAGTAAGGCAATTCAAAGAAAAACTCAAATTAAAGGCTATAGTGAGGGAATTCGAAGAAAAACTCAAACTGAAGGCTATAGTAAGGAAATTCGAAGAAAAACTCAAATTGAAGGTTATACTAAGGTAATTCGAAGAAAAACTCAAGTTGAATGCTGTAGTAAGGGAATTGAAAGAAACACTGAAACAGAAGGCTATAGTAAGGCAATTCAAAGATAAACTCAAACTGAAGGCTATAGTAAGAGAATTGGAAGAAAAATTAGAATTGAAGGCTTGAGTAAGGGAATTCGAACAAAAACTCAAACAGAAGGCTATAGTAAGGCAAATCAAAGCAAAACTAAAACTGAATGCTATTGTAAGGGATTTCGAAGAAAAACTGAAACTTAAGCCTTTATTGAAGAATTCATAGAAAAACTTAAACTGAAGGCTATAGTAAGGGAATTAGAATAAAATCTAAAATTGAAGTCTATAGTAAGGCAACTCAAACGGCAGACTACAATATTGTCATTCGAAGAAACACTCAAACTGAAGGCTATAGTAAGAGAATACAAAGAAAAACTCAAACTGAAGGCTATAGTAAGGCAAATTCGAAGAAAAACTCAAACTGAAGCCTATAGTAAGGGATTTCGAAGAAAAAACTCAAACTAAAGGCTACAGTAATGGAATTCGAAAAAAAACTCAAACTGAAGATTATAGTTAAGCAATTCAAAGAAAAACTAAAACCGAAGGTTATAGAAAGGCAATTCAAAGAAAAACTGAAACAAAAGGCTAAAGCAAGGAAATTCGAAGAAAAACTCACATTGAATACTTTAGTAAGGCAATTTGAAGAAAAACTCATACTGAAGGCTATAGTAAAAGAATTCGAAGAAAAGCTCAAATTGATGGCTATAGAAAGGGAGAAAAAAAATTTCAAACGGAAGGCTATACTCAAACTTCAGGTTATACTAAGGTAATTCGAAGAAAAACTCAAACTGTGGACTGTATAATGGGAATGTGATAAAAAAGTGAAACTGAAGACTATAATAAGAGAATACAAAGAAAAACTAAAACTGAAGGCTATCGTAAGGGAATTTGAAGAAAACTCAAACTGAAGGCAATAGTAAGGGAATAAGAAAGAAAAACTCAAACATAAAGTTATTGTAAGGTAACTCGAAAAAAAAAACACAATTGAAGGCTATAGTAAGGGAATTCGATGAGAAACTCAAACTAAAGTCTATAGAAAGGCAATTCGAAGGAAAACATAAATTATAGTAAGGGAATTCGAAGAAAAAACTCAAACTGAAGGCAATAGTAAGGCAATTCAAAGATAAAGTCAAACTGTAGGCTATAATAAGAGAATTCGATGAAAACTTAGAACTAAAGGCTATAGTAAGGGAATTAAAAAAAAAACTCAAACTGAAGGCAGTAAGGCAATTCGAAGTAAAATTAAAATTGAAGGCCATAATAAGGCAATTCAAAGAAAAACTCAAACTGAAGGCTATAGTAAGGGATTTCGAAGAAAAACTCAAACTTAAGCCTATAGTGTGGGAATTCCAATAAAAACTCAAATTCAAGGCTATAGTAGGGGTATTCGAAGAAACCTCAAACTGAAGGCTCTAGTAGGGGAATTCGAAGAAACCTCAAACTGAAGGCCAAAGTAAGAGAATTCTAAGAAAAACACAAACTTTAAGCTATATAAGGGAAATTAGAAGAAAAACACTGATAGCTATAGTAAGGGAATTCGAAAAAAAACTTGAATTCGAACAAAATTTCAAAATAAAGGATATAGTAAGGGAAATGGAAGAAAAAACTCAACCTAAAGGCTACAGTAAGGGAATTCGAAGAAAAACTCAAAATGAAGGCCATAGAAAGGGAATACGAAGAAAAAACTCAAACTGAAGGCTATAGTTTTGAAATTCATAAAAAAATTGAAATTGAAGCCTATATTAAGGGAATTCAAAGAAAAACTCAAATCGAAGGCTATAGTAAGGGGTTATGAAGAAAAACTCAAATTGAAGGCCAGAGTAAGGGAATACGAAGAAAAAATCAAACTGAAAGCTATAGTAAGGCAATTAGAAGAAAAAGTCAAATTGAAGGGTATAGTAATAGAATTTGAAGAAAAACTTAAACTGAAGGCTATAGTAAAGCAATTCAAATAGAAACTTAAAGAGTAGGCTATAGTAAGAGAAGTCGAAGAAAAATTCAAACTAAAGGCCATAGTAAGGTTATTCGAAGACAAACTCAAACTTAACGCTATAGAGAGTCAATTCGTACAAAAACTCAAACTGAAGGCAATAGTAAGAGTATTCGAAGAAAAACTCAAACTGAAGGGTACAATAAGGGATTTTGAAGAAAAAGTCAAACTTAAGGCAATTGTGGGAGAATTCAAAGAAAAGCTTAAATTGAAGGATATAGTAAGTGAATTCGAAGAAAACCTCAAACTGAAGGCTATTGTAAGGCAATTAGAAGAAAAAATCAAACTCAAGGTTATAGTAGGGGAATTTAAAGAAAAAACTCAAATTGAAGCCTATAGTAAGACCATTCGAAGAAAAGCTCAAACTGAAGGCTATAGTGAGGCGATTCGAAGAAAAACTAAAACTGAAGGTAGTTGTAAGGGTATTCGAAGAAGAAATCAAACTGAAGCTTATAGTAAGGGAATTCGAAGAAAAATTCAAACTAAAGGCAATTGAAAAGGAATTTGAAGACAAAACTCAAACTGAAGGCCATAGTGAGGGAATTCGAAGAAAAAAATTAAACTGAAGACAATAGTAAGGGAATTCGAAGAAAAACAGAAATGGAGTGCTATAGTATGGCAATTCAAAGAAAAATTCTAATTGATGGCTATAGTAAGGGAATTCGAAGAAAACTCTAACTGAAGGCAATAGTAAGGGAATTTGAAGAAAAAAATTACACTGAAGGCGTATGGCAATTCGAACAAAAATCCAAACTGAAGGCCATAGTGAGGCAGTTCGTAGAAAAGTTAAAACTGAAGGCTAAAGTAAGGGAATTTGAAGAAAAAATCAAATTGAGGGCCATAGTAAGGGAATTGAAATAAAAACTCAAAGTGAAGGCTATAGTAAGGGAATTTGAAGACAAACTCAAATTGAAGGTGATTTTAAGAGAAGTCAAAGCAAAAATCAAACTGAAGCCTATAGTAAGCCCATTCGAAGAAAAACTCAAACTGAAGGCTATAGTGAGGCGATTCGAAGAACACAAAAACTGAAGGCAACAGTAACGGAATTTGAAGAAAAATTCAAATTGAAGCCTATAGGAAGGGAATTTGAAGAAAAATTCAAAGTGAAGACAAAAGAAAGGGAATTCGAAGAAAAAACTCAAACTGAAGGCAATAGTAAGGCATGTCGAAGAAAAAGTCAAACTGAAGGCAATAGTAAGGGAATTCGAAGTAAAAATTTAAAATGAAGACAATAGTAAGGAAATTTGAAGAAAACCACAAATTGAGTGCTATAGTAAGGCAATTCAAAGTAAAACTCAAATTGATGGCTATAGTTAGGGAATTCAAAGAAAAACTCAAAATAAAGGCAATTGTACGGCAATTAAAATAAAAACTCAAAGTGAAGGCCATAGAATGGGAATTCGAACAAAAACTCAAACTGAAAGGTATAGTAAGAGAAGTCGAAGAAAAACTCTGATTGAAGACAATAGTAAGGTTATTCGATGGAAAACTCAAATTGAAGGCTATAGGGAGGCGATTAGAAGAAAAACTAAAATTGAAGGCAATATTAAGAGAATTCGAAGAAAAACTCAAACTGAAGGTTATAGAGGGAATTTCGAAGAAAAAGTCGTACTTAAGGCTGTCGTGAGAGAATTCAAAGAAAAACTAAAACTCAAGGCTACATTAAGGGAATTCGAAGAGAAAAACTTACACTGAAGGCGTAAGGCAATTCGAACAAAAATCCAAACTGAAGGCCTTAGTGAGGTAGTTCGAAGAAAAGCTAAATCTGAAGGCTATAGTAAGGGAATTTGAAGGAAAATTCAAATTGAAGGCTATAGTAATGCAATTCAAAGAAAAACTCAAAGTGAAAGCTATAGTAAGGGAATTTAAAATCAAACTCAAGCTGAAGGCGATTTTAAGAGAAGTTGAAGCAAAACTCAAACTGAAGCCTATAGTAAGCCCATTCGAAGAAAAACTCAAACTAAAGGCTATATTAAGGCGATTCGAAGAAAAATTAGAACTGAAGGCAATCGTAAGGGAATTTGAAGAAAAACTCAAACTGAAGCCTATAAGAAGGGAATTTGAAGAAAAATTCAAATTGAAGGCAATAGAAAGGGAATTCGAAGAAAAAACTCAAACTAAAGGCAATAGTAAGGCATGTCGAAGTAAAACTCAAACTGAACACTGTAGTAAGGGAATTCGAAGTAAAAATTTAAAATGAAGACAATAGTAAAAGAATTTGAAGAAAAACACAAATTGAGTGCTTTTGTAAGGCAATTCAAAGTAAAACTCAAATCGATGGCTATAGTAAGGGAATTCGAAGAAAAACTCGAACTAAAGGCAATAGTTAGGCAATTAAAATAAAAACTCAAAGTGAAGGCTAAAGTATGGGAATTCCAACAAAAACTCAAATTGAAAGATATAGTTAGAGAAGTCGAAGAAAAACTCAAATTGAAGGCAATAGTAAGGTTATTCGATGAAAAACTGAAATTGACGGCTATAGTGAGGCGATTTGAAGAAAAACAAAAATTGAAGGCAATAGTAAGAGAATTCGAAGTAAAACTCAAACTGAAGGTTATTGTAAGGAATTTCGAAGAAAAAGTCATACTTAAGGCTGTTGTGAGAGAATTTAAAGAAGAAATTAAACTCAAGGCTTCAGTAAGGGAATTCGAAGAGAAATACTTACACTGAAGGCATAAGGCAATTTGAACAAAAATACAAACTGAAGGCCATAGTGAGGCAGTTCGAAGAAATGCTAAAACTAAAGGATATAGTAAGGGAATTCGAAGAAAAATTCAAAATGAAGGCTATAGTAAAAGATTCAAATAAAAACTCAAAGTGAAGGCTATAGTAAGGGAATTTGAAGGCACTCATACTGAAGGTGATTTTAAGACATGTCAAAGCAAAATTCAAACTGAAACCTATAGTAAGCCCATTCGAAGAAAAACTCAAACTGAAGGATATAGTGAGGCGATTCTAAGAAAAACTAAAACTGAAGGCAATAGTAAGGGAATTTGAAGAAAAACTCAAACTGAAGGCAACAGTAAGGCATGTCGAAGAAAAAACTCAAACGGAACACTATAGTAAGGGAATTCGAAGTAAAAATTTAAAATGAAGACATTAGTAAGGGAATTTGAAGAAAAACTAAAATTGAAGGCAATAGTATAAGAATTCGAAGAAAAACTCAAACTGATGGTTATAGTAAGGAATTTCAAAGAATAAGTCATACCTAAGGCTGTTGTGAGAGAATTCAAAGAAAAACTTAAACTGAAGGCTATAGTAAGGGAATTTGAAGAAAACCACAAACTGAAGCTATAGTACGGCAATTCGAAGAAAAAATCAAGCAGAAGGTTATAGTAGGGGAATTTTAAGAAAAACTCGAACTGATGACTATAGTAAGGAAATTCGAAGAAAAACTAGAATTTGAAGAAAATCACAAATTGATGGCATAGTAAGGTAATTTGAAGAAAAACTGAAACTGAAGGCTAGAGAAAGGGAATTCATAGAAAATCTTAAACAGAAGGCTATAGGTATGGAGAAAAACTTAAATGTAAGTTTATTGTAAGGGAATTCAATGAAAAACTTAAAGTGAAGGCAATACGAGGAAAAACTCAAACTGAAGGCTATAATAAGGGAATTCGAAGAAAAACTCAAATTGAATGCTATAGTAAGGGAATAGGAAGCAAAACTCAAATTGAAGGTTATAGTAATGTAATTCGAAGGCAAATCCAAACTAAATGCAATATTGTAAGGGAATTCAAAGAAAAACTCAAATTGAAGCCTAAAGTAAGGTTATTTGAAGAAAAACTCAATCTAAAGGCTTTAGTAAGGCAATTTGAAGAAAAATTCAAACTGAAGGCAATATTAAGAGAATTCAAAGAAAAACTCAAACGGAAGGCTATACTAAGGCAATTTGACAATAAGGTAATTCGAAGAAAAAACCAAAATCAAGGCTATATTAATGGGATTTGAAGAAAAACTCAAACTGAAGGTGATAGTGAGAGAAGTCGAAGAAAAAGTCAAAGTGTAGCCTATAGTAAGACCATACGAAGAAAAACTCAAACTAAAGGCAATAGTGAGGCTATTCGAAGAAAATTAAAACTGAAGGCAATAGTAGAGAAATTGGAAGACAGTAGTAAGGGAATTCGAAGACAAATTCAAACTAAAGGCAATAGAAAGGGAATTCGAAGAAAAAACTCAAAGTGAAGTCTATAGAAAGGCATATCGAAGAAAAGCTCAAACTGAAAGCTATAGGAAGGGAATTCGAAGATAAAATTTAAACTGAAAACAATAGTAAGGAAATACGAAGAAAAACACAAACTGAGTGCTATTGTGAGGCAATTCAAAGAAAAACTCAAATTGAAGGCTGTAGTAAGGGAATTAGAAGAAAAACACAAACTTAAGGCTATAGTGGGGAATTTAATGAAAAACTCAAAATGAAGGCTGTAGTAAGGGAATTCAAAGAAAAACTCAGACGAAAGGCTATACTAAGGCAATAGTAAGGGAATTCGAGGAAAAGCTCAAACTGAAGGCTATAGTAAGGGAATACAAAGAAAAACTGAAACTGAAGGCTATAGTAAGGCAATCTGAAGAAAAATTCAAACAGAAGGCTATGGTGAGGAAATTCGAAGAAAATATAAAATTGAAGGGTATAGTAAGGGAATTCAAAGAAAACTTGAAACTGAATTCTATAGTAAGGGAATTCAAAAAAAAAAAAAAACACAAACTGAAGGCAATGGTAAGGGAATAAGAAATATAAACTCAAAGTGAAGGCTATAGTAAGGGAATTCGAAGAAAAGCTCAAATTGTAGGCTATGGAAAGAGAAAGAGTAAAAAAACTCAAACTGAAGTCTATAGTAAGGCTATTTGAAGAAAATGTCAAACTGAAGGCTATTATAAGGCGATTCGAAGAAAAACTAAAACTGAAGGTAATAGAAAACAAATTCGAAGATAAAGTCAAACTGATGGCTATAGTAAGGTAATTCGAAGATAAACTCAAACTAAAGGCTATAGTAAGGCAATTTGAAGAAAAACTCAATCTGAAAGCTATAGTAAAGGACTTCGAAGAAAAACTCTAACTAAAGGCTCTACATAGGAAATTCGAGGAAAAACTGAAACGAAAGGAATCTTGATGAAAAACTCAAACAGAAGGCTAAAGTAAGGGTTTACAAAGAAAAACTTATACTGAAAGCTACAGTAAGGAAATTCAAAAGAAACTCCAACTGAAGGATATAGTGAGGCAATTCGAAAAAAAGCTAAAACTGAAGTCTGTAGTAAGAGAATTCGAAGAAAAATTCAAACTGAAGGCTACAGTAAGGGAATTCGAAGAAGAACTCAAAATGAAAGCTATTTTAAGGGAATTAGAAGTCAAAATCAAACTGAAGGCGATTTTAAGAGAAGTCGAAGCAAAACTCAAATTGAAGCCAATAGTAAGCCCATTCAAAGAATAACTGAAATTGAAGGCTCTAGTAAGGCGAGTCGAAGAAAAATTAAAACTGAAGACAATAGTAAGGGAATTTGAAGAATGTAGTAAGGGAATTCGAAGAAAAATTCAAACTGAAGGCAATCAAAAGGGAATTCGAAGAAAAAACTCAAACTAAAGGCTATAGAAAGGCATATCGAAAAAAAGCTCAAACTGAAGGCTATTGCAAGGGAATTTGAAGATAAAATTTAAACTGAAGACAATAGTAAGGGAATTCGAAGAAAAGCACAAACTGAGCGCTATAGTGAGGCAATTCAAAGAAAAACTCAAATTGAAGGTTATAGTAAGGGAATTAAAAGAAAAAAACAAACTAAAGACTATAGATGGGGAATTAAAAAAAAATTCAAACAGAAGGTTGTAGTAAGGGAATTCGAAGAAAAACTCAGACGAAAGGCTATACTAAGGCAATTCAAAGAAAAAATCAAACCGAAGGCAATAGTAAGGGAATTCGAAGAAAAACTCAAACTGAAGGCTATAGTAAGGGAATACAAAGAAAAACTGAAACTGAAGGCTACAGTAAGGCATTTCGAAGAAAAATTCAAACAGAAGGCTATGGTGAGGAAATTTGAAGAAAATATAAAATTGAAGGCTACTGTAAGGGAATTCGTAGAAAACCTGAAACTAAATTCTATAGTAAGGGAATTCAAACAAAAACACAAACTGAAGGCAATGGTAAGGGAATAAGAAAGATAAACTCAAAGTGAAGGCTACAGTAAGGGGATTCAAAAAAAAAACTCAAATTGTAGGCTATGGAAGGAGAAGTTGTAGGAAAACTCAAACTGAAGGCTATATTAAAGCTATTCGAAGAAAATGTCAAACTGAAGGCTATTTAAAGGCGATTCGAAGAAAAACTAAAACTGAAGGCAATAGAAAGTGAATTTGAAGATAAAGTCAAACTGATGGTTATGGTAAGGGAATTCGAAGAAAAACTCTAATTAAAGGCTATAGTAAGGCAATTTGAAGAAAAACTCAATATGAAGGCTATAGTAAAGGACTTCGAAGAAAAACTCTAACTGAAAACTATACAAATGAAATTCGAAGAAAAACTCTAACTGAAAACTATACAAATGAAATTCGAAGAAAAAATGAAACTAGAGGAATTTTGAGGAAAAACTGAAACTAAAGGAATTTTGAGGAAAAACTGAAACTGAAGGCTAAAGTAAGGGTTTACAGAGAAAAACTTATACTGAAGGCTACAGTAAGGAAATTTGAAAGAAACTCAAACAAAAGGATATAGTGAGGCAATTCGAAAAAAAGCTAAAACTGAAGGGCATAGTAAGAGAATTCGAAGAAAAATTCAATCTGAAGGCTATAGGAAGGGAATTCGAAAAAAAATTTAAAATGAAGGTTATATTAAGGGGGTTTGAAGAAAAACTCAAAGTGAAGGTGATAGTAAGAGAAGCTGAAGAAAAACACAAATTGAAACCTATAGTAAGGCCATTCGAAGAAAAACTCAAACTGAAGGCGATAGTGAGGCCATTCGATGAAAAACTAAAAGTGAAGGCAATAGTAAGGATATTTGATTACTCAAGTAAGGGAATTCGAAGAAAAATTCAAACTGAAGGCAATAGAAAGGGAATTCAAAGAAAAAACTCAAAGTGAAGGCTATAGAAAGGCTTGTCGAAGAAAAGCTCAAACTCCAGGCTATAAGAAGGGAATTCGAAGATAAAATTTAACTGAAGACAATAGTAAGGGCATTCGAAAAAAAGTACAAGCTGAGTGCTATAGTGAGGCAATTCAAAGAAAAACTCAAATTGAAGACTATAGTAAAGGTATTAAAAGAAAAACACAAACTTAAGGCTATAGAGGGGAATTTAATAAAAAACTCAAAATGAAAGCTATCATAAGGGAAGTCAAAGAAAAACTCAGACGGAAGGCTATACTAAGGCAATTCAAAGAAAAACTCAAACTGAAGGCAATAGTAAGGGAATTTGAAGAAAAACTCAAACTGAAAGCGATAGTAAGGGAATACAAAGAAAAACTGAAACTGAAAGCTATATAAAGGAAATTCGATGAAAAACACAAAATGATGGCTTTACTAAAGGAATTTAGAGAAAAACTCTAAACTGAAGGCTATACAAAGGAAATTCGAAGAAAAATTCAAACTAAAGGCTATAGTATGGGAATTCAAAGAAAAGATCAAAATAAAGGCTACAGTAAGGGGATGTAAAGAAAAACTTAAATTGAAGGTGATAGTAAGAGAAATCGTAGAAAAACTCAAACTGAAGCCTATTGTAAGGTTGTTCGAAGAAAAACTCTAACTGAAGGCCTATGTGAGGCTATTCGAAGAAAAAATAAAAATGAAGGTAATAATATGGGAATTCAAAGAAAAACTCAAAATGAAGGCTATTGTAAGGGAATTCGAAGAAAAATTCACACTTAAAGCTATAGTAAGGCACGTCGAAGAAAAACTGATACTGAAGGCTAAAGAAAGGGAATTCGAAGAAAAAATTGAAACTGAAGAAAATGGTAAGGGATTTCGAAGAAAAAACAAACAGTGTGCTATAGTAAGGCAATTCAAAGAAAAAATCAAATTGAAGGCTATAGTAAGGGAATTCGAAGAAAAACACAAATTTAAGGCTATAGTGACGGAAGTCAAAGAAAAACTGAAGGCTATAGTAAAGTATTCGAAGAAAAACTCAAACGGAAGGCTATACTAAGGCAATTCGAAGAAAAACTCAAACTGAAGCCTATAGTGAGAAAATTCGAAGAAAATATAAAATTGAAGGCATAAGGGAATTCGAAGAAAAACTGAAACAGAAGTCTATAGGAAGGGAGTTTGAACAAAAACACAAACTGAAAGTCTTTGGTAAGGGAATAAGAAAAGAAAACTCAAAGTGAAGGCAATAGTAAGGGAATTCGAAGAAAAGCTCATTTGTAAGCTATGGTAAGAGAAGTCATATAAAATCTCATATTAAGGGGATTTGAAGAAAAACACAATCTTAAGGCTGTAGTGAGGGAAGTCAAAGCAAAACTGAAGGCTATAGTAAGAGAATTCGAAGATAAAATTTAAACTGAAGACAATAGTAAGGGAATTCGAACAAAAAAAAAAATTAATGCTATTATGAGGCAATTCAAAGAAAAAATCAAAATGAAAGCTATACTAAGGGGATTTAAAGAAAACCGTAAATTGAAGGTGATAGTAAGAGAAATCGAAGAAAAACTCAAACTGAAGCCTTTAGTAAGGCCGATCGAAGAAACATTGAAATTGAAGGCTTTAGTCGTGCTATTCGAGGAAAAAATAAAACTGAAGGTATTAGAATGGAAATTCGAAGAATAAACTCAAAATGAAGGCTATACTAAGGGAATTCGAAGAAAAATTCACACTAAAGGCTATAGTAAGGCACGTCGAAGAAAAACTGAAACTGAAGGCAAAAGTAAGGGAATTCGAAAAAAAATTGAAATTGAAGAAAAAAGTAAGGGATTTCGAAGAAAAACACAAACAGTGTGCTATAGTAAGGCAATTCAAAGGAAAAATCAAATTGAAGGCTATAGTAAGGGAATTCGAAGAAAAACACAAACTTAAGGCTATAGTGAGGGAAGTCAAAGTAAAACTAAAGGCTATAGTAAGGGAATTCAAAGATAAAATTTAAACTGAAGACAATAGTAAGGGAATTCTAACAAAAAAAAAATTAAACACAAACTGAGTGCTATAGTGAGGCAATTCAAACAAAAACTCAAATTGAAGACTATAGTAAAGGAATTAGAAGAAAAACACAAACTTAAGGCTATAGTGTGGAATTTTATGGAAAACTCAAAATGAAGGCTGTCGTAAGGGACTTCGAAGAAAAACTCAGACGGAAGGCTATACTAAAGCAATTCAAAGAAAAACTCAAACTGAAGGCAATAGTAAGTGAATTCGAAGAAAAAACTCAGACTAAAGGCTATAGTAAAGAAATAGGAAGAAAAGCTGAAACTAAAGACTATACAAAGGAAATTCGAAGAAAAACTCAAGCTGATTGGCTATAGTAAAGGAATTTAGAGAAAAACTCTCAACAAAGGCTATACAAAGGAAATTCGAAGAAAAATTCAAACTAAAGGCTATACTAAGGGAATACGAAGAAAAAAACAAAATGAATGCTATAGTAAGGGGATTTAAAGAAAAACGTAAATTGAAGGTGATAGTAAGAGAAATCGAAGAAAAACTCAAACTGAAGCCTATAGTAAGGCCGATCGAAGAAACATTGAAACTGAAGGCTTTAGTCGAGCTATTCGAAGAAAAAATAAAACTGAAGGTATTAGAATTGAAATTCGAAGAATAAACTCAAAATGAAGGCTATAGCAAGGGAATTCGAAGAAAAATTCACACTGAAGGCTATAGTAAGGCACGTCGAAGAAAAACTGAAACTGAAGGCTAAAGTAAGGGAATTCGAAAAAAAATTGAAATTGAAGAAAATAGTAAGGGATTTCAAAGAAAAACACAAACAGTGTGCTATAGTTAGGAAATTCAAAGAAAAAATCAAATTGAAGGCTATAGTATGGGAATTCGAAGAAAAACACAAACTTAAGGCTGTAGTGAGGGAAGTCAAAGCAAAACTGAAGGCTATAGTAAGGGAATTCGAAGACAAAATTTAAACTGAAGACAATAGTAAGGGAATTCAAAGAAAAACACAAACTGAGTGCTATAGTGAGGCAATTCAAAGAAAAACTCAAATTGAAGATTATAGTAAAGGCATTAGAAGAAAAACACAAACTTAAGGCTATAGTGGGGAATTTAATGGAAAACTCAAAATGAAGGCTCTAGTTAGGGAATTCGAAGAAAAATTCACATTGAAAGCCATAGTAAGGCACGTTGAAGAAAAACTGAAACTGAAAGCTAAAAGTAAGGGAATTCGAAGAAAAAATTGAAATTGAAGAAAATAGTAAGGGATTTCGAAGAGAAACACAAACAGTGTGCTATAGTAAGGCAATTCAAAGAAAAAATCAAATTGAAGGCTATAGTAAGGGAATTCGAAGAAAAACACAAATTTAAGGCTATAGTGAGGGAAGTCAAAGAAAAATTGAAGGCTATAGTAAAGGCATTTGGAGAAAAACTCAAACGGAAGGCTATACTAAGGCAATTCGAAGAAAAACTCAAACTGAATCCTATAGTGAGAAAATTCGAAGAAAATATAAAATTGAAGGCATAAGGGAATTCGAAGAAAAACTGAAACAGAAGTCTATAGTAAGGGAATTTGAACAAAAACACAAACTGAAAGGCTTTCGTAAGGGAATAAGAAAAGAAAACTCAAAGTGAAGTCAATAGTATGGGAATTCGAAGAAAAGCTCATTTGTAGGCCATGGTAAGAGAAGTCATATAAAATCTCAAATTAAAGGCTATCGTAAGGAAATTCGAAAAAAATTCAAACTGAAGGCTATAGGAAGGGAATTCGAAGAAAAAATCTAAATGAAGGCAATATTAAGGGGATTTGAAGAAAAATTCAAACTGATGGTGACGGTATGAGAAGTCGAAGAAAAAGCTCAAACTGAAACCCATAGTAAGGCCATTTGAAGAAAAACTCAAACTGAAGGCTATAGTGAGGCGATTGAAAGAAAAACTAAAACTTAGACAATAGTAAGGAAATTCGAAGAAAAAATCAAACTGAAGGCAATAGTAAGGAATTCGAAGAAAAATTCAAACTAAAGGCAATTGAAAGGGAAATCGAAGGAAAATATCAAATTGAAGGTTATAGTAAGGCATGCCGAAGAAAAACTCAAACTAAAGTCTATAGTTAGGGAATTTGAAGAAATTGTTTTTACTGAAGACAGTAGTAGGGGAATGCGAAGAAAAACTTAAACTTAAGGCTATAATGAGGGAATTCAAAGAAAAACTCAAATTAAAGGCTATAGTAAGGGAATTCAAAGAAAAAAATTCAAACGGAAGGCTAGAACAAGGCTATTCGAGGAAAAACTCAAACTGAAGGCTATAATAAGGCGATTGGAAGAAAAACTAGAACTGAAGGCAATACAAAGGGAATTCGAAGATAAAGTCAAACAGATGGTGATAGTAAGAGAAGTAGAAGAAAAAGTCAAACTGAAGCCTATAGTAAGGCCATTCAAAGAAAAACTGAAACTGAAGGCTTTTGTGAGGCGATTTGAAGATAAACTAAAACTGAAGGAGATAGTAAGGAAATTCGAAGAAAAAATCAAACTGAAGGGTATAGTAAAGGAATTCGAAGAAAAATTCAAACTGAAGGCAATTGAAAGGGAATTCAATGAAAAGACTCAGTTTGCCGGCAATAGTAAGGCATCTCAAAGAAAAACTCAAACTAAAGGCTATAGTAAGGGAATTCAAAGAAAACGTTTAAACTGAAGACAATAGTAAGGGAATTCGAAGAAAAACACAAATTGAGTGTTATAGTAAGGCAACTAGGAGAAAAATTGAAACTAATGTCTATAGTAAGTGAATGTGAAGAAAAAATCAAAATGAAGGCCATAGTAAGGGGATTTGAAGAAAAAACTCAAACTGAAGGTGATAGTAAGGGAATTCGAAGAAAAATTCAAACTGAAGGCAATTTAAAGGAAATTCAATAAAAAGACTCAGTTTGACGGCTATAGTAAGGCATCTCAAATAAAAACTCAAACTAAAGGCTATAGTAAGGGAATTCGAAGAAAACGTTTAAACTGAAGACAATAGTATGGAAATTCGAAGAAAAACACAAATTGAGTGTTATAGTAAGGCAAATAGAAGAAAAATTCAATCTAATGTCTATAGTAAGTGAATTTGAAGAAAAAATCAAAATGAAGGCTATAGTAAGGGAATTCAAAGATAAAATTTAAACTGACGACAATAGTAAGGGAATTCGAAGAAAAACACAAACTGAGTGCTATAGTGAGGCAATTCAAAGAAAAACTCAAATTGAAGACTAAAGTAAAGGAATTAGAAGAAAAACACAAACTTAAGGCTATAGTGGTGAATTTAATGAAAAACTCAAAATGAAGGCTGTCGTAAGGGAATTCGAAAAAAAAACTCAAGTTGATTGCTACAGTAAAGGAATTTAGAGAAAAACTCTAAACAAAGGCTATACAAAGGAAATTTGAAGAAAAATTCAAACTAAAGGCAATAGAAAGGGAATTCGAAGAAAAATCAAAATGAAGGCTAAAGTAAGTGGATTTAAAGAAAAAAGTAAATTGAAGGTGATAGTAAGAGAAATCGAAGAAAAACTCAAACAGAAGCCTATAGTAACGCCGATCGAAGAAAAACTCAAACTGAAGGCTTTAGAGGTGTTATTCGAAGAAAAAATAAAACTGAAGGTATAGTAAGGCACGTCAAAGAAAAACTGAAACTGAAGGCTAAAGTAAGGGAATTCGAAAAAAAAATTGAAATAGAAGAAAATAGTAAGGGATTTCGAAGATAAACACAAACAGTGTGCTATAGTAAGGCAATTCAAAGAAAAAATCAAATTGAAGGCTATAGTAAGGGAATTCGTAGAAAAACACAAACTTAAGGCTATATTGAGGGATGTGAAAGTAAAACTGAAGGCTTTAGTAAGGGAATTCGAAGATAAAATTTAAACTGAAGACAATAGTAAGGGAATTCAAAGAAAAACACAAACTGAGTGCTATAGTGAGGCAATTCAAACAAAAACTCAAATTGAAGACTATAGTAAAGGAATTAGAAGAAAAACACAAACTTAAGGCTATAGTGGGGAATTTAATGGAAAACTCGAAATGAAGGCTGTCGTAAGGGAATTTGAAGAAAAACTCAGACGGAAGGCTATACTAAGGCAATTCAAAGAAAAACTCAAACTGAAGGCAATAGTAAGGGAATTCGAATAAAAAATTCAAACTGAAGGCTATATTAAGGGAATAGGAAGAAAAGCTGAAACTAAAGACTATACAAAGGAAATTCGAAGAAAAACTCACGCTGATGGCTATAGTAAAGGAATTTAGAGAAAAACTCTCAACAAAGGCTATAGAAAGGAAATTCGAAGAAAAATTCAAACTAAAGGCTATGGTAAGGGAATTCGAAGAAAAAATCAAAATGAAGGCTATAGTAAGGGGATTTAATCAAAAACTTAAATTGAAGGTGATAGTAAGAGAAATCGAAGAAAAACTCAAACTGAAGGCTTTAGTGGTGCTATTCGAAGAAAAAATAAAACTGAATGAATTAGAATGGAAATTCGAAGAAAAACTCAAAATGAAGGCTATAGTGAGGGAATTCGAAGAAAAATTCACACTGAAGGCTATAGTATGGCACGTCGAAGAAAAACTGAAACTGAAGGCTAATAGTGAGGGAATAGGAAGAAAAGCTGAAACTAAAGGCTGTACAAAGGAAATTCGAAGAAAAACTCAAACTAATGGCTATCGTAGAGAAATTCAAAGAAAAACTCAAAATGAAGGCTATAGTAAGGGAATTCGAAGAAAAATTCACACCGAAGGGTATAGTAAGGCACGTCGAAGAAAAACTGAAATTGAAGGCTAAAGTAAGGGAATTCGAACAAAAAATTGAAATTGTAGAAAATAGTAAAGGATTTCAAAGAAAAACATTAACTTAAGTCTAAAGTGAGGGAATTTTATGAAAAACTTAAACTGGAGGCTGTAGTAAGGGAATTCAATGAAAAACTCAGACTAAAGGCTATTGCAATGGGATTTGAAGAAAACCTAAAAGTGAAGGTTATAGTAAGGGAATTCGAAGAAAAATTCAAACTGAAGTGTATAGTAAGAGAATTCGTAGAAAAAATCAAAGTGAAGGCTATAGTAAGGCTATTCGAAGAAAAACTCAAACTGAAGGCTTTGGTGAGGAGATACGAAGAAAATCGAATACTGAAGGCAGTAGTATGGGAATTCGAAAAAAAAAACTCAAACATGTGGCTATAGTGAGGGAATTCGAAGAAAAATACAAACTATAGTCTATAGTGAGGAGATTTAAAGAAAAACTGAAACTGAGGGCAAATAGTAAACGTATTTGAAGAAAAACAAACCGTAAGCTATAGTTAGGTAATTCGAAGAAAAAATCAAACTGAAGGCAATAGAAAGGGAATTCGAAGGAAAAAATCAAACAGATAGCAGCAGTAAGGCATTTCGATGAAAAACTCAAACTAGAGGCTATAGTAAAGGAATTTGAAGAAATGCTCAAATTGAGGGCTATATAAGGTAATTCTAAGAAAAACTCAAACTGAAGGCTAAAGCAAGGGAATTCGAAGAAAAACTCGAACTTAAGCCTATAGTGAGGGAATTCTTTGAAAAACTCAAGCTGAAGGCTATAGTAAGGCAATTCGAAGAAAAACTCAAACTGAAGGCCATAGTATGGGAATTTGAAGAAAAACTCAAACTGAAGCCTATAGTTAGGCAATTCGAAGAAATACTCAAACGGCAGGCTATAGTAAGAGAATTCGAAGAAAAAAATCGAAGTGAATGTTATAGTAAGGGAATATGAAGAAAATCTAAAACTATAGAGTAGTGTAAGAGAATTTGTAGAAAAACTCAAAATTAAAGTAAGGCAATTAACAGAAAAACAAAAATTGAAGGCTATAGTAACACAATTAAATGAAAACCTCAACCTTAAGGCTATAGAAAGCGATTCAAAGCAAAACTCGAATTAAAAAGAAAATCTCAAACAGAAGGCTTTAGTAATGGAATTCAAAGAAAACCTAAAATTGAATGTCGTAGTAAGGGAATTTGAAGAAAATCTAAAACTGAAGCCTATAGTAAGGGAGAAAATTTCAAACTAACAGCTATAGTAAGGGAATTCGAAGAAAAACACAAACTGAAGGGTATACTAATGCAATTCGAAGAAAAACTCGAACTAAAGGCAATAATAAGGGAATTCGAAAAAAAAACTCAAATAGAAGGCTATAGTCAGACAATTTGAAGAAAAACTCATACTGAAGGTTGGAGTAGGGAATTCAAAAAACAATCTCAAACTGGAGGCAATAGTAAGGCAATTAGAAGAAAAACTCAAACTCAAGGCTATAGTTAGAGAATTCTAAGAAAAACTCAAACGGAAGGCTATAGTAATGCAATTTGAAGAAATACTAAAATTCAAGGCTATAGTAATGCATTTTGAAGAAAAAAACTCAAATTAAGGTTATAGTATGGGAATTCTAAGATAAACTTGTCCTGAAGACTGTAGAAATGGAATTCGAAGGAAAACTAAAACTGAGGTCTATAGTAAGGTAATTCAAAGAAACACTCACACTCAAGTCTATAGTAAAGAAATTCGAAGAAAAACTCAAACTGAAGGCTATAGTGAGGGAATTTATAGAAAAACTCAAACTGAAGGCTATAGTAAGGGAATTCGAAGAAAACTTAAATTGAAGGCAATAGCAAAGCAATTCGAAGAAAAACTCAAATTGAAGACTATAGTAAGGTAATTTGAGAAAAACTCAAATGGAAGGCTATAGTTAGGCAATTCGAAGCAAAATACAATCAAAAAGCTATAGTATGAGAATTCAAAGAAAAAATCAAGTTGAAGGCTATAGTAAGGGAATACGTAGAAAAACTAAAAATGTAGCCTACAATAAGAGAATTCAAAGTAAAACTCAAACTGAAGGCTATAGTATGGGAATTCAAAGAAAACTAAAATTGAAGGCTATAGTAAGGCAATTCAATCAAAACCTCAAACTGAATGCTATAGTAAGGGAATTCGAAGAAAAACTCGAGTTTGAAGAAACTCTCAAACTAAAGGCAATAGAAAGAGACAAAATATTAAACTGAAGGCTATAGTAAGAGAATTCGAAGAAAAACACAAACTGAAGGCCGTACTAATGCAATTCCAAGAAAACCTGAACTAAAGGCTATCGTAAGGGAATTCAAAAAAACTCACACTAAAGGCAATGGTCAGGCAATTCGAAGGAAGACACAAACCAAAGGCTATATAGTAAGAGAATTGGAAGAAAAATTCAAACTGAGGAGATAGTAAGGGAATTCGAAGAAAAAACTCAAACTGAAGGCTATAGAAAGGCATGTCGAAGAAAAAATCAAATAGAAGGCTATAGTAATGCAATTCGAAGAAAAAATTCAAATTGAAGACAATAGTAAGGGAATTAGAAGAAAAACACAAACTGAGTGCAATAGTAAGGTATTTGAAAGAAAAACACAAACTTAAGGCTATAGTAAGGTAATTCTTAGAAAAACTTAAACTTAAGGCAAAAGTGAAGGAATTCAAAGAAAAACTCAAACTGAAGGCTATAGTAAGGTAATTTGAAGAAAAATTCAAACTAAAGGCTATAGTGAGGCGATTCGAAGAAAAGCAAAAATTTAAGCAAACAGTAAGGGAATTTGAAGAAAAATTCAAACTGAAGGCTGTAGTAAGGGAATTCAAAGAAAATCTAAAATTAAAGGCTATATTGAGGCAATTCGAAGAAAAAATAAAACTGAAGGCAATAATAAATGAATTCGAATAAAAATTCAAACCGTATGCTATTGTTAGGAAATTCGAAGAGAAATGCAAACTGAGGGCAATAGTAAGGGAATTCGAAGAAAAACAAACTGAAAGTTATAGTAAGGCATTTTGAAGAAAAACTCAAACTGAAAGCTATAGTATGGGAATTTGAAGAAAAACTCAAACAGAAGGCAGTAGTAAGGGAATTTGAAGAAAATCTCAAATTGAAGGCTATAGTAAGGGAGAAAAACTCAAACTGAAGGCAAAATTAATGGAATTCAAAGAAAAACTCAAACAGAAGGTTTTAGTAAGGCAAGTCAAAGAAAAACTCAAACTCAAGGCTATAGTTAGGAAATTCGAAGAAAAACTCAAACTGAAGGCTATAGTAATGTAATTCGAAGAAAACTCAAATTGAAGGCTATAGTGAGGTAATTCGAAGAAATAATAAAACTGAAGGCAGTAGTAAGGAAAATCGAAGAAAAACTCAAACTGAAAGGTATAGAAGTGAATTCGAAGAAAATGTCAAAATGAAGGCTATAGTGGAGAATTTGATGAAAAACTCAAACTTAAGGGTATAGTAAGGCAATTCGATGAAAACTCAAACTGAAGGCTACATGAAGGGAATTCGATTAACAACTCAAACTGAAGGCAATAGTAAAGCAATTCGAAGAAAAATTCAAACTGAAGGCTATAGTAAGGGAATTCGATCAAAATTCAAATTGAAGGCTATAGTAAGAGAATTCAAATAAAATATCAAATTCGAAGAAAATCACACACTGAAAGGTATTGTAAGGAAATTCGAAGAAAAACCCATACTAAAGCTGTAGTAAGGGAATTCGAAGAAAATCTCAAACTTAAGGCAATATAAGGGAGAAAATCTCAAACTGAAGGTTTTAGTAAGGCAACTCGTAGAAAAACTCAATCTGAAGGCTATTGGATGGGAATACAAATAAAAACTGAAATTGTAGGCTATAGTATGGCAATTCGAAGAAAAACTCAAACAGATCTCTATAGTATGAGAACTCGAAGAAAAACTCAGATAGAAGGCTGTAGTAACTGAATACAAACAAAAACTCAAACTGAAGTCTACAGTATGGGAATTCGAAGAAAAACTCATACTGTAAGCTATACTAAGGCAATTCGAAGAAAAACTCAAACTGAAGGCTATAGTACGGGAATTCAAAGAAAAACTATAATTAAAGGCTATAGTAAAGGAATACGAAAAAAAACTCAAACTGAAGGTTATCGTAACACAATTTCAATAAAAATTCAAACCGAAGGCTATATTAAGAGAATTCAAAGAAAAACTCAAGTTGAAGGTTACAGTAAAGGAATATGAAGACAAACTCAATGTCAAGACAATAGTAAGGGAATATGAATAGAAACACAAACTAGAAGCTATAGTAAGGCAATTCGAAGAAAAACTCAAACAGAAGGCAATTGTAAGGCAAGTCGAAAAAAAAAACTCAAAGTGAAGTCTATAGTAAGGGAATTCGAAGCAAAACTCAAACTGAAAGCTACAGTAAGAGAAGTCAAAGAGAAACTCAAATTGAAGGCAATAGTAAGGTTATTCGATGAAAAACTCAAATTGAAGGCTATAGTGAGTCGATTCGAAGAAAAACTAAAATTGAAGGCAATAGTAAGAGAATTCGATGAAAAAGTCAAATTGAAGGCTATAGTAAGGGAATTCAAAGAAAAATTCAAATTGAAGGCTATACTAAGGCAATTCCTAGAAAAACACAAATTGAACACTATAGTAAGGCAATTCAAAGAAAAACTAAACCGAAGGCTGTAGTAAGGCAATTTGAATAAAAATTCAATGTGAAGGCTATAGTAAAGCTATTCGAAGATAAACTCAAACTGAAGCTATACTAAGGCTATTCGAAGAAAAACTCAAACCGAAGGCTATAGTAAGGGAATTTGAAAAAAAAAAACTCTAACTATTGGCTATAGTAAGGGAAGACGAAGAAAAACTTACACTGAAGGCTATAATAAGGCAATTCGAAGAAAAACTCAAACTGAAGGCTATAGTGAGACAATTCGAAGCAAAGCAAAAATGGAAGGCTATAGAAAGGGAATTAAAAGAAAACCTCGAAATGATTGCCATAGTAAGGGAATTTCAAGAAAAACTCAAACTAATGGCCATAGCAGTGTAATTTGAAGAAAAAAACTGATGGCCATAAGGGAATTCGAAAAAACACTCGAATTCGAATAAAATCTCAAACTGAATGCTATAGAAAGGCAATTTGAAGAAAAATTCAAACTGCAGGCTACAACTAGGGAATTCGAAGAAAATCTCAAACTGAAGGCTATAGTAAGGGAGAAAATCTCCAACTGAAGTCTATGATAAGGTAATTCGAAGGAAAACTCAAATTTAAGGCTATACTAAGGAAATTCAAAGAAAAACTGAAACAGAATCCTATCGTTAGAGAATTTAAAGAAAAACTCAAACTGAAGGTTATAGAAAGCGAATACGAAGAAAAACTCAAAGTGAAGGCTATAGTAAGGCAACTCTAAGAAAAATTTAAACAGAAGGCTATAGTAAGGGAATTCAAAGAAAAAATCAAATTGAAGGCAATAGTAAGGGATTATGAAGAAAAACTCAAACCGAAGGTTGTAGTTAGAGAAATCTAAGAAAAACTCAAATTGAAGGGTATAGTAAGGCTATTCGAAAAAAAACTCAAACTGAAGGCTATAGTGAGGCAATTCGAAGAACAACTTAAACTAAAGGCTATGATGAGGCAATTCGAAGAAAAATAAAATTGAAGGTAATACTAAATGAATTCGAAGAAAAACACAAACCGTAGATTGAAGTTAGGGAATTCGAAGAAAAATTCAAATTGATGGCAATAGAAAAGGTATTCAAAGAAAAAACTCAAACAGAAGGCTATAGTAAGGAATTTCGAAGAAAAACTTAAACTAAAGGTTTTAGTATGCGAATTCGAAGAAAAATTCAAACTGAACGCAATTGTAAGGGAATTCAAAGAAAAACTCAAACTCAAGGCTATAGTGAGGGAATTTGAAGAAAATTTCAAATTGAAGCTACAGTAAGGGAATTTGAAGAAAAACTGAAACTGAAGGGTATCGTTAGGCAATTTCAAGAAAAACTCAAACAAAAGGCTATAGTAAGTGAATTCAAAGAAAAACTTAAACTGAAGGCCATAGTAAGGCAATTCATTGAAAAACTAAAATTGAAGGATATTGTAAGGCAATTCATAGAAAACCTCGAATTCGAAGAAAATCTCAAACTGAAGGCCATATAGTAAGCAATTCGAAGAAAAACTCAAACTGAAAGCAGCAGTAACAGAATTTGAAGAAAATCTCAAACTGAAGGCTATAGTAAGGGAGAAAATCTGAAATTGTAGGCAAAGTAAGAGAATTCGAAGAAAAACTCAAACTGAAGGCAAAACTAAGGAAATTCAAAGAATAACTCGAACTGAAGGCTATAGTAAGGGAATTTGAAGAAAAAAAAACTCACACTAAAGGCTATAGTCAGGGAATTTGAAGAAAAAAAACTCACACTAAAGGCTATAGTCTGGCAATTCGAAGAAAAACTCAAACAGATGGCTATTGTAAGGAAATTCGAAGAAAAACTCAAATTGTAGGGTATAGTAAGGGAATACGAAGAAAAACTCAAACTGAAGGCTATCGTAAGGCAATTTCAAGAAAAATTCAAACTGAAGGCTATAGCAAGGGAATTCAAAGGAAAACAAAATTTAAAGGTTATAGTAAGCGAATATGAAGAAAATTCAAAGTGAAGGCAATAGTAAGGGAATACGAAAAAATACAAACTAAAATATGTTTTAAGGCAATTGGGAGAAAAACTCAAACTGAATGCTATAATAAGGCAAGTCGAAGAAAAACTCAAACTCAAGGCTATAGTTAGATATTTGGGTTAAAAACTCGAACTCAAGGCTATAGTAATGCAATTTGAGGAAAACTCAAACTGAAGGCTATTGTGAGGCAATTCGAAGAAATACTAAAACTGAAGGCTATAGTAAGAGAATTTGAAGAAAACTCAAACTATAGGGTATAGTAAGGCAATTTTAAGTAAACTCAAACTGAAGAGTATAGTAAGGGAATTTGATTAACAACTCTAACTTAAGGCAATAGTAAAGCAATTCGAAGAAAAACTTAAACTGAAGGTGATAGTACGGAAATTCGAACAAAAATCAAACTGAATGATATAGTAAGGGGATTCCAATAAAATCTCGAATTCGAAGAAAATCTCAAACTGAAGGCATAAGTAAATTCGAAGAAAAAATCAAATTGAAGGCTGAAGTAAGGGAATTCGAAGAAAATCTAAAACTGAAGGCAACTGAAGGCTATGTAAGGCAATTAGAAGAAAAACTCAATGTTAAGGCTATTGAATGGGAATACGTAGAAAAACTCAAACCGTAGGCTATATTATGGAAATTAGAAGAAAAACTCAAACTGAAGGCTATCGTAAGGCAATTCCAAGAAAAATTGAACTTGAAGGCTATAGAAAGGGAATTCAAAGAAAAACTCATATTGATAGCTATAGAAAGGGAATAAGAAGAAAAACTCACAGTGAAGGTAAAGGTAAGGGAGTACGAAGAAAAACACAAACTGAAAGCTATAGTAAGGCAATTCGAAGAAAAACTCAAATTGAAGGCTATAGCAAGGGAATTCGAATAAAAACTCAAACTATAGGATAAAGTAAGGCAAGTCAAAGCAAAACTTAAAGTGAAGGCTATAGTCAGGGAATTCGAAGAAAAACTCAAACTAAAGGCTATAGTATGAGAAGTCAAAGAACACTCAAACTGAAAGGAATAGTGAGGGGATTGGAAGAAAAACTACACCTGAAGGTAATAGAAAGGGAATTCAAAGAAAACTCACACTGAAGGCAATAGTAAGGTAAGTCAGCGAAAAACTCAATCTGAAGGCTATAGTAAGGGAATTCGAAGAAAAACTCAAACTGAAGACTATATTAAGGTTATTCAAAGAAAAACATACATTGAAGTCTTTTGTAAGGCAATTCAAAGAAAAACTAAAACAGTGAGGCAATTTCGAGGAAAAAACTAAAACTGAAGGGGTATAAGAAGGGAATTCGGAAAAAACCTCGAACTGAAGGGTATAGTAAGGGAATTCAAAGAAAAAATCAAACTAAAGTCTATAGGAGGGGAATTTGAAGAAAAAACCTGATGGCAACAGTAAGGGAATTCGAAAAAAAAAACTCAAATTCGAATAAAATCTCAAACTGAAGGCTATAGTTAGAGAATTGGAAAAAAAAACTCAAACTTAAGGCTATAGAGAGGGAGTTCATAGAAAAACTCAAACTGAAGGCTATAGTAAGGAAATTCGAAGAAAATCTTGAATTTGAAGAAAATCTCAAACTGAAGGCTATAGAATGGCAATTCGAAGAGAAACTCAAATTGAAGGCTCTAGGAAGCGGATTCGAAGAAAATCTCAAATTGAAGGCAATAGTAAGGGAGAAGATCTGAAACTGAAGGCTATAGTGAGGCAATTCGAAGAAAAACTCAATCTGAAGGCTATTGATAGGGAATACGAACAAAAAGTCAAACTGAAGTCTATTATAAGGCAATTTGAAGAAAAACTCAAATAGATGGTTATAGTAAGAGGATTTGATGAAAAACTCAGACTGAAGGCTATAGTTAGGGAATACAAACAAAAACTCAGACTAAAGGCTATAGTTAGGGAATACGAACAAAAACTCTAACTGAAGTCTACACTGAGGGAATTCGAAGTAAAACTCAAACTGAAGGGTATAGTAATGCAATTTGAACAAAACCTAAAAGTAAAGGCTATATTATGGGAATTCAATGAAAAACTCAAAGTGACGGATATCGTAAGCCAATTCGAAGAAAAACTCAAACTGAAGGCTATAGGAAGGGAATTCGTAGAAAAACTCAAACTAAAGGCTATAGTATCAGTATTCGAAGAAAAACTCGAACAGAAGGCTATAGTAAGGGAATTTGAGAAAAAAAAACCTCAAACTGAAGGCTATAGTATGGCAATTCGAAGAAAAACTTAAACAGAAGGCTATTGTAAGGAAATTCGAAGAAAAACTGAAACTGAAGGCTATTGAATGGGATTAGAAGAAAAACTCAAACTGCAAGTTATACTAAGGCAATTCGAAGAAAGACTTAAACGGAAGGCTACAATGACGGAATGCGATGAAAAACTCAAATTGAAGGCTATTGTAAGGCAATTCCAAGAAAAAATCACACTGAAGGCTCTATAAGGGAATTCAAAGAAAAACACAAATTGAAGGTTATAGTAAAGGAATATGAAGAAAAACTCAGTGTAGGCAATAGTAACGGAATGCTAACAAAAAACACAAACTGAAAGCTGTATTAAGGCAATTTGAAGAAGAACTCAAATTGAACGCTATGGTAAGGTAATTCAAAGAAAAACTCAACCGAAGGCTATAGTATGGGAATTCAAAGAAAAACTCAAACTTAAGGCTATATGAGTGCTTTCTTAGAAAAACTTATACAGAAGACAATAGTAAGGGAATACGAAGAAAAAACACAAACTGAAGGCGATAGTAAGGCACTTCGAAGTAAAACTCAAACTAAAGGCTATAGTAAGGGAATTCAAAGAAAAACTCAAATAGAAGGATATAGTAAGGCAAGTCGAAGAAAAACTCAAACTGAAGGCTATAGTAAGGGAATTTAAAGAAAAACACAAACTGAAGGGTATAATAAGAGAAGTGAAAGAAAAACATAACGTAATTGCTATAGTAAGGTTATTCGATGAAAAACTCAAACAGAAGGCTATAGTGAGGCGATTTGAAGAAAAACACAATGTATAGGCAATAGTAAGGGAGTACGAAGAAAAACACAAAGTGAAGGCCATATAGTAAGGGAATACGAAGAAAAACCCAAACTGAAGGCTATAGTAAGGCAATTCCAAGAAAAATTGAAACTGAAGGTTATATTAAGGAAATTCAAAGAAAAACTCAAATTAAATGCTATAGTAAGGGATTATGAAAAAAAACTCAAACTGAAGGCTATAGTAAGGGAATACGAAGAAAAACTCAAGCTCAAAGTTATAGTAAAGAAATTCGAAGAAAAACTCAAACTGGTGGCCATAGTATGGGAATTCGAAGAAAAACTTAAAGTGAAGGCAAAAGTATGCGAAATCGAATAAAAACTTAAAGTGGAGGCGTAAGAAAATTTGAAGAAAACCCAAACTGATGGCTCTAGTAAGAGAAATTGAAGAAAAACTGAAATTGAAGGTTATAGTAAAGCTATTCGAAGAAAAACTCAAATTGAAGGCTATAGTTAGGCGATTCGAAGCAAACTAAAACTGAAGGCAATAGTAAGGGATTTCGAAGAAAACCTCAAACTACAGGCAAAAGTGAGGCGATTAAAAGAAAAACTAAAACTGAAGGCAATAGTAAATGAATTCAAAGAAAAACCCAAACCAAAGGGTATAGTAAAGGAATTCGAAGAAAAATAACAACTGAAGGCAATAGTTAGGGAATTCGAAGAAAAAAGACAAATTGAAGACTATAGTAAGGGATTTCGAAGAAAAACTAAAACTTAAAGCTATAGTAAGGGAATTCGAAGAAAAACTCAAACTGAAGACTATAGTAAGGGAATTCGAAGAAAAACTCAAATCGAGGGCTATAGTAAGGTAATTCAAAGAAAAACTCAAACCAAAGGCTATAGTATGGGAATTCAAAGAAAAACTCAAACTTAAGGCTATAATGAGTGATTTCTTAGAAAAACTTATACAGAAGGCAATAGTAAGGGAATACGAAGAAAAAACACAAACTGAAGGCTATAGTAAGGCATTTCGAAGTAAAACTCAAACTAAAGGCTATAGTAAGGGAATTCAAAGAAAAACTCAAACTAAAGGCTATTGTAAGGCTATTCGAAGAAAAACTCAAACTAAAGGCTATAAGGCAATTCAAATAAAAACTCAAATAGAAGGCTATAGTAAGGGAATTTGCAGAAAAACTCAAACTGAAGGCTATAGTAAGGCAATTCGAAGAAAAACTCAAACAGAAGGCTATAGTAGGAGAATTCGAAGAAAAACTTAAACTGAAGGCTATAGTAAGGGAATACGAAGAAAAACTAAAACTGAAGTCTAGAGTTTGAGAATTCGAAAAAAAACAGAAATTGAAGGCTATACTAAGGCAATACACAGAAAAAATAAAATTGAAGGCTATAGTAAGGAAATTTATAGAAAACCTCAAACTGAAGGCTTTAGTAATGCAATTTGAAGAAAACACAAACAGAAGGCTTTAATGAGGCAATTCGAAGATATACTAAAACTGTAGGCTATAGTAAGGGAATTCGAATAAAAATCAAACTGAAAAGTATAGAAAGTGAATTCAAAGAAAAACTCAAACTACAGGGTATAGTAAGGCAATTCGAAGAAAACTCAAACTGAAGACTATAGTAAGGGAATTCGAATAACAACTCAAACAGAAGGCAACAGTAGAGCAACTCGAAGAAAAACTTAAACTGAAGGCTATAGTAAGGGAATTCAAAGAAAATCTCGAGTTCGAAGAAAATCTCTAACTGAAGGCTATTGTAAGGAAATTCGAAGAAAAACTCAAAATGAATGTTGTAGAAAGGGAATTAGAAGAAAATCTCTAACTGAAGGCTATTGTAAGGAAATTCGAAGAAAAACTCAAACTGAATGTTGTAGAAAGGGAATTAGAAGAAAATCTCAAACTGAAGGCAATAGTAAGGGAGTAAATATCAAACTAAAAGCTATAGTAAGACAATTCGAAGAAAAACTGAATCTGAAAACTTTTGAATGGAATACAAAGAAAAACTCAAACTGTAGGCTGGAGTAAGTCAATTCGAAGAAAAACTGAAACAAATGCTTATAGAAAGAGAATTCGAAGCAAAACTTAGACTGAAGGCTATAGTAATACAAACCGAAGAAAAAATAAAACTAGGCTATAGTATGGCAATTCGAAGAAAATCTCAAACTGAAGGTTATATTAAGGCAAATCGAAGAAAAACTCAACTGAAGGCTATAATAAGGGAATTCAAGGACGAACTCTAATTGAAGACTATAATAAGAGAATACGAAGAAAAACTCAAACTAAAACCTTAGCAAGTATGTTTGTGACTAATTTGAATGGAACCTTTTTTCTTTATTTTAATTGAAAGTCTGCTGGTATACATAATTGGAGGTCACGGAAAGGAGCATAATTGGAGGCGATGGAGCACAATTAGGAGCATGTGCTATTTATGAGGAACGTAATTTAACCTTTCTAACATTTCACTCAATTGTTTAGAAAAAAAATGGTTCTCTCAACTGATTTTCCTTGATAATAACCCTTTCATAGAAAATTGAGAGAGGAAGTCCTCAATGGCTGTTGTCGACATCCCCAAAAACTATTGATAATTACATTGCAGTAAGTTGTGCAAACTAATGTGAACCTAAATTTTTTTCTTTAAGTTCATTCTTCATTTGTTCCAAAGAATTTGTAGTGATTATACAAAGTTGTGCTTTAATTATGCATAAGTTTCAACTGTACTAGCCCATTATGTAGTTGGTTGTGGTCCTATAGATGTTTTGTTGTGATAAGGTTCAGTATATTCCTTTGATTTTTTTGTTTGGTAACCGTGTTTGTGTTTATGTATCTTTACAACTTCCCATGGTATCTTTCGAACCATTTTCCTATTATTGTATGTATTTCAGCTTCTTCAAAAGTTCCCTATGTTGCCACAACATGTGACAATGCCTCCTTACATATGCCTTCACATCTTGTTCGAGGCCTGGGCAATAGAACTTCCCAGCCACTAGAGACATTCTTTTATAATGTCTCAGGATCGCTCGGCCTCCAGCAGTGTCAGAGTTTATGGAGCTACAAGAGAGATGAAGGAAGGTATATGTGGACGAACTGAAGGGCTCCTCGTGTGAATCAGCAATTCCTGTCTAATGTGATTCGGACTAATAGATCAAAATTCAATACCACAAGCAACACCAAAGTAATTAGCCTTTTAAGAAATAAATATATGAAAGGGGGCAACCTTTTAAAACAAGGGGGTTTGTCGGGGGTATTATATATATAGGAGAGCGTGCGCGTCAACATCTCATCGCATTACTGTTCATAATACTGGCCAAAGTGATTAGCCTTTTGAATAATGCTACCCCCTGACAAGTCTATTCCACACTTTTACATCACCTACTTGCAACTCTTGAAGAGGTCACTGAAGTACATTATTTCTCTCCTTTTTGTGGCTTCTAAAAGCTAAATCATGCATGAGTGCTTGTTGGAAGAGAAGCATTATATACCTCCTAACTTCCACTAATGTGTTACTCTTTAATGCATTCATCAAGTCCCTTGACAAATGACAAGCCCCTTGACACCCACCAAACTCTCTTTTCCACTGCGATGAAAAAAAGGCTCCCTTTTTTATCTATCCAAAGTTGGGGAACAGAGAAAAAGGAAATGGGGAGGGAGACGATATTATTGAAAGAGACGGCGTTTATTTCTTTTCCTTTTTCTAAAAACAAAAAAAAAATTGGGACGTTTATATTTGGTGGAATTAATTTATTTTCTCATAAAAGCATATCAGATTTGGCCGGGAGTCGCCTGAAGAAATTAGCAGGGACGGAGGGCATCTTCCTGGACCTAAACCTGGGGTGCCTCAGCAGGTAGAGCCCCACCACCAGCACCACCCCCTGAAACGGCACCACGTAGAGCGTAAACGCCGTGATGACGGCGAAGATGACGAATATCCCGGTGGCCCGCGGGTCTCTCCAGGAGAGTATCGCCTCGACCCGCTCCCCCTGCGTGGCCAGGTCCCCCACGACCGTCTGCACCCTCCCCGCCACGCTCCGCAGCCGGTCGTACCTCATCCGCACCAGCTCCGTCGCCCGGCTCGTCGGGAACGTGTCGAACTCCTCGTCGAGCTCGTCCGGGTGGGCCCCAACCGCGTGGGACAGCTTGGAGTCCATCCTCGGCGGGCCCCGCGGGCGGAACCTGTAGTTCCAGATCCCCACCGCGAATAGGTACAGGAAAACCGTCGGCAGGATCAGCTCCGGGTAGCACGCGATGACGGCGAAGAGCACGATCGCCAGGCACGTCGTCACCGGATTCCTCCAGTCCCGTACGTCTTCGAAGAACTTGGCGAGCCTCAACGAGCAGGAGACGAGGGAGCTCACCCGCTCGAAGTTCGCCCTGCTCCGCCGCAGTGACCACATGTGGTGGTCCACGTCCAGCACGTACGCCACCGCCTCCGGCCGCAGCGGCGGCTCCGACCGCGCCAATCTCGTCGCCACGATCTGGACGGCGTGCTTCCTCAACATATCCACCTGGACGACGGGGATGGGATGAAGGTAGTGCATCTTCGGGAGCAAGGGTCGGGCGTAGAGGGTCATCATGTTGACCCAGGCGGTGCAGGTGAACCTCAGCGCCACGTGGATCTCCCCGGTGATCTTCAGGCCGGCCGGCTGGAGGAGCAGGAGCGGGTAGGACTCCGCGTACACGCGGTCCGTCTCCAGCGTCGACAGCCGCACCCGCACCTTCCCGATCGGACGATCCCCTGCTCCCCTCGCCGCCGCCTTGTCGCCGCCGCCGCCGCCGAAGATCTGGCAGTTGTCGAAGACGGCGAAGGTGATGACGGTGCAGGGATCGTACACCTCCCACGTGTACTGTTCGTTCCAGCGCGGCGCCAGCGTGTCGAGGTGAGTCCGGGTCCGGACCCACTTGGACCCGTACTTGGCCACGCAGTAGGCGTCCGTGGTGCTGCTACTGGCCCCGCCTTCCCCACCTCTTCCTGATTTCATCGGTAGGAGGCGGGTCGCGCCGAGGATGCCGACTTCGAGCAAGCCGACTCTGTGGGGCCAGAGGTGCTTGGCGGACGGCTGGAGATCGCTGCTGTAATGGGTGGACTCATCGAGGACGTGGTACCCGCTTTCGAGGCACACGCGTAGATGAATCTTACTCGCGAACCTGGCTTCCTTGTGGCTCTCGTCGCCGGAGTGAGGTCGGCCGAGGTTGAACCAGTGCGAATCCACGAGTTTGTAATGGTCGGACCGGAAAGTGGCGACTTCCGACAGCGAGAGGACGGCCCAGCCCAGCGGCTCGCGTTTATTTGGACCGACCCGATCTTCGACGGTCAGGATGAGCCGATGGTCGGACAACGGCTCCGACGCCACAAACATCAGCTCCTCGTTCCAGACGGGGTTGTGAGTCCGGACCGGGAGGCCGGGTGAACCTCACCTGGTTCGGGGTCAACTCCACCTTCACGAGGGTGTCCGCCGGCGGCGGCCGGGTGGTGATGTTATGATCATGATCATGAATACGCGTGGGGACGAGGTCCTGCGCCTCGATGACGTGGAGACGGAGGTAGAAGAGCTTGGGGGAGTGATACGCGCCGGAGCGGGTGTGGACGACGGATTCCGGCGAGAGGGAATGGGCATCGGCGTGCAGGGTCTCCGGGAAAGACTGGTCGGCTTGGGTGCCCATCCACACCGCAAGCATCAGCTCCCCTAACCTATCGTCCCTCTCCCCGTCCTTGTTCTCCAGCTTGTACCACGCCGGAGCGAGTGGCCCGTCTGGCGGAACCCGGCGAGGCACCTCCGCTAAGTCGATGATTATCCGTCCCACGAAATCGTCCTTTAGTAAGTCCTTGTCTTTGAGCACCACTTCCAGCCGGTTCGCTTGGAGCCGCTCTTGAGGGAAGGCAAACACCTGGTTCCACTCCGGGTGCTGATTCTTCTCCGCGTACTTGGTCACCCCTTTGTAATTCCCGACCTTCACTTCCACGTAAGGGTCCAGGCTGCCGCTGACGTCCATCGTCGGGAGGTCTCGAGCTTTCTCCACCTTCACGTACAAGTACTCCATTTGGTCGACGAGGCCCATCGGCCGATTCTTATAATAATTATGATAACCACCACCTGCTTCAGCTTCCCGTCCTCGAAGAAAACCGCCGGCAACCTCGACGGGCGGCGGCATGCCCATCTTCCCTGCTTCCGGCGGAAAAGGCACGGCGCCGTGCATATGTTGCACCGTCGACGATATGGGACGAGTACTACCAGCTTGCTCTAATTTCCTGAAAAAGTCGCTCCGCGGCTTCATCTCCTCCTCTAATATTTTCGTCGGAGGAGCAGCAGCAGCAGTACCATTAATATTGCCGATCGAGTACCACGACCGTGTCTCCTTATCATGATTCTTTTTCTTCTTCTTTTTCATTTCCGAGGACTCGTGATTCCCGGCGGCCACGTTCGCTTCCGCCGCCGGGCCGGAGCCATCGGACGGTAGTACTCCGCCGAGGTACTGATCTTCGCGAACGGCGTAGATTTTCAAACCAATATCCCCTCGGATATTCGAGAAGAGGCCTCTCTTGTCCAGTGGGTATCGCTGAAGCACCGCCTCCGACTCGGCAAAAGGGACACACGCGCCGGAGATCCTGACTCGGCCGAGAAAGTTGCGACCGGCATTCCGGTCATTGTACACGACGACGTCGATGACTTGGTTGGGGAGGGTAGGGGGATCGGAGACGTTGAAAACAAGCGTCTCGTTCCATACTGGGTTGAGCTCCTTGTGTTTCGTCTGGGTTCTGTGATGCTGTTGATCGAATTCTACCTCGACGAAAGGGTTGGAAGATCCGTGACCATCTTTGGGCATCAGATCGCTAGCATCCGAAACTTGCAGAAACAGCTTCATGGCTTCCAGAAAATTATGAACCCAAGCCCTCCTAATAATTTCAACTACAAGGGCTACAACACCAACACCTAGTTCCCGCGATACCACGTACTACTACACTGCAATTACCATTGTGGTCAGAGAGAGAGATGAGTCATGGTAGATATTTGGAGTAAAAAGACAGAAAGAGAAGAATTGAAAGAAATGTCGTTAGCTAGGCGATGGTGGAGGTGTGATGCCATAATGGGACCCAATGCGTCGTATCATATGGTGGATGCATGTCCTAGAAAGAATTTATCTTCCTACTTTTTGCTACATTTCATCTGACTCTAGCTATATATATCTACATATTTCGATAGAGTGCCTCGCTTTTCTTCATCAAATTAATTACTGGATGATAATGATCTTCAATGTAGGGAGCATTAGATACAGCACTCGATTCCAGTTGGATAACTCAGAAAGTTAAAGAGATTCAATGCGATTCAATTCAACCACCACACGATCGATTTACAAATCCGAAATCGATCCGTGCGTAGCTTTTGTTGCCATTATTAAATAACACAGGAACCATCATTAATTGCAAAGTATAATGGTAGTTTTTTCTTGTCGACACAGATATCAAAAGAGATAAGGTTAAAGTAATCAGATGGGTAATTAATTTGTTGCATTTATGTCTGTGTTTCTACATCCAAATCATGCTAAAAACAGAAGACAGTTAAGGGTCGAGAAAGGACCACCGCCTTTGTTGAAAAGGTAAGCATCCTATATTTCTTTGCCCTTCGTCACATATATATCAACTCGAGTACTAAACACTGACTCCGGTCCTGCACGTATAATTTGTACTCGGAGATACATTATTGATGTACTGTTTCCGGGTTGTTTTTCGCAGAGGAGAACTCAACCCAGATGGTAATTAACATTAATCTGTGGATCCGATCATGATCAAATTGATTGAGGGAAAGTATATAAGATTTACTCCGATGGATTGCTCACAATCGGGGTTCGATCTGCAGGGACCAGAGAGCAGTAACCTTTAGGCATGCTATACTCTTATCACTTGTCTCCTTCGTAAGATGAATATATATCAAGTAGAGATCTAGATACCCGAAAGAAAGAAAAACAAAAGATCAATCACAAAAAAGTCCGATGAAATGGACATATGCTACAGTCGTATATTCCGATCTCATCCAAAAACAGGAAGCTGTGGTGATCGAGGGCTGTGTAGCTAGCGATGATGGGAAAAAGGGTCCAAACTTTAATGCTGGGGAATATTTGTGGGGACGAAAGTGGTGTGCCAGAGAATACCTAGATGGAATTAAGCGAGAAGAGGAATCTTGATCGATTGGTCATGTTGACGCTTATAATCAATAAGTGCAATGCGGCCGTCGCATTCAATTGCAACCTAGTTTTACCACATACTTACAAGAAACAATTAAACCAAAAATCTATGATAATAACATGTAATTATAACATAAAATGTTCACAGGAAATTTATTTGGAAATAATATTTTTTATGTACAATATTCTTTTATTTAAGATCAGTAACATATGCATATAATTCGTTGTAGCTAGCTAGGTCAACAATGTAAGAATTATATATATATATATATATGTTAGGTCGATCGACTACGTCAAGAACTTTTGGAATGATCATACAAGAGCTAGCTGGCTAGCTAGTTTCCTTCTAATTTTTTTTTTTTATAGAACTGTTTTGTTTCTTCAGTAATTTACTCGTGTACTTCTGCAAAATGAAGAGACAATGATTGAGGTCGATCACTGGGCTGGTTCCCCGGCCGCCATTGGAGACAACGAAGCTCAAGCTAAAGGATCTAAGTAGGCCAGCGGCCGGGCTAGTGATTAATTTTTTAGTGTCTTCCAAGTTCCGCCACCTTCTTTTAGTACTGTAATAAGCACGGCTTCTCGCCTTCACAGAGACATGCTTGGCTTGGCCGTGAAAATACTCTAGTCCAGCGGGAAGGTCAAGATCGATAAAGCAGCTTCGAAACGCAGTAATATTATTGGAGGAACATATTGAAAGGGTACTTGGTCATGGCCTGATCAAGAGCAGCTACTGCATCAGCGCAAAGGGAACAAATTAAACATTCATTCTTGTATGTTGAAAACATGCAGCCACTACTGGCTATAAAAAATTAAGACGTACGGGAGATGTACATTTTGAAAATTGGGTTAATTTGTATAATGTGAACTATATATACATCTTTCTCGCAGTTAAACCAGGAACCTTTTTACTCATAAATATTCAATGTGGGACTTACCTCAATAATGTTAAACAAAAAATCATTCTCAACGTACGTAGAAGCAAAGAGAAGAGAGTACGTACTACTGTATACATGATGAAATGTGAAGAGTGCATGAGGGTGAAATATTGTTCAAGTACTCATTAATGACGGGAAGGGATGGTGGTGGAGTTTGGTGCAGGAGGTTGGTGTTGGGGATCGCAACAGTGGTCGTTCCAGTAAGGATCGTTTTTGTCGACGGGACGGCGGCCAATGCGCCAAGCATATTCGCACTCCCAATAGACTGTGTAAGGGCAAACCACACCGGAGATTAGGTTGTAACCCCCCATATCATGCAAACAATTTGACCACCCTGCCTTTGCACACAGCACCCACTTGTTTTTCTCCACATACTCTTCCTTCAATGTCTCGAATGTCCACGCTTCCGCCATCCCTACCATCATCATCATCACCACACCTACCATCGCCAATATGGCCGCCTTCATGTCCACCTTCTTTCTTCCTTCACTAATCATGATCAATATCTGTACGTACTCTTGTTTTTCCTTTCTCTCGATCTATTCCTTTTGTCCAGCACCTATGAGAAAGAAAGAAAGAATAAAACTATAAGTTAATCGATCACGAACAAAGTGATCAAGCTGCCAAGGACTCGATCGGAGAAAACGTAGAAAAAATTTGAAGAAAGATTTGACGGAAATAAACAAATGGAAGAAACTGAAGATCTCACAATATATATTTAATGCGTCGGTTGAAGTAGTTGCGTTAGAACTTGTTAGACGTCGATCGAAAAGGTTAACAAGTTGTGGCAGTGCACGTAATAACTTTAACTTTGATCTTCGAACACCATTACAGCTGCATGTTGGTTGTGAGTTGTAAAATCAAGTACAAATGCATGGACTAGACTGAAGTTGGACAGGATATCTATTCCTCCTTTCTCTCTACCTGTAGAACGACCTCAATGGAATTTACTATTTCTGTTAATACATTAAACTGGACAAACTATTTTTAGTTAATTTTTTCCCTTACGACTCATTCTATTTTTTGTGACTATGCAACTGATTAACAGTATTTTTGGTTAATTGATTTATTTTATACTATTTTATTTATGATACAAATTCGTTTTAGTCGTGTAACTTTGTCTTTCATGAGATTATGTAATATTTTATGAAAAATTTTATGTTTAAACCCTAAACTTTAAACCTTAAACCCCAAAACCCTAAATACGGCCGCTTAAGGTTTTTTCATTAATATTTAAGACTATAATAAAATAAAATTATTCCCAAAGTATTTCAGATTGGCTGGTACGTTGGATGAATATTACGCGTAAATGCAGCTAGCATTACTCTTTTTAGTATTTTTAGTAACATATCATATTTATTTTTAAAAATAAAGATAAAATTGTAAATGCATACCCTCTATTTGGCTTCTCTTGCCTATTATTTAGGATTTCTACTCATTTTTCCAGTCATTCCTTAAGACCGAGGCAAAGCCATAAGACCCCTTGAATCGAATATAATTAATTGATAGTAAAGCCAGCAAAAGAAAGAAAAAGGGGAAAAGCCTGTATAAGACATTTTAAAGTGACCTCTCAACCATGGCAGCATGCAAAACGAGAACCAAGTTATCGTTGAGGCTTCCCTATGGAATGCAAGTAGACTGACACTGAAACAACCCTGCATTTTCAGCAATGGAGTTTGTAAGTAATGCATCATGAGATATGTTATAACAGCTACAACATGCAGACACTTACGTTGCACCAAGGAAGAAGGCAAGAGAGAGATGAAAGTTAAACAAAATCATGGATGCGACAGCAGTCAGAAGCATGGCCACTGATGTAGAATATACCTGCATTCCAAAGAGGAGTTCATTTGATGCATCAATCTACTATAATATTCGGGTAGAAATTTGTGTGCCTTCCCACAAGTCTAAATTTTTATCGAAGAACAGTTTCTGAGAGCCTTCGGATACTTTATTCAAGAAATTTCATCCATAATACTCAGCCAAAAAGCACAGAGACGGAACCGACAGTCTAAACCACCTATATAGATCAAGTTATGCGAATTTATTGAATGGATGAAGAAACTGAAATTTTAGCCAGTTTTATCTTTTGCATAATGTTCGATCAAATCGGTTGGGCAGGAACGATAAGATGGGCCTCTCCAAGGAACATCATCTACAACTAGAATATCAGTGCCAACCACTCTAAAACTCCCAAAAGAGTCAAAGAAGCATAGGAAAGTAAAATAGCAAAGGCATCAGGAAATAAATATATTCAAGCACATCTGAACAGCTCACAGATCATATTACCACTACAAAAAATTGAAACTGATGGGAAAAAATCTACTGAGTAGTCAAAACACTAAAAGTGGCTATACACAATGTACCTTAACAATGTTATCAGCATATTTCAAAACCATGGACACAGCAATCCCACTGTATAAAAAGAAGAAAAAGATGGTTAATCAGCAATATGCCTAGAAGAAGCATTTTTAACAAGTACAGACTTGTATATTACCTTAGGGCATGATTGAGAATCATGCATATTGTGATTAAGGAATACCCATGAAAAAATCCCCTAAACATCACAATTTGAAACAAAAAAGCATAAGAAAATGTTGAATATAATAAAGAAACAAATTAGATAGGGAAGTCAGCCTCTCACTTGTTCATAACTGCATCGAAGTCCTGAACACATATTGCAATGGCATTAAAAATCATACCAAAGACATACAGCCAAAAGTTCTGGACATTGATATTTCGTGAAGGGCGTTTTTTAATAATGGCCTGCAGAATTCCAAGGAAACAAAGTAATAAGCTACAAACAGACCAAAAGACAACAGTTAATTAAAAAGATACCTCTGTGTAGACGCCAGCAAAGCCACTCAGCAATGCCATGACCTGCCATTTTTAAGAAAAAAAAAAAAAAGAAGCTAGAATTACATTTTGATGGTATAGATACCAACGCAGAAAAGGACCAAGTGAGCTTATTAAAGTTTAGGACTCACAATAGCCATCACCCAGCCCTGCAAGGGAGTTTGAAGGACACGGTCTGAACTGCATAAACATGATATTCATAAATTCATCTAGTGGTCCAAATAAATTTCACTTGGCTTAAGAGGATAAAATAGGAGGACCAATCATACGATAATTCCATATATGTAACCTATAACATAATTTTACAAAGAAGTAATAAGCAGGCTAGAGGAGTCTTCTGACTTTTCTATAAAATAATTACTATAACAGACCATTACAATCAGAATATTGACTTCTAACATGAACTAATATGATAATATTCATGCTAAATCATTGCCTAATTGACATTTAAAAGACTGGGGCAATGTATACTTGGTCAAAGAGGAGACGAAAATGTCATCTTTTCTGAAGCTAAATTGTTTTCTTGCAACCAAGACTGGTTCGACCAGTTTCCTGAAGCAACAACTTGGACTGTGGCAGACCAACCTCAGGCTACTATCCAAAAACTGAATCCAATTCTATCCCCTAATAATTGCTGAACATATCTCCCTTTTTTCAACAGCAATAAAGCCTTCAGTATTTCAATTAAATTGTTATGGTAATTGGAGTTGTTTTTTTATATGCACTTCAGTACTACCTGGCCAGACATGCAGACACTCAATGATTTTTTTTTTTTTGGAAAATGAGATAAATGGATCTACACTCAGAATTCTGTCATCTCAGAATGTCAAATTATGCTCTCAGATTCCTTTGGAAAATAGAACACTTTATAAAACCATAAATTTATGATAGTATCAATTTCAAGTACTTAGCAAACTTAACTTTCAAAAAAAAAACAAAAGTACTTAGCAAACTTACGATGAATTAAGTTGTGCTGTTGTGCATCCTGCACACAATAAAATGAAAGCAGCCCACTGGATTTCACTTAATCTGACAGGATATAGAGCCAAAGTCAAAATCGATGATGATGATTCCTCTATATTGAAGAGATAAAAGTGATTACTTTTTCTTTAGAATGATGCGGTACAGCACGCCGGTGCTGATTATGTTTAGATTCTTCAGTATCTGGTATCCAGGGGCATCCACATAGGCAAATATGTAATACTACCAGCAAATAAAATAACACAACCTCAGTTTTCTTCATTTTGCAAAGACAAACATTGAAATTCTATAAATAGAATGCAGCATACCTGCAGCAAATTCTTAACAAGATATAGAGCTGCAGGGATAGGATACACCATAACTTCATCAAGGGATGTACTTAGCCTGATGAAGAAGTAAGAGGAAAAAAAAGTTATAATGTCAATGATCTAGTTTAGAAGAGCAAATTGTTTCATAAGTTTGCCATTTAATAGATACAAACCTTAGAACTAAACATCCATATATTATTGAAACTGTAGAGAGTTCGATACAAGCAGATTGTTTAGCTCATATGCAGCATCACAAGAAAAAACGGAGACAACAGAGACTGGAACAAAACAAGTATATAACGAATCTCAAGCAAAACCTCCCCAATCAGATGTATGATTCATACGAATAAACACTCATATTGGAAAAGATCCACATCACTAGGCTGACTTTTGTTCGGAAAGAACAAAAAAACACAGAGAAGTAACTACTTGTTCCAAGAAATCAACAAAGAGGAGTGTAGCAGGGCAAAGTTTTTTTCTCTTTCAGAGAAGGGACAAGTTTCTTTTTAAAGGAAACAAAATGATGGCCAGAGGAAATGAACAAATTAAATTTTCTTTATGACATAAATTTTTATGCTGCATGAAAAACACTAGAGCAGACTTGAACTTTGGCATCTAATTAAAATTCCTACTACACACGACGAGCAAGGCAGATAGGACAAACACTCAAACAATGAAATTATGAACCTGAGATTCTACATCAGATCGCTACTGGCATAAACCTAAATGTGAACCCACTTTTAGTAACTAGAGGCTCCATCTACTTTGCATCAACAACCAAATTCAATTTAATTTTTGTATTGAGATAGCATATATGAGTCTCTAAAATATCATCACCAGAAAGGAAATCTTAACAATGTTGAACTAAAGCACATAATATGGCAGTTCATATAAAAACAAAATAGGGAAAACAATAGACACATATATATTGGCTAAAAGAATGGCCCACCAAAAACTTCAGCAAACAACAGAGAGACAAACACAGACAATCTTACTTGTTATCTTCAGTAACACCTTCACTTTTCCAAATTCTTGACAGAGCAGCTAATGACAGTGCACATTTTAATGCCTCCACCTAATTTCAGAAATCGAGAAAAGAGGAATTACTCTAAACTTGGATTGAAATCCTTAAGAAAACCAAGTCGAGATAAGGTGTGAGAGTTGTTGTGTATCCTTAACTTCCCTAAGTGTAGTATATTATATCCAGAGTCACAAAATAAAGAGTTTTTCAAATAATTTGATAGAGTAATATTTTCTAGAGGAACTAATTCTTCCTTACAGAAAAGTTGGCAGTTGTCACACTATACTCGTACTTTCCTGCTCTTTTGGACCATACAATCAGTATCGCCTGTGAACTTGTAAGAAACGTCAAGGCGAGTGTTACAGCTGATCTACAATAACCGAGATATCAATTAGAAAATGGCCGAGCCAAAGAGAGATTTAAATAATAATATGAACAGCAGTTAACGAAAATAAAAGTTACTTACTTCACTCGCCATTTGGACTTGTCAAAGCTGCCGTTAAAGCTGGACATATTCGAAACGAACCCAGAAGAGTCGGCGAAGCTAGCGAAATGGAATGGAAGAAGTAACAGGTGAAAAACTAGGTCTGATAGAAGAAAAGCAAGCTAGTAGTAAGGTACCATTCAATAACCATATTCTCCTGTGAAACATACCACTTGAGAAGCTTCTCCGTGAATCACTAGATCAGCTCCATGAGAAACACCGGCTAATTTCTGGAAACTTCATACGACTAGATTGATTCAATGTCTCTGTGACAAAGAAATGAAACAGAGTTTCATAATATAATAACTTATAAAGGCAACATAGGAAGTACAAAGAAGAAACTGAACGACACTAGAACTCGAATTATTGCTCTCATACACGCAGAAAAAGTGAGACACTTGGAACAGAAAATCCATCCAAAAAAACAAACACGACTACAGAGAGCAAGAGTCAACAGAACACAATCAAAAATAAAATGGCTCTACTGTATCGAAAATTAATGTATAAAGAAGAATAAAATAAATCCAAATTTTTTTTTTATGCAGAGGGAAGATCACTACGCAGACGTAGACCCAACTAGTAGTCACTGGAAAGAGAAGTGTGCATAAAGCACAAAAAGATTTACATACTAATTACAATGACGAGGTAAGAGCAGCGACAGCGACGGACTCTGTTGCGAACCAGAGCAAGATGCGGAGAAAGGAAAAAGGAGGAAGAGATAGGTTTTCTCGGATGGCGCGGGAATTAGGTCACCTTTGCTCGGGAGGAGGGAGAGTAAGCAGCGAGCAAAAGCAAACCAAGCAAATGAAATCGTCGGGCAATCGCTGGATCCAAGCAAATTGTCTTCGAGAACTAAAAACGAACTTTTCTTGCCGATATCAGTTCTGTTCTCCCAACTCGCACACTCGAGCATAGTTCGGCTGCAAAGCTAGACCGGAAGATCCACACGTACCAAGTCCCGACCACGTGTAGCGTCGGGTCGGCTCCACAGCGCAGTCTATACGAAATTGTCGATATAGGACGATACGTATCTGTATCTTTAAGGCAACTATAAACACATCATTTACTCGAAACCGCTTGTTTCCGTGTGTTTCCCGATGTATCTAGGAAACAAAGGTTGATACGTTGGATACTTTATTAGTTTCAGATTTAAACAACTAGAAATATTAAAAAGTAATACTATAAAACATAAATCAAAATAAAAAACCCATGAAACTCTTTTCTTGTGTTAACAACATCAGTACATCACATATATGGTATATCTACAGTCCACATGGTCCACATGATGCAATTGGAGCTTAAAAGAGCTTAAATCTGCCATTCATAGGGATGTAAACGGCGCATAATCAAAACGGCAGAGGTATTTCCGATTACCCATTTTCGTTCGATTATATTTAGGCTATGCCGTTTTCGATTAATTTCAACAATAATTGAATAATAAGCGTAAATAATCGGAAATTTAGATTAAACTTTATTAAACACAAACAAACACAGGCGATAAAACAAAAATCCAACAAAACTACCGAAACTATTTGCAACATCACCGTCTCCCAATCAAAAAAAAAAAAAAAAAAGATTTAATGGCCGAGGAAGCAAACTCGATTCTTTCGTTTCCTAGATCCGTAACCTCGTTTAAAATGACTCACCCACAAAACAACTCAATTCCACCGAAAAAATCAAAACCACGAGCAATCCCATACCAAAAAGTTAAACAGTAGTCTTACACGGTCGATCAGACCAGGCGAACAACAAGTGAAAAATGAAGAGATTCAATACCCAGAATGAAAAAATAGAATAAGCACAGGGAAAGGAGTGAAGCTGGTGTCAAACTTGAGTAGGGCAATTAGGGTTTGAGGATGTTAGACCAGGGTAAAGTCTCCACCCAAGTCAAGGGGAGAATAGTTTTGTAAAATTTTTATATAATTATTATTTAAACTCTTTATATTAAATTTACTAATTTACTTTATAAACAAATTAAGTAAAATATTATTTTTTGATAGTTATATTTATATGACATCTCATTGCATGAAGCAGACTTGTTAAATATAGAATTAGCAAATTAATCAATTAGAAAAAAATTCAAAGTTAAAAATGAAAAAGTTTGATAAATTTATCATATTACCCTTATTTAAACGGTAGAAAGACCCATGCTACCGAGGCAGCTCTGTTTTAACCGAAGAAGATTGGGTCAGTTCTAGTGAGTAGTGATAAAAAAGGCCTTTGCAACTTGTGAGTGCAATTGGGTACCATTTTTAGGATCCACAATTCAATCTTCCATGAACAAGCCCACCCATATAGATTCTCTCCAGAACATTATCCATCAAAATATTTCTAAAAAATACTAAAACATTAAAAAGGTAGATTACCACAAAAATTGCATTAAATTATTTTAAAATTATAAAATAAGAAAATAAATAGTTCTATTATATAATGGAATTTTAAGTTCACGATATATATACATTTAATTTTTTTAATAAAATGCAAATAGGACAATCAACCCCAGTCGTGGAGTTCTAAGAGAAGGTGAGAAACCTGAATAAACATGCAAATTATTTCTATGTAAACGCGGACGTAGGCAAAAAAGAGGCAGTTCATGCCATAGCACAAAAGGTGGCAGTGTCGTCACACTAAGGTACTTCCAAATTTTGTAATTTGACTGGGGTTTCATTAAAAACTGAATTACACGAATTGGGGTCCGATCAAGCATTAGAGCTGACTGCTCTTGGCTTCTTTCTGTCAGAGGAGAGTCGCTTCATGATAGAAGGAACTGGACAACACAACCAGGCTCAAACATGGCATACGTTATCTCCTGCGATAAGATTTCCATTTATTCTGTTAAATAGAAGCCATAGGATAAGGATTGCAAGAGACAGACGGAATTAATATTTGGATTTCAGGTATGCCAAACATGAAGCGATCCAATGTGTTTATGACACAAAGCAGCATGGGAAGAACCGCACAGCAATAATGTGTGCTACACTAATACTAAAAGTAGTCGTACTCAGGTTATCCCGTTTGTCCGTCGTGACTGTAGTGAGGACACGAGTAGATAAGACTTGTGCGAGGTGAGAACGTGAAGGGATGGGCGTGTGAATGAAGTCATGAATAGAGAGCCCTATCCTGATCTCTCCTCCTTATAATCGACAAGCAATCCAAGTCCATACTCCATTTGTGGGGAGACCAAGCTCAAAAGGTTTAACCATAAATTACAGCCATTTTAACTTATTTCATGTATATATAACGTAAAGAAAGGGGATTGAAGCATCACCCACAGGGACTCGTTGCCTTGAGTGTCTCTCGAGTTGTGGCAGCCTTATTGACGTAGGGACATGTTCATTCGACTAGGGGTGTCATCCCCCTGTTTTTTCCCTGTCCTTTTTAAGCAGTTGTAGGGGTAGAGGGTCCTAAGGAGGTCTCTGACCTGACGTGAAGCTAGAGATAGTGCTACCACAAAATATTGAATTTCAAGTACGTACTCGTTTTGTACTGCTCCACTTTGGTGTCACTCCACCATGGTCCATGACCATCTATCTCGTGAAATTTCCATTTCATGGGTATGCTAACCGATCACCTTCTTAATATATATTCAAGTACTGCTCCACTTTGGTGTCACTCCACCATGGTCCATGACCATCTATCTCGTGACATTTCCATTTCATGGGTATGCTAACCGATCACCTTCTTAATATATATTCACCTCAAGAAAATTGGTTTCCTTAAAACTGAACCGCTAGTAAAATACTTATGTGAAGAATCACCAAGTCCTTAGTTCTCTAATAAATGTAAATATATGTAAGAGGTATCATACCACTATATAACACTTTTTTTTTATTTAGAGGTTTTAAAGAGTTAGTCTATAACCAAGCTAGCAAAAACTCATCCACTAAATATATAGAGATTATGATATAAGTGCAGTCCACTAACAAACGTGGTTGTACGATGGTCAACAATCACTTGTCACGTTGGCATGGTCAGGTGACCTCAATGGCCCATTCAACTAGGCTCAACAATCAATTGCTATCTAGGTTGCATTCCGAAGAAAATGGCGAATCCACTAAGTGGAACCCACGCGGCCAAAAGAAGACCCGAAAAAAGGTATGGGAACGCACCTACCTGTACAGAAAATTAAACAAAAATAAATAGAAAAAAAAACATAAACAAACAAACAGATGAGGAGAGGTACCCCATCCCCTACGCAAAGACAGGAGTCCCATACTACTTACTATTATTACTACTTCAATGTTGGTTACATTTTCTATAGGGAGTTTATCTATTAAATGGACGGCGGATATAAAATGACAGACAGAAGAAAGGGGAATAAGGTTTCAAAGATAAGGTAATTAAAGTACAATTAATTTAAGATTTAACAAAACAATCAGGCGTCGTCGTCCTTGTTGCGTATAGCAGGCGTGTGGTACGGGTTTTAATGGAGCACCGACCGTAGGGGATCCGGAACCGAGACCCGTCACAGCGTCACTCCGCCCTGCATAAATGTCATTATTGCTAAACAACCATAACCGTCACCGAGTCTGCTCCATGTGCTCCTCTCACTACTCACGGGACCATGCTGAGCGTGTCAGAGCCCATCACATGCACATGATGCGTTCGCTCAGTCCCGACGACATTTCGTCCCGGACCCACACGTCCGGTTGTACCCGACCAGATCGACGGTCCGGATCCCCAGAGGCCGTTACGGAGAATTCTCAGCCGTTATCGGCTATCTCCATTTTTTCCAGCCCACCGTTTCCCAAGGCCGAGCGAGCGAGCTATGGTGGCTTAAGCAAAAATTACGCCTGCGGCGCTTTTCGTTTTTCAACGCGTCCTAAGAGATTTGCCTGCTTCTCTGCGCCTCTGCTGGGACTGAACTGGAGTCTCTCCGATCATGTCTTGACTTCCGGCCGTGCTTCAGGCGGGTTGGTGGCGCAGTGCGCACCGTCGAGCCCAGACCCAAAAGTGCCGACGGGAGATAACGTGAACCGCAAGAAGCACCAAAGTAAAAGACGGGAAAAAGTCTCTGATGCCTTCCATTAGAAGCGTGAAAGCCAAAAGAGGCAACACTGAAACAAAAGCAGATACATGCAGAACCAAAAAAATAAAAATAATAAAAAATAAAAATTGAACACAACCTCTGCAGTGCTAGCTGCCTCCTCTCTCGAACGGCAAAATTAATTACCCTCCTCCTTTCACTCTTTATTTCTTCGTCGATCGCTAGATACTACTCGAGTAATGAATAATGATTCCCTTCTCTAGCTGCTCCCTCGCGTGCATGCATTCTGAGAGTCTGCAATTGGGAGATGTCCCGACTCAGGAGTCTTAACACTCAGCACTGCAGTTGACGATGATGATCGAGTCCAGTCTGTGGATTTCGAGGGTCCCATTTCAATTCAAAAGTCAATTTTTTTTTATAAAAAAAAAAGTTTTAACTGTTGAGGGGAAGAGGTCAATCTTTCTGCGACTGGTTGATGATGCAAAGCTAGGACCGATTCCACTTATGGGTGGTTTTCCTTTCCTTTTCTCTCCTCTGGCCTAGCAAGCGCATCCCTGTGCTTTTTCTGCATAGATTAACCTCCTCGAGGGAACAAAGAATAAAATAAAATCTTCGTATCCAACTGTCCTAATCGGGGATGCATTTCATCACTAATTGCACTTAGAACAGAAGTTGCAGAGCAGAAATTTATGAAAGAACGAAAATGGAAACAATATTAAAACCCCAGATATTATGACAGAACGCACAGTATCCAGTCGTCGTCTGTCAACCAAGTGGGGGTGTTGTTCTTGCAGGGAGAGTAGTAGCTGTGCAAGTTAATTTCATGCAAAAAAAGAGGAGAGAAGAGAAGAGAAATTGATGTGCACTACCCAATTACAGTACAGCCCATGGATTAATCCGAGCAAAAGCTCAAAATACAGCACAGCTCGGTTAATTTGACCTTAATAATTTCATGTTAGGATGATTCAGAGTTTCTTAGACTCGGTTAAGCTGCTTACACAATCGCTGCTACATTAATGGACACGATGATAAAGAGATATCTTCAAGAGAAAGAAGACTAGTGACTTTCTAAGAAATTAACAAGGAGAAGATCAAAGAGTACTATAGCAGCTAGCTAGTATTAAAATTAATTACTCGGGTAATTCGGTCGTCACACGCTGATGGGCGTCGTCTCCCCGTCTTTCTTCCCGAGCGTGTTCTTGTTATTATGCATCCAGACTTTGAGGACGTGCCTCTTCACTCCCACTTCCTCGCAGAACTTGTGCAGCTCGTCGTCGTCCTGCTTCTGTATCCTCCAGCCCAGCTTCTCGGCGAAGGCGAGCATCTTCTCCTTCTGCTCCTGCGTGAATTTGGTTCGGAAGCGCTTCCTGGAGCCGCCGTGGTACTCTCCTTCGGAGGCGGTGTCGGAGCGGCGGCTGCCTCCGAGATCGACGGCGGAGATCATGTGGTGGGGAGGGGGGAGGAGCGCGTGGTGGAAGTTGCTCGCCCCCTTATCCCCCCACCTCCCCGCGGCATTGTACACCACCAGAGGTCCGTGGTGGTGTAGGTGGTCCCCGCAGCCGGGGACTTCCTTCCTGTGGAAGTTGCGGTGACAGCCGCACGCCGCGCACTTTAGAGAAGGGCCCTCCATGAACTCGCCGCACCCGTCGTTGGCGTGCCCGCCGATGGACGCCGCGTGGTTCCTCAGACACTCCCGGTACCGGACGTGCTCGCCCTTCTCCACCTCTAGATCCATCTCCGATCCGGCCGATTTCGCTTCATTGTATGGCACCATGCTCAGCTCCATAATTCTGATCAGTCTCTTTCTCTCCCTTTTTCCTTCTCTCGATCGACCTCTCTCAGCGCAGGCCGCCTCTTAACGGAAAACCCTAAAATACCAAACCAAAGAAGAAGAAGAAGAAGAAGAAGAAGAAGAAGAAGAAGAAGAAGAAGAAGAAGAAGAAGAAGAAGAAAAAAAAAAAGAAGAAGAAGAAGAACTAAAAAAAAAAAAGAGCAGCAGAAGAAAGAAGAAGAAAAGAATGAAATCGAAATTAAGGTGTTTATCAAAAGAGCAGCAGAAACAGCAGCTGCTGCTTCTGCTTCTGCTTCCACGACAGCTCCTCTCCCGGGGAAGAAGAAACGGGAAGATTTTCGCAAATGGGTCCCTCTAATAAGAAGCAAAGTCCTCGCTAATTTGCGGCTAATAGGAAAACCGCGCGTGAGACGGATTTAAGGCCAGCCCGGGGAGTCCCATCACGTGAGCCTCGCTCCGTGGCCGTTTCCCATTGGCGGACATTCTTCGTTCTGCAGGGTTTAGCGAGATTAGTAGGTGTGCCACGTGGGCCCGCCGATTAGACTAATAACACATAGGTCAGAGTACGTGTCAGCCTGTCTTTGGTTATTTCCATCAATCATCTCGCAACACCGGGGTAGTGAGAGAAGCCCCATCTCCTCATGATCAGGGCCCACAAATTAGTTCCATACTCGATCGGACGGCGAGCATCGGACAGTCGGCATGGGGACGGGACTCCATGGGAGACCAATGGACGATGAGGTCACGCTTTTCTCGCGCAGGAGTGGAGTGGGACCCCCGAGTGTCAGCGAGCGTACCGAGGTAACAGAGACCCTCACCTAATGAGACGTTCGAGAGGGAAAAAAAAAAGTAGGAGGGTAAAAATAATGGGGGGCGGATGACGTGGATAATTCTGTTGGGATTTGTTTGCTGCATTTGACGGGGATGTTAGAATCTCGCGAGATCTGGGCGTCGCGTGTCTTTTTCCTTCATTTTTTATTTTTTAATTTTTTTTTTCTCGCGAGTAATTGAATAAAGCTACACTCGCTCGAGGCGACTCAGATGGAAGAGTCAGGGACTCGGGAGGAGTCGTCAGGGGGGGTGGCGTAAGAAAGGATAGCTTGCACGCTCAACCGATTCCGTGCTCCGCTCTGCCATAGCGGGGCCCACTCAGGGTGGGGATTAGTTCCGATACGATAACGTCACCTGGGGTTCTGAAGGGCGTCGAACCACGAGCCTTCTAATAATAGTCCGTATACCTGTAACGACGACTATTTACGGATTTTGGCCCGGGGTCTCGTCTGTAGCACGAGACCCCGATTTCCTGAGACGCCCCCGAGAAGCCCATGTCTGCTTCTGAGGAGGTCTCTTTGAACGCGCTGCGGGGCTCGTAGATCTTATGATTTGGTGATTTAATGGGGAATTGGGATTGCGTCGTCCTCTTCCGGGGAGGAGGGGGGGCGTTAGGGGACAAAAGATAAGACTGGGTTAAGGACTGATAAGTGGGACCGATTGGTGTGTCCTGGTAGGGCCCACTGTCGCATGCGGCCTACCGAAAGTGATCGAGGGGGTGAGATTCCGCCATCTTCTCCTCGAATCGTCGTTTTTTTTTTTTTTTTTTTGGTTTTTTCTTTGTCGCTCTCTTCTGTCTTTCGCTCTTTAATCAGGTTCCTCGGCGGTGGACCGAAAGTAAGATAGAACCCTGTTGGGATTTGATGTTTCCTTTATTAGAAGGTTTGGCGGAATTGTTTATGATTCGTGTTATATATATCGTATTAAAGAACGAAAGTAGAGGTGGACGGGGAGGGGGGGTGAGAAGAAAGCTGGAGAGCGGAAGAGAGGTTTGTCTGGAAATGGGGATCCAGGAGAACAGTGGCGAGTCAATGATATGAGTTAAGGAGGTTGAATGAAAAGGCCCAAAGCATTGATTCAAATTTTTTCTAAAAGATATTAAAATCGCTTCAAGGGTCCGTCTCTTCTTTGGGAATCATGGAATGTGGAGGAGGCGTGCTAACCTTTTTGGTGGTCACACTGCATTTGATTGAGTGTGACGCCCATCTCCCCCTCCCCCCTCTACCTCATAGCTCAGGTTGTCACTGTATTTGAGTGGCAGTCGCACCTTACGCCCATCTCTTTCTCTCTCTCCTCTCTCTCTTCTCTTTCTCTCTCCTCTCTCTCTCTCTCTCTCTCTCTCTCTCTCTCTCTCTCTCTCTCTCTCTCTCTCTCTCTCTCTCTCTCTCTCTCTCTCTCTCTCTCTCTCTCTCCTCTCTCTCTCCTCTTTCTCTTCTCTTTCTCTCTCCTCTCTCTCTCTCTCTTCTCTCTCTCTCTCTCTCTCTCTCTCTCTCTCTCTCTCTCTCTCTCTCTCTCTCTCTCTCTCTCTCTCTCTCTCTCTCTCTCTCTCTCTCTCTCTCTCTCTCTCTCTCTCTCTCTCTCTCTCTCTCTCTCTCTCTCTCTCTCTCTCTCTCTCTCTCTCTCTCTCTCTCTCTCTCTCTCTCTCTCTCTCTCTCTCTCTCTCTCTCTCTCTCTCTCTCTCTCTCTCTCTCTCTCTCTTCTCTCTCTCTCTCTCCTCTCTCTCTCTCTCTCTCTCTCTCTCTCTCTCTCTCTCTCTCTCTCTCTCTCTCTCTCTCTCTCTCTCTCTCTCTCTCTCTCTCTCTCTCTCTCTCTCTCTCTCTCTCTCTCTCTCTCTCTCTCTCTCTCTCTCGTTTGCTCTCTCGTTTGCTCTCTCGTTTGCTCTCTCGTTTGCTCTCTCGTTTGCTCTCTCGTTTGCTCTCTCGTTTGCTCTCTCGTTTGCTCTCTCGTTTGCTCTCGTTTGCTCTCTCGTTTGCTCTCTCGTTTGCTCTCTCATTTGCTCTCTCATTTGCTCTCTCTCATTTGCTCTCTCTCATTTGCTCTCTCTCATTTGCTCTCTCATTTGCTCTCTCTCATTTGCTCTCTCTCCGACCTCTCTCTGTAGAACGAGACAACGACTAAAGATTGAACAGTCTGGACCGTAAAAAAGGGGTAGGAGAAAAAGGGGAAGAAACGAAGAATGGAGGATGATGATCAGATTAAAACTGAAATGGGTGAGGGGCAGCCAGATATGTGGAAACAGAAGGAGAGGGAAAGACAGAGACAGGAGGCAAAGTAGGAGGTGAAAAAATTTACGGGGAGAGACGTGGGCATCATTCATTCCATGTCCGCCCCCAAGTACAGACAACTGCGAATTTATTCGTACCCAGACGAGTTTCATCGGATGCTTGGTGTTTGTAACTTGTACACACAACACTTCCACTTTTTCAAGTTTCAGGACGCTCCTGTGAATAAATGTTGACGAGGAATGGGGAACTACACCACACTACACCAGGCTGCAGACGAACCCGGAGAGACCCAACTGCTAATAAATTTGATTCATCTATTTGTTGGTAAAGCCAAGCAGTAACTTAATTAACCCATTAAATGCCGGGCAGCCCATGTTTCCCTTAAATAGGACACGGCTTCAGAAGGCAACGAGGGCATTTATGTGTATAGATCAGCGAGGGTGGTGGGTGGTTGGCAAGGGGGGGCAGAATGGGTTACTTTTACGCACAGAAGAAGAAAAGGTCATTTTGCTCTCTCTTTTTCGAGTTTCGGAATCATATTCTTACCAGTATTAAGATACTGTGCTTTAATCACTCTTTCTCAAGAAAAACCAAGCTTGAAAACGTCAAAAGTAGTGTTGTGGTGATAATGTGAGGTTTGATGCCCAATCATGGTATTATGTCTTCAACGAGCATCCTAGTCAACTGATGAGAGTGTGATAATGTCAAGTGGAACCAATAAATGTGCTGCCACAGTGGAGCCATATATGCGCCTCATACTGTGAAACAGTAAGAGCCACAAAATTAGTTAAACACCTCAAAAAATAGAAATGAAGCAAAACTGGGTTAGATATAATAATGTGGTTATAAATCAATGAAAAGAGGTTCCTCCGAGTATTACAGTAAAAAGTCAGTTTTTTTTTTCTGAAATAAGAACAAAACGGGTAAGAACTTACAGTGACAAAAGTCTAATAATGAATCTTAATATGTCTGAAAGTACATATAAGAGATCGAATGAATTAAGAGTTGCAACTTTATACTGGTACAGGGGTCGTCCCCTCTACTGTTATGAAAGGGATAAGGTCCCTCCCATTTGTAGTAAAAAAAAAAAAAGAGTAAGGGACTGAGAAGATAAAATGCGCTCTTTCTTTTTTCTTTTTCTCTTTTTCTTTCTTAAAAAAGCTTATAAAGGAGAGCATGGGTCCTTCCTTATGCAATACTAGCTGGGTCTAATTGGCCCTGCTTGGGTCATCGCTTTAAAGTCTAAAATGCTCCTCAAATCTTTCTTTGTAGTATATGAGTATACCCTGGCGTCCTGGTTCCAAGACTCCAGAAGGCAAAACCAAAGAAAGCTGTTATTCCTTCATAATTCGTAGTTCAGTAGCAATCTCTACTTAGTAACAAGCTTTTCTAAGTCGCAACGATCTGGATCTAGATTCTAGTTGGAGATCTGGTCTTTTCTTAATAGCGATCTTAACTAAAGCCTGGGGCAATTAGTTATTTGCTTCCAATTATCTTAGATTCAATAGCTTCCAAACTCATTTTAGTGCCATCAATAGTTCTGGAATGTTATGCATAAGGGAATCTGATTGCTGATCTTATATGGCCCATAATTGTAGTTCCAGGAATATAACTGTTTATAAAGGAGCATAAAAGACACTCTACAGTCTCCTCCATTCATGTTTGAGAAGAAGAGCACTCTGACCTATGGATTCAGTAATACTCATGTAAACACTAGAAATTACAACTAGAAATTACAATATGCCTTTTCCTTTTCAGCACAATAGAAAGGGTCCTCATTACAACTCAAAGCATACAAGTGTGATTCCAAAACACGCTTTTGATTTGCGGGAGAAGAGTTCTATTTTATATTTTTATTTTATAATTAGAGGGGACCATTACTAATATGAGTAATGCTATGCGTACGTTATTCGTAAGTATCTCACATGTCTGAGGTGCCATTTTAAATGCGTGTGAGTTACCGTACACAAATATATGCTCACAATAACTTACACAACACTATTCTACTAATATTTAGAGCAAGGTTGGAGGTAACTTTTCATTACGAACCAGATATTTTAGCGATTTGTATGATAATATTTTAAATAGCGGTGTTATGAGTCATGAGACTTTTTACTTTCAAGACTTTACATACTGACTTGGCATCCACGTTGCAGTCCAAGTCGGAGACAAAATAGGAGATAAAATTTGCCAAAATTTATTTTTCTAATAAAATATTATCTACCTATTCTATGGGTAAAGCCTAAACTCTAGATTTTATCTTACCTGGACCACCGCCAACTATGCAGCCACATTATGGTGTAAAACCTCGAAGTAAAATTTGGAAGTACTGATATCATTTTTCTATCTTAAAAGGTAATGTTAGGCGTACATTATTGTTTGTGTACATCTTGGGTACACCCCTCACTGTAGAAATGGGACCCCCAAGAGGAATATTTTAATACCCTACTTCTATAGTAAGGGGTGTGCTCAAAATGTACGCATACAGTATTGTACGCATATCATTATTCTATCTTAAATGAATGTCATAGTAAACCAAAGAAAGTTCTTATTCCTTCTTCAATGTGTGGAATCTATGGTGAGAGGATATCCACATAACATTACTCTTTTTTAAATAATATAAGAGTTCAAAGAAAATTTTAAAGAGTGGAGATACATATACTTCGAAGTATTACTACAACGGATTACATCTTGGAGTACGCATAACATTACTCTTTTTTAAATAATATAAGAGTTCAAAGAAAACTTTAAAGAGTGGAGATACATATACTTCGAAGTATTACTACAACGGATTACATCCTGACGTAGCGTCCACATTGCAGTCCAGGTAAGAGATAAACACGGAGGTAAAATTGGCAAAATTTTATTTGTTATACAATATTATCTTCTTAAACTATGGGACAACCACATGATGGTGTAAAACCTAAGAGTAAAATAAAAAATTACTGATATCATTTTTCAACTTTAAATCGCCGATTCAATAAGTGCCACCAAGGTGTGCAAAGATTGGCTGCCAACACGAGGTAGCCAATACTCGATCCAAAAGAGTGATCCTAATAGAATCCTTACATTTCATTACATCAGACATAATTATTGATGTGGTTTTAGGGGTAAACTGTATACTACATCGAGGATGTTGCTGGTGATACCTTCAAGCGTACCACCAATAAATAAATAAAGAACAAGAGTAATGCTAGTTGCACCTATGCACAATACCTATCCCATGTACATTTTAATCTAAGCCCATAAAAAAATAAAAAAAAATATTTTTTATTTTATAAAATCCTATATTCTAAAGGATAAACTCTAGGCATCAATGGTTTTGATTAACATGTACACAGGATAGGTATACCAGTCGATGTGGATGCATAATTGGCATTTAGGTGCAAATTATTGGGTTTTAAGGTTTAAAGTTTATATTTAGAGTTTTAGAAAAAAATTTGTTTAGAGTTTAGGGTTCTAAGATTTTTTTTTAAACAAAATGAAAACTGTTTTAAAAGGTTGATGATTAAAACGTTGACAGCTGTCGCATCCATGTCAGAAGGTAATAGATGGGGTACCCAGCAGGGTGCGCCTAGCGTTATTTATAAATAAACGGTGGTACCTGACCTTTTCCTGGCTGCTCATTTCAATTCGTCGGCAAGATTCATGGAGAATCTCAATCTGTATTTATGTGGCCTTCTCTGACTAAACTAATCAATGGATTCAAGAAAAAGAAAAAGTAACCAGAATTTTCTTTACTCGTCGCATGGGACAAGCATAACAGGCTCAACTCGAGTGTTCGTACAAGCCAGTCCACTTGGAACTCAGACTGAAACATTAACAGCCTATTTTCTAAAATCTACTGCTCACGGTAGTGGGAATATGATTTGTTCCCGTACTGAACTTCTTTTGTACCCCACAAGGGCCACAACGTATGACCATAATTATAAAGTCGACTAGTGAACGGCAACTTTTAGCATTAACAGAACATATCATCATAAAGGTATACCTGAGAATAAGTCCAGAAACAACAGTGAACAAATCACATCCGCCATAATTACGATGTGCAAGTCTTGAGGGGTAGATATAAACATCCGTGTTTATTGGGTTGAAATAAACATCTCTGGGTTTCTTGCTTTCTGCTTTTATTTGGATAGTGGCCGTGGAATTGCTCGAGAAAGCCTTGTCTTGTCGATCAAGTTGAGTAGGGTTAATAATCTACAGCAGCCTGAACTGTACTCTTATTATTACGGTTTATCATGCATGGCTCATGCAGCAGTAAGAGGCTAACAGCAGCCTATAAGGCACCCTTTTTTGGACTCAAAATTATCATCGATAAGGTACAATAGCATTTAAAGCTTCCACATCAGGCAGGACAGAAGACATGATAAGCAGGGTAATCCTTCAGTTCGATGCTGCAATGAAGACAAAATGGAAAGGAATTAGGGAAAATTTTTAACAGTGATACAAGTGTGTCCATTCGATGAAGGGACCATGAGAAAACAAATCTCGAGCAGTTCCCCTCTTGATAGTATAAGAGTAAAGTGGAGTCGAATATTTGATCCTTAGCACTACCTCTGCCCTAAATAACAAGGCTTTCACTTCGAGCCACAAAAAATATTTGCAAAGCCTCCGAAATTCAGAGACCAAATACAAAACCCCTTCCGCAATCCACCAACTTGCCATACACTAAGCTTGAGTCTCTATCAGGTGATCCTCTGCTCTCATCTCCATCCACATGACTCCAGCAAACTCTCAAAGTCTCTCGCAGAGGCTACACACTCAGTCACATTTGATGTTTCTGTAAATCCTTCTCACAAATAGTGTTGAGCCCAGGTAGCCAACAGCACCTGAAATATAAAAGAAACGCTGAATTCAAACTGCAAGAGCAAGAAGGTAAAGCAAAAAATAAGGTAAATTTGAGATCCACGACATGTTTTCACTGGTTTCATATGTTTGGACGTAAAAACATTGGCATTCATCATTTTCCGTAAAATAATTTTCTATGATTGCAGGCAATCCTTTCAAGAAAGAATAATGCTATGCGTACATTACTGTTCATTCACATCTGTATACATTCCTCTCACATGCCATTTAATAATGGCACCTCGATTTCTGTGATTTTTGTTATTATTAAATGGCATGTGAGATAGGTGTACAAATGTGAATGAACAGTAATGTACACAGCATTACCCTTCAAGAAATGTTTCACCCTTGGTTAAAGAGATGCGAACTATGTAATTCCTGATGCAAAAATCTTCAAAGAAAAATTCTCCTGGCTTTGAAAGATGGAACTGTTCATTTCAGACATCCCAATGCAAAGAAACAAGGAGTCCCTCGCAGGTTTCTGGAATTTGTTCATCTTGATGAGGGAATCAACCCAATGAACAGCAGCAGAAATCATAGGCCACAAAAAAAATGCACAAATAAAAGCTATTTATGGACCACAAAGCAGATGCACAAATACGAGCCAAAAATTACAGCGAAACTTACCACAGAGGATCCCCAAACCAAGGCAAAACATAAGGGTGTAGCCAAAATAAAAGCTAGTCTGGAAGAATCCAGACATCTTGGTTTTCACATAATAGTAGTAAATGGAATAGAGATACACATAGACAGCCGTTGATGCAGCAGAGAAGAAGGAAGTCCATTGCCAGTGATAGTTCTCAGCATTCAGTAAGAAATAAGTGCCAACAATTGTGACACATACAGTGACGATTATGAGAATCAGAAAGACCAAAAGCATAAACCCATATACGTAGTACACCTGTGACACAGGAGAATTATAGGTGCCATGTCAGTAAATGAGAAATATAACAATGGATTCAGGACAATCTTCCTGACAAATCACAAATAGCATGATTCATAAAAACTACCTTGTAATTCCAGAAAGATGTGAAGACAAAATACATCTCAATGAAAATGCTCCCAAATGGAAGTAAGCCCCCCATAAGAGAGACTACAGATGGTGTGAGGTACCATTTCTTCTCAGGTATTGGCCTTGGAATAGTTTTCACACGACAAGGATTGTTCGGAGATCCACTCCAATTTCTGCCAACAACAGTACCAAGAAGAGCCAGTGGGAATGAAATAAATGCCCAAATTATGAACATGACTACCATCGTTCCAAAGGGAATAGCAGCCAGAGATCCATAGAATATGGCAATAGTGTTCAATATAAACCCAATTCCAAAGACCATGAATGGGAAAAGAGATGCAGTCAGGATCATGGACTTGATCCAAGTTTTACCTGCAGATTGATTGGCAACATTACAGAAATTAGCTATGGTAAAAAGGAAAACCTCCAGATGTATACTTAGTCCGAAATAGATAACATAAGGGAGGTTATTAAGAAGCCAAAAACATCAAGTCAATCGCCACCTACAAAGTAAAAGCAGATCAAGATCACAGAGCACAGTACCCCCCACAAGGTTCTAAAATTGCTACCATGTTCCTAAATCTACTACACATCGGGGTCACTTAAAAGATACTGCTGGTAAACTCTTTGCTTTTTTCTTTCCCAGAATGATACATTTTTTATTGATAACACCATTATTGGATAAGTGAACTTGAGTAATAGCTCAGTGGTCACGTGGGGGGATGCGTAGTGGGAGTCTTCAAGTCAAGTCTCCCTAGAGCGGCAGAAGGTAGGGGCTTTATGCAAGCACACCATTTAAAAAAAAAACCCATTATCGGATAAAGTAGAAGTCACAACATGATGCTCACACTCAACTAGATCTTGTCAGTGTTTCGGAGGAAAGGTGTGAGAAGATATTTTTCAACATTGTATAGAACTCCAGCAGTCAAATAAGTTGTATTTAATTTAAAGAGAGAAGGAGCCTGTCATAACCTACAGCAACTAAATGTAGGTGATGTTCTTTCCACACCAAGATCCATGCCTTGGGATACATATGATTATAAGTTTGTAATAAAAAACTAAAAATAAGGCTGCATTTATAGAATAAATTCTCTTTTCAGAACCACCAACAGTTGAACTTATCTCTAGATGCCTACAGAATAAGTGCTCTAATTTGAATGCACACAAAGATTTGGGAGAGTTAATAAAAAGGCAATTGCATTTATTAATGATTGAGTACTGCATTGTTCAATAAAATATAGAGAACCATTAAAATAGAAAGTCAGCAAATGACGAAAATCATACCACCATGACGAGAGTAAAGTCCACCACTCACATAACCCGAAATGAATGATGTAAGAGCATAACAAACGATGAAAGTTGTGACAATTGCTCCTCGCCTGAACATTGATATTGTGATATCATTAAAAAGAAATTAAATTAGAAGCATCAGCACTATAGACTTACAAGCACTAAGCAGATATTTAGAAGGAAAAAAGGGCAACCTTTTACAGCTTTTCTTCTAAATAGTATAAAAGAAAACATTCAGTTATGAGCTAAGTCCACCAAAACAAAAACAGAAAAAAGCTGAAAAAGGTCTTATTTTCTTGTTCAAAAAGATTTAACTATAAACAAAAGCTGAAAAATCAGACTGAACAAAAGAGTGTTGTCAGCCAATGAGGAATTAAAGGTATTCCAGGGTCAACTAGAAAAGGCTGCATTTCCCCTTGACTAGTTCCCAGGTGCAGCTCTGGAATTGGAGTGACACATTCCCATATTCTAGTCAGAAAGCTCTGAATAGCACTTACAAACAGTACGGCCACTGTATACAAATCTCTTAGCATTCCAATGTCTCCAAGGAGGCCTAAGATTTCTTCCAACAGTTAATCAATCATTTTAAGCCATGCTCAACATTCAAAGGCATAAAGCTCACAATAACTACAGATCCTACAAGACAATGCTAATCTCAGCCGAATTAGAATCCAAATGACCCAGAGGCTGAGAAAATAAAAGGGCAGTGGATCTGTCTAAATACACCACTATCACTGGACATGAAGATTCTTGGTGCAGCTGTGCACAGTATCATCTTCGACAAAACCCTAACAGTTAAATAACAAAACACTAATAATTAGTCAATTGCTTCACTCTGGACCCAAAAAAGTTTAACTGCCGATAGCAGTGACAGCAGCAACAGCAGCGACAGTAGCAACAGCAGCTTGTGAAAATACGAGCCCCAGATATGAACACAAAAATAATCTTACAGACAAGAAGTTTGACAGTTTCCAGAAAAAAGCCATTTGTTTTTCTGGTAAGCACAACAAATAATCTCAAGCCAGACATGCATCCACCTCATGTCAGCCATTGCCATAACCATCCTCGAATGCAATATTAAGTTAAACAAGAAAAATAGAGTCACTTCAAAAGATTAAATATATTTCAAATAGAAAGTAGAAGGTAGTGGAGCGCAGGTTTAACTTACCCAATGTACAGCATTCCAATTATTGCCAATAGGATGACAAGAAGAACAAGAGTTGCCAGCTGAGCTCCAGTACCTACAACTGCTGACAATACAACTAAATTGCGAGGAGGTCGGAATACATCTCCATGAACCAGTTTCCATCCAGATTCTTCATTCACATCCCTTTCCTATTGAAGAAATCCAAAGAATAAAAACAAAGTAAAAAAGACAAATATAACTAAAATAATCAACTCCACAAATTGTGAACTTCCTCACCAGAGTCTCCAGGTCATCATCCTCTCGAGCGTACTTTGCATAGTCATTTCTAAGTGTTCGCATCAATATCATTGATACAAGTCCAGTAAGAAAAATGACCATCATGAAAGAGTTAAAGATGGAGAACCAATGAATCTGCACCAATTACGAAAATACTTAGGTTAAAATAACTTTCTTTTTTAAGTGAGGTTAAATTAACTTCAAATGGCAATTATTCAAATAAATCCTAAGTTGAGAAAGCTGAAAGCAAAAAAATTCACCTGGTGCTCAAAGAAAGGATAGTCCAAGTAGACATCAAAACGTCTGGCAAAAGTAATATTCGTTGGTTCCCATTTAACTGAGTATGTAAGGTCAAATGTTTTTCCAGCCTCCAAGGGCTTTGGGCTTTCTTGAGTAAGATTAACATGAATGATCTGCAGAAATAGAAAATAATTCAATCTTTTTCATCAATAAAATTATGAAGAGCCTGTAAGATATTTTGCAGCTAAAGACCTGTTCACCGTTGTACTTAATGACAATGTTCTTGTGAGTGTATAGCAAATGCCTATGTTCATTACTTTTATCAGGATGCAGTTCACCAACAAAACCTGACCATGTAATACATGTTGAATTAGCAAAAATACAATCAAATAATCAAATATTAAAAAAAGGAAATAAATCCATACCCCATGCAGGCAAATCATCTGGAATTCATTCAGGATGGCACGAATGACAAACATGTGAACGCCAGAATATTTCAGCAGGTTAGATTCATATACAACAACAAGAAAGATACGGATTATGACAGTCATCCTTAGGAACTGATAACTCATAAGCAAGTCTAAAAAATTAATAATATAACAAGTCAACATACCAATGAAAAACTCAAACCAATACGCATTCTCAATTGCTTCCTTGAAATGCTTCACTTTTGGTACATCCAGTTCTAGCTCACATATTGTGCCCCGGTCAACATTTTCTGTCCAATAAACCATCATATAATGTCAAATTTTTACATTTTTCGAATGAACAAAACACAAGGACGACCTAGTCCTTTTATAAACACAGGAAAACTTTGCTGATGAATATTCAAGTACTTTGATATTTGATGTCAATTTGACTGTCAATAAGTTCATTGCCACCAAGAACTTCACCCAAACCCCCCCACTTGTGAGTTGGATTGCTAGCAGGTTGGCAGAATGGCAGGCTGTAGTAGTTATATGTTTCTTGAGGATTATTGTAAGGCCCAACCTTGTTTACCCAGAGTGTAATAGGGTCATCTGCTTGATACTGCACAAAGAATCAATCACAACGCTATTAAGAGTGAACAAATCGTGCCAAAGTAATACTGCTGTAACGATAATTGAACTCCAAAGACTGAAAATTCAAGGCAGGCTTATGTGAAAATGAAAATGAAAAATTAGGTACTTGAGCACTTTCTCCTTTACTATAATAGGATGGAGTTCAAAAAGATATGATTCCGACAAGAAAGCACATGAAAAGATAATTGATAACTCCATTTCCGAGCATAATGCCATCTTAAATGAAGTGTCCTACTTTTTTAACATATAAAGCAGAAGTCAAGGCGCAACCATGAATTGGCACAGCATGCATTTGCATCTCCAGATAAGAAGTAAATGAACAAACACTATTAACTTGTAGAAAGTGCCAAAGTGAGTTCGGCATCAACCTTAACAAGTTCCCTTCCAACTCTAAATCAAGTGAGATAGGAATAACACACAGTGTATGCTAATGCTAACCAACCTTATTGCGGATAAAGGCTGACATCAGAAATAATTAGAGGTATCTGAAAAATGAAAGGCCCTCAAACCTTGTCAGGTCACTTGATGTGTTTTTGGTAAACATTATTATCTGCCAAAATAATAATATAAAAATGACATCCCTACCCATGTCTCACTTTTTAATTTGCCTATAAGGTGAGCAGAAAATTAACTGCACCTGTGCAGTCATGATTTTTCAAGAAAAAAGGAAAACTGAATTTTTTTACTGACAATAGATCCATGAGAGGCCATATTGAGAATCTCAGCGAGGAAATCCAGATTATTCAAAACTCAGATATAATAGCTCCAAACATTTATTATCACACCTAGAGCACTATATGTGATATTTCAGATGGAAAGTTTAAAAAAAAAATTAAATAATAATAATAATAAGGGGAGTGTGAACTTAAGCATAGCTCAGTGGTTACTCAGAGGGTTGTGTAACGAGAGGTCTTGGGTTCGAGTCTCCTGGAGTATGAGAATTGCAGTATGTGAATTGGATTGAAAAAAAAACAATCCTCTCAAAAAAAAAGGGAAAATTTTTTTACACTAGCAATTTAATTAGTCATTTATTCTTTCTATTGAGAACTTTAAAATCATAAATTGCTATGTTTGAACTTCCAAAAAATATATATATTGCTACTTTTGCACTCCAAAATCAGAAAATAATGGACTCTAAGAACCACTTCCGGACATGCCATTAACAACAAGCACCCATGTCTTGCAGGTATGTTATACTAATAATCCAACACGCAACAGTTTTCGGAGTAATATTACAGCTTGTAGATAATACAAACAGAAAAGGTTGCAGCAAAAATTTAATCTAAAGTTCTTTGTCCAGTGTCCAATAAAATCTTATTTTAAGAGGACCATCATCGGAGTAATTCCTCCTCATCCTAGACATAAGAAATGTGCTTCAATTTGCTGTTGTGACTCTAGAGTTTGCCTCACAACAGCAGAATTTCAACATATCACACAGCTGATCATCAAAGTCAGAGTAAACTCTTCCCAGTTCCCAAGCTTAAATGATAATCACATCTTGTAGGAACACCGAAACAGTGTGCTCCACATGTTAATCTAGCCCGATGCCAAACCAATCGTCAGCATTGTCATTGAGTTGCCCTTCCAGTACAACGAATTTAAAAATGATAAAAGCTCCGTCAAATGAAGACAGGCAAGAGGCGCAGCGAATACTACCTCGAGATTATCCGAAAAGTCTAAGCAAAGTCGTTAAAGGATCTGAAAGAAATGCAAAGTCAAGTGCGCAGATCTAACCCCGACTTTCCTTAACTTCCGTAAACCATAGACAAATGGAAGCAAAAAACCCTAGCACGTGATCTGAATTTAGACAATTTCTCTCTGGCCGACAACAAAAACACCAAAAAATTTCACGACCTCAAACATTCGGAGAAGATCCAAGTGTAAACCCCAATAAAACAGACACAAGAAGCAGATCTGGTCACTCCCCTTCGAGAGATTACAAAACAAGCATTCGTGAAGTATCATCATGAATATTGTAAGAGAATGACGTAGCGAAAGAGTGTGTACCTTGTGATCGGACTCGGAGGCAGAGGAAAGACGGACGAGACAGATGAGGAAGAAGAAAACGGAAGAAGATCGGACCGCGGAGAACATCGTTGCTGAAGATACGACCTCGGATCTCGACTTCTGAATGCGATACCCAAGCATCACAAGGGAGGCGTTGTTCTCGCTCACTGGTCGGGAGTTTCGGGACCCGCGGGGGGGTCTGAGTCGGGAGGAAGGGGAGAGAGGAGCGAGACGCTGGATTTGTCCTGTAAGATCGCACCCTCTTCTATTTACGTGGGGCTCTTTTCGTTCTCATTTTCGTGCACGATTGGCCCTGAGTCCACGCTAGATGCAATTCTGATATATTTAAGCACCGCCTCCCCCGGCGTCGAGCTACAGACTTCAGAGATCTCAGATCAGTAACACAGGTAAAGAGGACCCGGGACTATGTGGTTATGACCCATGACTCTAGTGTTCGTATACTCATTAAGAAAAAGATTTCATTTCGTGGCCCTTTATGGTATCATTTTTGCTTCTCTTTTACGAGTCACTCAGCTTGGTTGTCTTTTTTAATAAAAATTATAAACCATCTTTATTCTAATCAGATTATAAAAGTATTTGATTTATTATCCAATTTTTTATTTACAAGTTTATTGAGTAAAACAAAAAGGGGTGGTTCTGCTGCCTGCTTCATATCATATATTCCTCTTATACGTGAAAAGTATTAGTGTATTTCTAATGTCAAACGTTTCTTAAGTAGATTTAGTTTTGTTATAGTCGAACGCTCAGTCTCTCTCCACTCTCTAGTCGAGTCAGTCTCAAACCACGCCTTCTCTCCTCGCTCACTCTCTTCAGCCTTCACTATCGTAAGTCGTAACTTCATTCGTTTCTTGATGTGCTTTTCCGACTCCGATTTGTCTCGTCATGAAGTTTCAGTTGTTTTTATGCTTTCTTTGCGACTCCACGATCTCCGAAAGAAAAAGCCAATGAACGGGGAGGTGAAGTGCTGGATCCTTCCCCCTCATTTTTATTGGGCTCCATCCCTGTTGGAGGCGCAATGAAACCTACCCCATTACCCTTAACGCGGTGAAGGTGTTTTGTCAAACCTTGTCTTCTATCAGTGAGGTAGAACGGCAATGAAATATCTCTGGTGGTTTTTCCTTAGAAGAATGAGTTTTGCTGTGCGCAAAGCCCCAGAACAAATTACAAACGAGGCTAAACTAGAGAGTTTCTGTTACAACGAGAGATTTGAGCATTTCCATATCCGTTTTACCTAGGCGAAGCGAAAATATATTCTCAAATAACATGCTTTCCTTCCAACTGTAAATTTAAGAGATAAATAAAAGGAGACTCGCCTTATTATTCCATTTTTCTATCTACAAAAATACAGTGGAGAAACATGGTGGTGGATCAAACTGGGTTTATTTATAGTCTGACCTCCCTTGTCACTCCAACGATGGTTCTGTAGTTTTCCCTCTTGTCATTGGGTTCTAATTTCCTGTTGTTTTTCTCAGTCTCTTCTGTTTCTATTCTTCAACCTTTATAGATGGATAGATTGTTGAGAGTTCATCTTCCTGTTACAAAGGAGATTCCCTTGTCCAGATTATCACACACCTCTTCACTGATGTACAGGTTTTCTTGTTTGCTTCTCTATTCAGATAGCAGAGAGAAGCAGGATTCCTATGGCACAGTAGCATTGTGGTAGTCTTTCTTATTCATAGTATCGCACCAGTCAGGAAAAGCAAGGTGGTACAATGGCATCACGGCTACAGCTTCCAGCTGATGATTCAGTTATGCTGAGAGTGACACATTCCAACATAAAGAGTTTCTCTGCTGATACTCGCTTCACACTGCAGGTCTACTGCTTCTCAAGTGTTTTTATTTATATTGTTTGTTTATTGCATCTTTCTTTTTTTTTTTTTGTGTTTCTGTAATAAATTTACCACAGAATTGAGATATTTTTTGTGAAAGCACAAATAATATAAATGTTTAATCTTGTTCCCTTTTCTTGAGGTTTATGCTTTTAGTCATGAATATGCGTGATTCTGTATCTCAGAGTACTGTAGAATCTGTGAAAGAGAAGCTGTGGAGAAAATGTGGGACATCAGTTGAATCAATGAAACTTGACCTTTACGATGATACAGGAGCGAAAGTGTGTGAATTGGATGATAATCTAAGGCCCCTTGGATTTTACTCTCCACATGATGGGTCAGTTTGCACTAATTTCTGTCACTTTAATTCCTTCAAAATTTATGAGTTATCTGCTTGTGTCCTGCTTTTTCTTTTTTATATCATTAAAATTGATGATAGGGTAACCTTACTTCAATATTTGCTTTGGTGAATCATCCAAATAACATCTTGCCTATCAAGAATGGCTTCCCACATTCTCTGGAACCTTCTTCTTGGTGATAACTGTGCTCTTGAGACCTAAAAGTCTTCTTGACCTTTATGAGTGGGATTGGTTTTGTCTAACTTCATTTAAAGTAATACCTTGGTACATTTTGAATATCTAAGGAATTGTGACCTGATAATGTTTTATTATTTTGCTGTTTGATACAATTGATAAGTGTCTGTTCCCCCCAGATTGATGTTTTCTGCATTTTTTGTTTGCATTATATTTTCTGTTCTTCTTACTTGAATATGTTTTATCGCTTTATGGTGCCCTTATTCATATCTTACATGTTGCTTTTGCAAATGTTTCGGTTATATGTTCCTCTGCAATTAACTGTATGATTGGGAATTCATCTAGTTCTTACTGATTTTGTGCACAAAGCATAAATTATGATTGATTTGGGCCTTGTCTCACAACAACTTTAGGAGGTCTAAACTGGGCCGATCAGCAAATATCCTACTCTGAAATTACGTCAAGATTGAGCATGGTCCCTTCCCAGAATTTCTTTAGGAGGCTTATTGGACAAACTTATAAACAAAAAAATTTTCTCAAACGTTATCTGGGGGCCTTTTTCCACTCTCAATTTCCTTATAGAGCTAGTCAACAATCCATTTATCTGTTAAGTTTGTGATTGAATTCAGTTGGAGGCCCTTTTGCGGTAATATTTGCATCTTAACTCTAGTGTATCTGTTTTGTCATATTAACTGTGTCAGCTTGGCATATTATGAAATCATTCTGTTTATGGTAAGTTGGATATTGATGTAGTCCCAAGAAAGATGTATATTGAGTCAGGTATTGTTTTTCTTGTTTAGCTGCTTGCTTTATCTTCCTGTCATTTTTATTCTATTACGTTCTTTCATTGAAAAGCATTGACATATTAGGTACCAAGTCCATGTCATTGATCTAGATCCTACATCAGTAACTTCAGGCGGCTGGTTGGATGACACTTCACTTGTCGAGAAATACTCTATCTCTGAGGAAGCCTATAATAAAAGAGATGGTATGTTAATGGTATCTGTTTAAATGTTGGAGTTGGAACTAGTATCTATCATTGTACGGATATAGTTTCATTTATGAACTGTTGTAGACACCGTCGGTTGGAAAATAATGATTGTGATTTTTATGTGATCATGTTTTCTGTTAATCTTTAAATTTATTGATTTCAATGTTGAACAGAATATTAAGATGCTCTTTGGAACTTTCTCTTTTGGCGAATATCTGTTTGGATCACAGCTTGATGAATGTTTCTTGAGTTGTACTTTCTTCTTTAAAGTGTTGCCACATTTAGCTTGCAGCTAAATTTAGTTGCAAAGGCGCAAAATGATAATTATGATTTTTATGTCACGAGGTATCTTAGGGGAGTAAAAAAAGAAATTGGAAAAACAGAAGATCAACATTCTTAATGCTCAAGAATGACAAATAATCTGAGGTTCTTTCCTCTCATTTAGTGCATTTACCCCTACTGTTATATTTTGATAGACTGGACAGGAGAGATCCTTTCCCCCAAATGGGTGTTGAAATCCTATGCCAAAAGTAAGTCAAATGGAATTGGTTAAAGTTGGGTTTAGAATTATCCCCAAGTAAGTATGCTAGATTAGTTTGCCTTTATCCTACTTATAATTGGAGGACCTTCATTGACGTTGACGATTGTGGCATAGTTCCACTCTCTTTCACGTTTAAGATGAATAAGATGGCTGACGGATATAAGACGTACTACATGGTCAGGAAATTCCTTGTTCGAAAAGGATGCGTAGGTAATTGATTTGCCATTACAGTCAATTTCGTGCCACAAGTGTTAAGAAATAATCTCAAATGAAAAAATGAGTAAAAGGATCTTGAGTTTATTAATTGGAAAAAGGCTTGATAACTAGCGTAGTCTTTTCAAGGTGTACCTTGGGCCAACTTTACTTGGTAGTTAAGCAGGTCCATGCTCATGGACTTTCAAAAGCTATCTATGTGTAAGGACCACACAAAAGACCCAATGTGAGAACAGCATCAGAGAACAGTCCCATATGGAGGAACGAGTAGAAAGATTCTGGGTATACGATTTGAGAAAGGGGCTGCTGAACTTAGCTTGTCTTTATTGCATATAGTGGTTGGTGCTTTAGTAGCATTTTATGGGCGTGAACTTATTTTAGATGACCACAAATTTTATAACACTTGAATGAATTTATACATGCAATTGGGGATAGTTAGAAGTTGAAGAATTGAGGATTTTCTTTTTCTTTTTTTTTTTTTGAAGTGGTTAGAATTTTTATTGGTAATAAAAGAAAGGCCAGTGGCCACAAGTTAATTTAGGCAATTCTTAGCCCATTGTTACAATGATACTTTCTTGAGAATGACATATCCTAGCAATCTCATTGGCAGCATGGGAGATGCCAAGGTTTCTTGGAACACTCCTGTTTGTGTCCAAGTTTTACTTGTTAAACTTTTACTTCCAAAAAAGGTCATCCAGTTTATACTATAGCATTTCAAGTTGATTTGACTCTAATGGTGTTTTGTATAATATGGAGTTCTGACTGCAGAAAAGACATGCTCAGACATTTTTCTTTTTTCCGTAAGGTTTAAATTATGATATGTAAGGTGAGACTCTCATAGTTATAATTACTTTTTGTGTTAAGGGACTTTCAGAAAATTTAAGGAGAGGTTGGCATCTCAAAACCCCTCAGTGTATGAAAATAAAGTAAGCTACCCTTTCTTTTAAACTTCTGTTGAAATTAATTAAGTTATCAAATGTTTTTTTCAATTCCAGAATATCCTTTTGAGTTAAAAGTTTGAAATATCTCGATGGCTTTCTATGTTTTCTACAGTATGTCATATGTATTTGCTAAATATATTTTAATTTTTGTACAGACATCAGATAGCTATATGGAGGATGTTGCTTCCATAATAAAGGCAAGTGGCAGTGCTTTTGCATCTAACCTTCCATAGACTATACGATCAAATAGTTAAGATCATCCTGCTATGGGTAGCACTGTGTACGGACTACCCATTTTGTGTGGGGTTGGTCAGTTTCTTTACTGAGGTTTGTTCCACATTCTGAACATGTTTGTTACCATACTTAAGTTGCCTCATGTCGATGAATATGTCATGTTAAACAACTACTGTATTCTCTTTATGTTTTCTTCACTTAGATGCTTCTTCATCTGTGTGAAAGCACCAGCCAGCAAGCATGAGCACATGGAAGTTTAGTTCTCAAATGTCTATACCTCAGATAAAAACTTTCTACTCAAAGTGGACTATCCATTTCCAGAAAGAATAAAAAAATATAAAAAAAAAAACTTCCTAAGTATCCTGGGATTTATGGTTTATGTTCGTTGAATGTCCTTTTGAATGCCCTTGTTGTAAGAACCCCCTCTTTCTTCATTAAAGAAAAAAAAACAGAGGATTCTTTTTGTTACTCGAAATAACTGGTCAGGTTTTTTTTCTTTTTGTTTTTTAGCAAAAAAAAAACTACTGGTAAACCTAGCATGACCAAGCAACAATAGGTCAACAGCCTGAGGCATTTTAATTGTTTCCCCTCTTTTCTCAAACCCTGTTTATAAGTTTATTGTCTTTGAATATATAATTCTAGACTTTTCTGGTGGTAATTTAATTCTTAATTATATCAAGTTTCTGAGTTTACTGACATAACCTTTACAAACTTGGTTGAGCTAGTCAGGTGATAGTATCATTTTTCTGTTTTGGTTAGTGAAGTTTGGCCTTTATGTGGATATAACACTGGAATTTGAATATTTTTTCTGCCATGTATTCTGTTTTCTTGATTATACTTGGCTTGGTCCTTTGTGCATCGTTTGAGGAGGGAAATGCACCTTTTTTATTTTTTATTTTTCGTTTTTAACTCTCCTCAAAAATCTAAGTACACCTGCCGTCTCAATTGATTTGAATTTTAGAATTAATGATTAATTTATTTTGTATTTCTTAAGCTTGAAAAATTGACATTGTTTTTCTATTGCTGGAGTAGATGAAATTTCTTATAGTTTTTAATTCTTTGTTGTCTAAGTCTTCATTTTGTACTGCATTTTACATGCACAAGAAAAATATTAAAAGAAATCTTTCTTTCTTCTCAATTGAAACAACTATATTATTGATTTCAGGTTGGTGATAGATGTGAGGTAGATCCTGGAGCAAAAAGAGGTGTTATAAAATTTGTGGGACATGCTGAAAGTGTAGCTCCTGGTTTTTGGGTTGGAGTAGAGTATGATGAACCTCTTGGCAAACATGACGGAATGTAGGTACCTTTTGCATTGCATTATAATGTTATGCTGAGAATTTCTAGAATCATTTATGAGTCGTGGTAATTATAATCATTTAAACTTTGTGTATCCATCTTCTGATAGTATATCTTTAGCTCAAATATTTTCATTTTCTTTATGGTTGTGATTTCATTGTGTTTTAGCCATTTGTGGTATTTTACTCAGATACCTAGACAATATGCAAAAGCTCCAAAGCTGACGGAACACTGAAAGTTAGACATTTAAACCTATCCCATAGTAGGCTAGCCCAAGCCAACATTCACACCTCAGGATGGGCCCCACAGGACCATAACAATCCACCATACTTCCATATTGACGTCTTTGGTGGCCCACTGTATGACAGCTTTCACTCTGGACCAGGTAGCCCTTTTCACCCTTGTGATGTCTCTTACTGTGGGGCCTGGTAGCCCTTTTCACCCTTGTGATGTCTCTTACTGTGGGGCCTGGTAGCCCTTTTCACCTTTGTGATGTCTCTCACTCTGGCACTAGATAACCCTTTCCATAAATTCCCCCCTTTAAGGCATCCACGACGGCCACTCTATGACAACTTTCACTTGGGACCATGTGGTCCTTGTCACCCTTGTGATGGCTCACACCGTTTAACTAGGTAACCCTTTTCATGGTCACCCCTACGAGGGTTTGAACATGTGACGCAATGTTTGCTCTGATATCAAATGTTAGGTACCCAACTAATATGCGAAAAGGTCCAGAGCTGATGGAACACGGAAATATAAGCCCTGAAACCCATCCGATACTAGGTTGACCCAACTCAAACACTCCTACCCCAGGTTGGTGCCACAGGACCGTAACATTTTTCTGCCTTTATGGACTTAAAAAATTATACTATGAAAACAATGAAAATTATGGAGTAAAATACTTCTCTCCTTGTGTATGTCAATTATGTCATTATAGGAATTTGCTAATCAAACTAATTGAATTAGAAATTTAATGAGACTGAAATTGAATGTAGTATCTTTTTCCTTGAACTTGTGACTACTTTTTAAGTTCAATGAGTTTGATAAAACTGAAACTTAAAAATATATATTTTTGAAAGTTGAAACTTAAAAAATATTATTTTTTAATTTTTATTTATTTAATTATTTATTTTATTTTATTTTTATTTTTTGGGGGAGGGAGAGGAGATCTTTATTGGCATAGAGAAACAAAAGGTACAGAATATAGTACCCAAGAGGGAGTGGGACACAAGCTACTGAGCTAGGTTAGGGCAAGGTGAAGTCTAGGTTAGGGGGACTGACAAGCCCAAAACAAGACTACCTTTAGCTACCTATCTTTAACAAGTTGGTCAGCAATTTAGTTGACCATCTCTTTGTTGGTAGAGTAATGTTAAGCGTACGTTACTGTAGCTGCATAGTTGCATACCGTCGGCGTGGATGTCTTATGTGGCATCCACATGGGCCACCGGCAAAGAGAGGAGGTCGGGCGGGAGGGAGAGGAGGCCGGGCGGCAGGGGAGAGGAGGCTGGAGCAGCTGGGAGAGGGAGGTCGGGGCGGCAGGAGAGGGAGGCTGGAGCAGCGGGGAGGGAGGAGGCGGGAGGGAGGCGGAGGCCGGGCGGGAGCAGCTGGGAGAGGAGGCGGGCGGCAGGAGGAGAGGAGGCTGGAGCAGCCTGGGGAGGGAGGCGGAGGCGGGAGGGAGGCAGGCCGGGAGGAGGGAGAGGCAGGCGGGCGGGAGGGAGACGGAGGCGGAGGCGGGAGGAGGCAGGCAGGCGGGAGGAGAGGAGGCAGGCGGCAGGAGAGGGAGGCATAAGCGGGAGGGAGAGGCAGGCCCAAAGCGGGAGGAGATGGAGGTCGCAAGCGGGAGGAGACGATCCCGCTCAGTGGCCTCCCTCTCCCTCCCGCTCCGCAGCCTCCTCTCTTTGCCAAAAGTGGTTTCGGCGTGGATGCCACATAAGACATCCATGTCAGGCAGTGCACGCAACTGTATAGCTACAGAAGCGTACGCTTAGCATTACTCTTGTTGGTATTATACTGGAAAAGTTTGAATCTGCTTAATTTTTTTTTTTTTTTTTTGGGGAGCTGTTTTTGTCTTTGATTACTAGAGCTTAATGAATTATTTTTCTTGTAATTGCTTTACTTCACCAAACTTTTCCTTTAGTGAGGGAAGGATCATGAATATGTCCAACATGTCTTTCTCACTTCTAAGATGCAGGGTCAAAGGAAAACGCTACTTTGAGTGTCGTCCACTTCATGGTATCCTGCTCAGGCCGGATAAAGTAAAGGTTTGTGTATGTTATATCCTGTATGATTAAGTAACTCTGATCTTGTGTGATTAAATATCTTTATCGGTGTAACTGTTGTGTTTATATGTTCAGCAGTGAGAGGGATTAAGTAGGGAACTGAAATTTATAGAATTCGATTGCCTGAGAAACAGTAGTTATATCATAAGGAGAGCTTGCTTCAATAGTTTTATCTTTTTTTTTTTTTCTTGAAACAAAAATTGAAAGGACTTCTGCAGCTTTTGTAAGTGATATTTATTCCATGTTGCCTACAGTTTGGAGAGAAGAAATAAAAGTCAAGAGGAGGAGGATTCTCTCTCCCTATCTTGTGACGCTCTTCCCTTGTTTCTGCCTTTCTTTTAATTTTTGTTCTCTCTGTTGCTGTAAATAGTAATTCCAGATGGCATACTAAGTTTAAACTTTTCTTTCTGAAAATTGAACAAGTTTAAAACATACATCAGTAATGTACTCCAGCATAAATTATCGACCTCTGAGTCACCTCTGACATGAGTTCAGTATATGTTTTGCTCTCCTTTGGGAAACAGTTGTCACAATCCCTACTTCTAAGATAGTTTTAAGGACAGCTGTGAGTAGTT
>JAHZSQ010000011.1:0-102500 GCA_022405105.1 Aristolochia contorta
GAGAGAGAGAGAGAGCTTATGAGAGAGGGAGAGAGCTTATGTGTGTGTGAGAGAGAGAGAGAGAGAGCTTAAGGAGAGAGAGAGAGAGAGAGAGAGAGAGAGAGAGAGAGAGAGAGAGAGAGAGAGAGAGAGAGAGAGAGAGAGAGAGAGAGAGAGAGAGAGAGAGAGAGAGAGAGAGAGAGAGAGAGAGAGAGAGAGAGAGAGAGAGAGAGAGAGAGAGAGAGAGAGAGAGAGAGAGAGAGAGAGAGAGAGAGAGAGAGAGAGAGAGAGAGAGAGAGAGCTTACAAGAGAGAGAGAGAGAGAGAGAGAGAGAGAGAGAGAGCTTACGAGAGAGAGAGAGAGAGAGAGTGTGTGAGAGAGCTTAGAGAGAGAGAGAGAGAGAGCTACGAGAGAGGGATAGAGAGGGAGAGAGAGAGAGACTGAGAGACTGAAAGAGAAAAAGCTTACTAGGAGAGAGGGAGAGAGAGAAGAGAGAGAGAGAGACAGAGAGAGAAAATCTTACTAGAGAGAGAGAGAGAGCGTTTCTAAGAGAGTGACAGATAGAGCTCATGAGAGAGAGAGAGAGAGAGCTTAAGAGAGAGAGATAGAGATCTTATGAGAGAGAGAGAGCATGAGAGAGAGAGAGAGATCTTAAGAGAGAGAGAGAGACCTTAAGAGAGAGAGAGATAGAGATCTATTGAGAGAGAGAGAGCATAAGAGAGAGAGAGAGAGAGAGAGAGAGAGAGAGAGCTTAAGAGAGAGAGAGAGAGAGGAATGAGAGCGAGAGAGAGCTTAATCGAGAGAGAGAGAGAGAGCTTAAGAGAGAGAGAGATAGAGCTTAATAGAGAGAGCTTAAGAGAGAGAGAGAGAGAGATAGAGCTTAAGAGAGAGAGCTTAATAGAGAGAGAGAGAGAGAGAGAGAGAGAGAGAGAGAGAGAGAGAGAGAGAGATAGAGCTTAAGAGAGAGAGACAGAGAGAGCTTCAGATTGAGAGAGAGAGAGAGAGAGAGAGAGAGAGAGCTTATGAGATAGACAGCTTATGAGAGGGAGAGAAAGAGAGAGCTTATGAGAGAGAGAGAGAGAGAGAACTTTAGAGAGGGGAGAGAGAGAGAGAGCTTATGAGAGAGAGCTTAATCGAGAGAGAGAGAGCTTAAGAGAGAGAGAGAGCTTAAGACAGAGAGAGAGAGAGATAGAGCTTAAGAGAGAGAGAGAGAGAGAGCTTGAGATTGAGAGAGAGAGAGAGAGAGAGAGAGAGAGAGAGAGAGTGACAGAGAGGTTATGTGATAGACAGAGAGAGAGAGAGAGAGAGAGAGAGAGAGAGAGAGAAATTAAGAGAGGTGGTGAGAGAGAGAGAGACAGCTTATGAGAGAGAGAGAGAGAGAGAGAGAGAGCTTATGAGTGAGGGAGAGAGCTTATGAGAGAGAGAGAGAGGGGGGCTTACGAGAGAGAGTGAGTGCTAACTTACGAGAGAGAGAGTGAGTGAGAGAGAGAGAGAGAGAGAGAGAGAGAGACCTAGAGAGAGAGAGAGAGAGAGAGAGAGACCAAGGTTACGAGAAAGAGATATAGAGAGAGAGTGAGACAGTTAGCTTACGAGAGAGAGAGAGAGAGAGAGAGAGAGAGAGAGAGAGAGCTTATGTGAAGTAGATGGAGCGAGAGAGAGGGAGAGAGGGATAGAGGAGGAGAGAGAGAGAGAGAGAGAGAGAGAGAGAGAGAGAGAGAGCACTTAAGAGTGAGAGAGAGAGAGAGAGAGAGAGAGAGAGAGAGAGAGAGAGAGAGAGAGAGAGAGAGAGAGAGAGAGAGCTGATGAGAGCGAGAGAGACCTGATTAGAGCGAGAGAGAGTGTGTCAGAGCTGACGATAGAGAGAGATAGAGAGCTTACAAGAGAGGAAGAGAGAGAGAGAGAGAGAGAGAGAGAGATAAGAAGTTTTTATGGAACAACCTCATGGTGTTTTTTAGCACTGAAACTGAATCGAAGGTTTGTAAGTTGGAAAAATAAACTTATGGTTTGAAACAAGCCTCAAAACTCAATGAAGCTGTTAAAGTGTATCCATTTATTTGGAATTCAGAAGCTCACTATTTTATATAAAAATAGTGGGAGATAAAGAAGTCATTCAAGTTCTTATGTCTATTTTCAAGTAGCACATGCACAAAGATTGTTGTGTTGGCCATAAGATAAACAATTCTTATTTTAACAATGACATACATGTTACAAATTTAAATGCATAGGTGAAGATAAGAACGTATTTTGACAATATATGTAGGTATTTAAGGCCACCTGAACTATACGATGATGACACAAATTGTTATGCATAATGTGCTGATGTCGATGAACTTTCTTTGATTGCCACATTCGGCCATCAATTCCATTTGGACTGCATGAACGAAGTTTTTTGAAATAATGTTGTTAGGGGGAGGAGATGCTCTCTCTGTAGAATAAATTTTTTAGCCCGCTATTAGGATTATTTACTTTATGGTTTGATTATGGGAGGGAGGGAGGGGATGAGGGGATTAAACATAAAAAGAAGAGAGGGAGGGGATGAAAGACCAAATAAAGGGAGAGAGGGAACGAAGGAGGGGATGAAGGGATTAAAGACTAAATGAAAGTAGAGAGGGAATGAAAGAGAGGATGAGGGGATGAGATGCCCACTATGTATAGTAAAATAGTCTTCCCAATGTTAACAATGACATGCATGATACAATTACAACTGCATGCGTAGAGACGTCAATATATATTGGCGATATGTGAAGGTTTTTGAGGCCACTTGAACTAGAAGAAGATGACATAGCTTATTTGGCATACAATGTTAACAGTGATGAGCTTACTTGGCTTGCCACATGCGGCCGCTGTTTCAATTTGGACTTGCCTAAAGAGTGTTTTTCTGAATAATGTTGTTTGGGGGAGGAGATGTCATGTATGTAGGATAAATTTCTGAGCCCACTACTAGGTTTTCTTACTTTGTGGTTTTTTTTATAGGGAGGGAGATAGGAGATGAGGGGATGAAAGAGAAAATGAAGGGAGGGAGGGAGTGACGGAGGGAGGGAGGACGGAGGAGGGAGGGAAGGTGGGGATGAAAGACGAAATGAAGGGAGGGAGGGAATGAGGGAGGGATGAGGGATGAAAGAAAAAATGAAGGGAAGGAGGGAGGAGATGAGGGGATGAAAGAGAAAATGAAGGGAGGGAGGGAGTGACGGAGGGAGGGAGTGACGGAGGGAGGGAGGGAAGGTGGGGATGAAAGACGAAATGAAGGGAGGGAGGGAATGAGGGAGGGGATGAGGGGATGAAAGAAAAAATGAAGGGAAGGAGGGAGAGGGGATGGGGAATGAAAGTCGAAATGATGGGAGAGAGGGAGGGAGAGAGGGAGGCCTGAGATTAGGGGATAAGGGGATGAAAGACAAAATGAAGGGAGTGTGGGAGGGGATGAGGGGATGAAAAACGAAATGAAGGTAGTGTGGGAGGGGATGAGGGCATTAAAAACGAAATGAAGGGAGGGAGAGCAGGAGGGGATGAGGAGATGAAGGGATGAATATTGAGAACAAATTAATTGTTAAATATTTCCCTCGGCTGCAATGCCTTAAAGATGTCATAAAAGTTCTTTCGACATGCGCGTGTACAATGCTAGTTGAACTGGCCTGAGTATAGCTAATTCTTATATTACCAATGCCATGCACGTTACAAGAATAAATGAAAAGGTGGAGATGACAACTTAGTTTTACAATATGTGAAGGTCTTTAAAACTACCTGAATTACAAGAAGATAACACAACTCATTGAGAATTTTGTGCTAGCATTGATTAGTTTATTTGGGTTGTCAAATGAGGCAATCATTTTAATTTGGATTGCGTGAACGAAGTTTTTCAGAATAATATTGTAAGGGGGAGGAATTGCCCTCTCTGTAGTGTAAATTTTAGAGCCCACTATTATGATTAGTTACTTTGTATTTTTTATTATTGAAAGCAGGGATGAGGGGATGAGTGGATGAATGTTGAGAAGAAGTTTTTTGTAAAATCTTCCCATCGGTCGCTATATTTTTATGATGTCATTTAAAGTTCTATTGTTTTCTTTCAACATACGAATGCACAAGTCTAATTGTGTTGGCATCAGGATACACATTTCTTATCTTAACAATGACATTCATGTTATAAGTGTAAATGCACGGGTGAAAAAAAAACAACCTACCTTGGTGAAATGTGTAAGTCTTTGAGGCAACCTGAATAGAAGCAGATGACACTGGTTTTTGTGCAAAATACACTGAGAATGATGAACGTACTTGGGTTGCCACGTGCGGCCTTCAGTTCTATTTGGACAGCATTCACGGAACTTTCTTGAATGACGTTGTTAGGGAGAGGAGATGCCACTATGAAGTGTAAATTTTTGAGCAAAAAATTGTGACTATTTACTTTATGGTTTTATAATAGGAGAGAGGAAGTTGATGAGGTGTTGAAAGACAAATTGAAGGGAGGGATAGACGAAAGGACGGAGGAAGGGGATGAGGGGATGAATGGATGAAATACGAAATGAAGGGAGGGATAGAAAGATGGAGGGAGGGAAAGTATGAGGGGATGAGGGGATGAAAGATGAAATGAAGGGAGGGAGCGGATGACAGGATGAGGAGATGAGAGGATGAATGTTGGAAAGAAAATTTGTGGTTAAATATTTCCCTCGGTCACTATGCCTTTATGATGTCATAAAAAATTTTATGTTTAATTTCAAAATGAGTAGGCATTATACTAATTTTGTTGGCCTGAAAATTTACTCTTTTTATCTTAACTAGTGGCACCTTTTATGCATGCATGTTGCTCTGTACTAATGACTGTAGCTATGGCAGATTGCAATCTTGCTGCTAGGAATCTAGCAAGAATCTTGTAGGTGCCACTAGTTAGACTTATAGGCCTGAAGTCTTTTACAAGCTCCACACATTGCTTCTCAGGAATTAATAAATCAGCAACGTCTCTTGTCAGCTTTTTAAAAGGGCATCCACTAAGTAAGGGCCGAGAGAATGATTCCTCAGGTATAAAGCGAAGTGAAGTAGGAGACAATGCAATTAGTGATTGCATGTTTATCTGAAGTGATCTCTCCATCCACAGTGAGGGAAGAAATTCTGTTTACTCTCCTTCTATGTGAAGCAATAGCATTAAAGTATTTTGTATTGCCATCCCCATCAAGCAGCACCTATGCCTAGCTTTCTGCCTCCAGTGAATTGCCTCCGGTCTCAAGATATTATTAAATTCCGTGACAGCTGAGATTCTAGTATCCAATTCCTGATCACTCATAGGTCTTGATTCTTCAAGTAGATCAAGAGAAGATATTTGTGCTGTCAATTCCTCTTTCTTAGCCAATTGGTCAGCCTTGAAACCTTTACACCAGATATTCAGTTTCTGCTTTAACATTTTCAGCTTTGTGAACAGTGCCCTTCCAGTCGGTTCATTAATAGTCAATTCATTCCACCAATTCACAACTTTCTGATAGAAGTCATCCACCTCTAACCATTGATTATCAAAGCGAAAAGGAACTCCACCCCAAAATTCAAAACAAGTGCCGAGCATTATAGACCAGTGGTCTGAAATGGATTTACCCAATACCTTGCAGCATGTGTCCGGATACAAGTCCAACCAATCAGATGTGCAAAGAAATCTATCCAGCCTTGATAATGTTGGATTCTGTGAACAACGGGTACAGACAAAGAAGAACGAAGTAAAGAATAAAAATTCTTTCTTTAATAGCTTGTATTTTCAAGTATGTACATCTACTCTATTTATAGAGTTACACGGAGATTTCTAATCTGATTTTAAGTCTAATTCCTCTTAGACTACAATGACCAAGTTCTAGTCTAATTACAACTCTTAGTATCCTATTAGGACGCTAGGTTGATTTGTTATTTTACGTGTCAATGACTAATACATCTTAACACTCCCCCTCAAGTTGGGGCTGTAAATATCATGTAGTCCCAACTTGTCGCATAATATTTCGAATCTGATTCCTGCCAAAGCTTTGGTGAACAAATCTGCCTTTTGGTCTTCACTTCTCACGAATGGTGTGGAGACAATCCCAGACATCACTTGTTCTCTAATAAAATGACAGTCTACTTCAATGTGTTTGGTTCACTCTTTAAAGACTGGATTGCTGGCAATGAAGGTTGCAGCTTTATTGTCGCACTCCATTGGCATAGGCAACTTTACCTCTTGGCCAAACTCTATAACCCAAGACTTAACCCACTTAAGTTCACAAGCAGTGTGGGCCATAGGTCAATATTCAGCTTCGACACTCGATCTTGCTACAGCAGACTATTTCTTGCTCTTCCACGTTACAAGATTTCCTCCCACAAACACACAATAACCACTGGTTGATTTTCTATCTGTCTTGGAGCCTCCATAGTCTACATCTGAGGTTGCACTTATATTTGTATGCCCATTATTGCGAAATAGAATTCCTTTACCTGGTGACTTCTTTAAGTATCTAAGATTCTATAAACCACTTCAAGGTGAATTGTCTATGGTTATTCCATGAATCTACTCACATAACTGACAGCAAACATAATATCTGGCCTTATGACTGTTGCATATAATAATTTTCCAACTAGTCTTCTATAGAGTGCCTTATCCTCTAGTAGTGGAGAATTTGTGTTGAATAAAGAGCAATTCGGGTCCATGGGCGACTCTTTTGGCCTCATGCCTAACAAACCTATATCTGTTAACATGTCTAGCACATATATCCTCTGGGTCAACAATAGACCAGTGGCACTTCATGCTACTTCAATACCCAAAAAATGTTTTAAAGAACCAAGGTCCATAGTCTGAAACCTTGATCCAAGATACTTTTTAGCTTCTATTATGCCAGCATGGTTATCTCTCGAGATAATTATATCATCCACATATACCAACACAATAACTATCCCACTCTGTCATTTCAGAATAAAAACCGACTGATGAGATCCACTACGGTGGAAACCAAACGAGAACATTATCTGACTCAGCTTTTCGAACCACGCTCTAGGACTCTGTTTTAAACCATACAATGACTTGCGCAATTTACATACCTTGCGTTCCTCCCCCTGAGCAATGAACCCAGGAGGTTACGCCATATATACCTCCTCTTGGAGATCTCCATATAAGAAAGCATTCTTGACATCCAACTGATGTAGGGATCATCCCCTGTTAACTGCAATAGATAATAAGATCCGAACAAAATTTAAACTACCAACAGGAGAGAAAGTCTCACCACAATCGATCCCAAGGGTCTGAGTATAGCCTTTCGCCACAAGGCGTGCTTTAAATCGTGTAACTTCTCCTTTTTCATTGTATTTTATTGTATATACCCACCTTCAACCAACAATTTTTGCACCTGGTGGGGCAATGCATAAATCCCAAGTATGCTAGTCCTCAAGTGCACGCATCTCATCTAACATAGCCTGCTGCCACTCTGGCCTTGACAAGGCTTCTGACACAGAGTGAGGAACAATAGTGGAGTCGATAGTGGAAACAAATAATTTATATGGAGGAGATAACCGTGAGAGTGAAACAAAATTGGAAATAGGGTGCTTAGTACAAGAACTAACCCCTTTCCGAATAGAAATAGGTAAGTGTAAATCAGTAAATTCAGAAGAAGAAGATATAGAAGATTTTGACCTGTCTAAGAATTTAACTGGTGCGGGAGAGAAGGTTGGTGCACATTCTGATGTTTGAGGCTCCTGCGGACTCTTCAACCCATGCGGAAGAAACTTATTTGGGGACTCAGACCCACTACCAAAGTAGGAGACATTATCAAAAAATGACACATTAATGGACATGAACCAACGACGTGAAGATGAATGATAACATCTGTACCCTTTTGATTGTCTCGAGTATCCTAAGAACATTCAACGTATGGACCGAGGTGACCGCTTATGTTTTCGGGTGATGTGTTGAAAACATAGCATACACATCCAAATACATGTAGTTCAATCGAGTACATAGGAAATTTTGGGGACAATATTTGGAGTGGCACTTGACCTTTTAAGGCAGAATATGGCATACGATTGATGAGCATTCATGCTATTAGTAAAGCATTACACCATAGATAGTGTGGGACAGACATATAAAACAATAAGGATCGTGTAGTGTTTAACAAGTGTCTATTTTTACGTTCAGCCACTCCGTTTTGTTGTGGTGTGTATCAACATGAAAACTGATTGACGATGCCTTTTTCAGCACAAAAGGAGAGAAGCTCAATTGAAACATATTCTTTACCATTATAACTCCGCAAAATTTTAATTAAACTACCAAACGGAGTTTGTATTTCATCACAGAACTACTCTAAAATGTTGAAAACCTCATATTTTTGTTTCATGAGATAGACCCAACAAACACAACTGAAATCATCAATAAAAGATACAAAATAACGATAACCGTTGAGACTAGACACGGGACAAGGACCCCACACATCTGAATGAACTAACTGAAAAGAAGAATATGCAAATATACAATCTCTAGAGGGAAGAGAAACTCTGTGTTGTTTACCAAGTTTGCATGCATCATAGTTTATCTCAAATCCTCTAGATAATGAGGGAACCATTCGAAGGAGTTTGTCCTTGGATGACCCAAAGGAGTATGCCACTCCATTGGCGAAAGAGATAGACAAGCTATTAAATTCTGAGGTTTCTCTAGAACGAACACGCCACCTTTCTCAATTCCCGTACCAATCGTCACTCCCGTCTTGAGGTCCTGAAATGTACAATGGTCAGAAAGGAATAATATTTTACAGTGTAACTGTTTTGTCAACTGACTAACGGAAAGCAGATTGACGGAAAAGAGGGGACAACAAGAACACCACTAAGAGAAATTGTACTGGATAAAGATAAGGTACCTATTCCAGTGACCTGAGACCGAGACCCATTGGCAATGGACACATGACCCAAATTCGAATGATAATGAACAGAAGACAATAATGGAGTACCTGTCATGTGTGTAGAAGCTCCGGAGTCTATGACCCAGTTAGGTGTACCCCTTTTAACATGTAATACAGAATTACCCGTATGGGCCAGAGTTGTTGTAGATTCTGAAGATGGAGATGCTAGCTGACCAAATCGGGTCATCAAGTTTTGTAGTTATGTTTTCATAGTAGCTAGCTGACTTTGAGTGTCATTCTGAGTGGCTTGGTTGGCCCAGGGGAGTTGTTCATTTTGCTTGGCCCGGTTAGGCCTACCATACTTCTTCCAGCAACGTTCTGGCAGGTGATTTTTCAGCCCACAGTGAGGGCATGGATTGTAGCGGTCTCTATTTTTTTCACGACCTCCCCCTGTATGTGAACTTTTTGGTGTATTCTTATTACCTCCTTGACAACCATAGTAGATGACTCTAACAGATTAACAGAGGTTTTGTTCGGCACTGCTGGTTCTACTCTCATCGGACAACCATACACATCTTCAAATATGGGCTTATCCGTTTGTGCAAGAGTTTGTGCTCGAATAGGCTCATACTCTAGTCCAAGGGAATGAAGGAAACGAGCAATGATCAACTCTTCTCTCTATCTCCTCATCATAGTCTCGTCTTGGGTAAGACTAAAATTCGCCCGCAAAGTCCACAAGGGTGTTTCCTTCACGGTTAAGACAAAACTTTTTTGCTTATAAATCATACACCCGAGATAAGTTGTTTTGCTGAGAGTACCTCTTTCGCAGCTTATTCCACATCTCATAAGCATTGTTGAGGTAGATGATGAGAGGGGTGATATGATTCTCCAAACTTGCCAAAATCCAAGACATAACAATCTAATTACCAGCAGTCCAGGCTTCCGTTCTTCGTTCAGGAGGTTCTTCAAAGATGCATTTTGATTTCTTCCTTACGCCAATATGTATTTCAGCATCCCGCTCCCATAAAAGATAATTTTTGCCATTGAATTTTTCACCAGAGATTTTTCCAGATGAGTCATCCTTGTCTTCTTCATGTACAGGCTTAACTTCAAAGCCAGTCATCTCTTCACTCATTTTTTTTTCAAGAGCCGGGCCGGGTCGAGTCGACTCGGTCCAGTTCGATCCGAGTCTGATTGGCTAGGTTCAGTCCGGTCTGTCGGTCCGAGTCTACTCCACTCGGGTCTGGTCCGGTCTGATTGGCTAAGAGAAGTGCTTCCGCAGGAGATGCGGCGGCAGCAGAGGCGTGGCAAGTTCATCGAGAAACCGAGTCTCTGCAGCCAAGAATCCAAGAATCTGAGAGTTTGAGGGGTTTCGTAGGGGGGCGATGATGGCGAGGCGAGGGCCGCGACGGCGAGATGAGGGTTGCGACGGTGAGGCGAGGGTCACGACGGTGAGGCGAGGGTCGCGATGGTGAGGCGAGGGTCGCGACTGCTAGGCGAGGGCCGCGACAGGCGGGTGCGAGGGCGAAATGCACAGCAGTCGAAGGCCAAGGAGAGGCAGGCAGCAGGCCAAGACGCTGAAGCTGCAAGCAAAAGCGACAGCGGCAGTGGAGGCGGCTTCAGCGAGTTCGGCAAGTCTGCAGTAGGCGGAGAGACCAGAGGATTCCCGCTTTGAAATGCTGATCTCAAAAATCAATCTGAGACACGTATCCATACTACAACAGGGATTCCTGCTCTGATACCATGTGAAAAACGGGTACAAACAAAGAAGAACGAAGTAAAGAATAAAAATTATTTATTTAATAGCTTGTGTTTTCAAGTATGTACAATATACTCTATTAATAGAGTTGCACGGAGATTCCTAATCTGATTTTAAGTTTAATTCCCCTTAGACTTCAATGACCAAGTTTAATTCAAGTATGTACAATCTACTCTATTAATAGGACACTAGGTTGATTTGTTATTTTACGTGTCAATGAACTCATTAGCACCAAGGAAATCAGCAAATGCCCTCATAGTAGTGTTGATGGATCTAGCAGGAGGAGACTTTCGGATCTGGATTTAATTGCATTGAAGTCACCACCCAAAATCCAAGGTGCAGACCACTAGTCAATCAGTTCTTGTAGGTCCACCCAAAAATCATTTCGACCCACATAAGTACTGGGTCCATATATCCCTCCAATACACCATGTCTTGTTGTTTGATAAATCAGTAAGTCTGAGCATAACACAATGATCTCCTTTGTTAATGTCCAGGACATCAATGAAACTTGTATCCCAAATCACTAAGATACCTCCAGCAGAGCCAGTGGCATTAGCAATCTCCCACCTGGGTTATCTAAATGGCACAATATTTTTTATCAGATATTCTAATACATCTTCCAATTTGGTTTCTAGTAGGAGGATTAATTTAACCCTATTCATGCGAATAGAGTTTCTGATTGCAGTCCTTTTAGAAGGGCTACGCACTCCTCTTATATTCAAGGAAAGAATAATCATTACCTATTCCTGGAAGGTTCAGCAACTCCTTTCCTCCTTGCTCTAGTCATTCTTCTTTCCACCAGTGGAGGAGGAATATCCTGAGGCATATCTGGAGGCCTGTTTTGAGCTAGTTTTTTCAGCTCATCAAGTCTCATAAATACTGTCAATGTTGCCTCATACTCCGCCACTGGAATGGTGTCGTTTATCTTCATAAGTTTGGCAGCCCATCATTAGATTCCTCCCCGCTTTGCTCCAAGGCAGTATTGATGAGATCATCAATGACATTTCCAGACTCAGTCTGGTTAACTTCAACTTCCTCTTCAATATGGAATGCTTGGTTACAAGTAGCATTGACAGAATGGGGTGAGGGATCATTCCGGTTCAAAGGCTTAGGATGTTTTGGGGTTTTTTCCTAGAATACGATGTGAGGGGAGTGGTGAGGTGTGTCAGTGGGACTGGTGAGGGGGAATTTTACCTCAGGTGGAGGGATGAAAGGTGGCAGTTATCCTGCACACAAGTATAATGTGCAGAGATGGCAGTTGTGTTCTAAATATGGCTGTTTTGAGGCGAGGAAAAAATTGGTGGGTTTGCAATTGGGTGGGACTCAACCTCAGCACCAGTGGCAGGCAATATCTGAGAGGGCTTTGCCACTATGAGGTGTAAATCTGATCAGTTTTCCATATGTATAAGTGAAGAGGAGAGTTCTTTGGCCCCACGACTGATTACTGGCTGAGTGGTGGTATGCTGCTGCTTCTCCCTCCAAAAATCCGGAGATGGCAAATTATCATTCACTGAATTATCTCGGCCTGGTTCAGAATTGGGTGAGTTGACTCATTCAATTGAGCGAGTCAACTCATCGTCTTCCTCCCTTCGATTTTTATAGACAATCCTGGAAGGTGGAATGAATACCTTAGGTTGTAATAGGATAGCGAAGATATTTTCCATATGTTGATGTCCATCCATTGCTCGGTAACTGGCCAACAAGGTGGCCTGACTCGGGCTCTTGCATACACCAAATTCGTACCTTCGACCGATTCTTCATCAAGCTCCATAATGGTGCCAAGGTTGCTCACAATCATCTTTAGGGTATCCGCATCCCTATTTCGAGAGGAATCTCCCAAATCTGAATCCACAAGGAGAGGGAACCTGTTGCCTTTGTAGATTCCCACTTCCGTATTTCCCAGCATGGGATTTCATTGTCTCACCTTCTCCCAAATATGAAGTCTGAGGTCGGTATTGTAACTGCCATATAGATGCGATCCATTTTCCCCAATTCGGAAGCCTTCCGAGTGTTGCAATCGACGCTTTCAACCAGACTATGCTTCAGCCTCTGGGTTTTGGAAGCCCATTTTTGCTCCAAGGGGTTCGAATAGGAGGGCTCTTGGCTAATCTCAGTTCTACAGACTTCGTTCCACCTTTTACTGACTTGGCCAAGGGATTGTTCGATAATGGAGGACTCAGGTCGAGCACGAGGAAGCAGGTTCTGAAGAGCAGCAGTGACAGAGCTCCAAATTGGAATACCCTCATCCCCAAATTCTGGGAAATAGATCCTTGCGAGCACTTTCCTTGCCCTAAAATATACAAGTTTGCATTCCCAGGTACGTCGTTGGAAAGCCGAAATCAGGTTTTGTGAACATTCCCACCAAATCTCTTTCGAACCTGTCTGTTTGGCTTCTATAATTTGCTTGCAGCTGCATCAAGTAAAGCTTGCCTACTTCCATAGGGACTCTAATGAAAGCTTTCTTTGGCCCAGTCTCAAAAACGAAGCACAAGTCCTTCCACACAGTGTCGTGCTCCAGTTTCAAAGAGGAAGCTCCAAAACACCAGGCTCCGAGGAGTCGGGAACGTCGTCCCCCTTTCTTCCCGTGTCGTTCCACTGTTTTCCATCCTCCATCAGCATGTCCTCGTCGAACTCTGTCGGTATGGTGGTCTTTGTGTCGCCGTCGCCCGTCGCTCCTCTTGCTCTCTCTCTCTCTCTCTCTCTCGCCATTTGTTTTGAACAATTGGAAGAGGGCAAAACACACGTCTGAAGTGTTCGCAATAAATGTATACGAGCAAGATTGGCTAGTAGATTGTAAATGCATAAATCACGAATCACCGTAGGCAAGTGGAAATTATCTCTTCATATAATTTAATGACTAACGTAATATCTTCCTAAGATGACAAAATGACAAAAGTTTACATCTCAATATTCTTCATATGTAAGTCTTCCTTTGGCGCTTTGTTAGTGTTTCACAAAAATTATGTAGGTGTGAGATTATTAGTGTTATCAGAGTGTTGTTATAAACAGTTCAAACAGGTCCAAACATACGTTAGAAGTGTGTGTGATGAACGTCTCCCAGCAAAATTGTCATATAGATTATAAACAAATAAATCATGAATCAACATAGGCAAGTAGACTTTATCAACTCATAGAATTGAATGAGTAACATAATATTCTCCTAAATGATAAAAGGACAAAAAGTAAAACCTGCCTTAATATTAGGCATGGAAGTTTTCCTTGCATAGAGGACTTTTCCTCCTACAAATGATATTCACCTGTGACCATCGGTTCCATTTGGACAGTGTGAACTGAGTTTTCACACTGATATTTTTAAGGGGAGGAGATGCCCTCTCTATACTGTAAATTTTGGAGCCCGCTCTTACGATTTTTTACTTTTGTGGTTTTAGTACTGATGATGAACTTAGAAAGAAAAATTACAAGCCAAGTGTTGTAATTGTTTGTTCATCTACTTAAAAATAAGTGTAGTGACTTAAATGCTTTTCATGGAATCCAGATCATATATTCTACAATGCCTGCTTTTGGACAGTATTTCTCCATTTTGAATCAGATTTTAGCTGTTTTTTAATTAAGCTGACCCAGGTACTCGTGTACCATTTTATTAATTGTTTCAATTAAAGAAGATTTTAGTTTAAAAAGTTTGAATTAGAGGTTTGACTTGCCTGAAATTTCTTAATCTCTATCTCAGTGATAGGAGCTGGAATATCGCTGATTATCCAGAGATTTTTCAGTGAGAAGGTAGACCTCACAATACAGTCTACCAAGAAGAAAATGGTGAAAATGAACCCTATGACAACTTCGTACATCATTAATCAGGTTGAGTAATTCTTTTTATGAAGAACCTGAGTGGTGTGTAAGGGAAGACCTAGTTAAGAGGAAGTTCGAAGTAAAGTATTTCCATCACCAGCTACACCCTTGAGATATCACAAGAGTTTTAATGTCTACTTTCAACTTACCCATACACGCGGCAATATTTATCTTCAACATGATTTGAAAGTTAACCTTTCAATTCTGTGAAGAAATAGCTTCCATTTGACTTCGTTTAAATGCTTGCTTTGTTGGCTAGTGTTCAACGTGAACAATATGGCTGTATGTTTCGCCCTCTTCCAATTGTTGGTAACATGGATCTCATAACCCCGATCGTCTGGTGCACACATTCTTTTCATGAAATATTATTGAAGCGTAAAAGAAAAACCCTACATAAAAAGAAAACTATTTTCTAATCGTTGTCTTTGTTTCGATGTTATGAGATGTGGTAAGAATATTTTTTTCAAAGTGCCCAAAAAAAAGGTTTTCATTTAGTTAGGACAATGATATACAATTCCCATTTGCAATTTGATGTGGATCAAATTACGTTTTTAGATGTATGATTCGAGGAGAAAACCAACTACCCCATATGCGTAGGTATTAAATGCCACTTAAACTAGAAGAAATGTGCATAACTTATTGTTCATACAACTGTGACATTGAAGAGGTTACTTGGGCAACCACATGCAGCAATCGGTTATATCGGGCATATATGTACGAAGCATTCTCGGTGAATATCATTAGTGGGAGGAGATATCCTCTCTGTAAGGTAAACTTTGGTGCCTAGTATTGAGTGGAAAACCTTTGTAGTTTTATCATCTTAGGAAGATATTAATTATGAATCAGTATAACCAAGTAAATTTTATCTCTTCAGAGAATTAAATGAGTAACATAATATCCTCCTAACATGATAAAACGACAAAAAGTAAAAAATTGCCTCAATATAAGGCATGAAAGCTTACCCGACATAGTGGTCTTTTCCTCCTACTAATGACTCTCACTTGTGACCATCGGTTCCATTTGGACTGCATGAACTGAGTTTTCTAAACTGATAGTTTTAGGAGGAGGAGATGCCCTCTCTATACAATAAATTTTGTAACCCACTCTTAGGATTTTTTACTTTTTATGGTTTTAGTACTGACGATGAACTTAGAAAAAAAGATTACCAGCCAATGCAGTAGTTGTTTGTTCATCTACTTAGAAACAAATGGTAGTGACAGGTAAAAGTTCTTCATTTTGTATCAGATTTTAGTTGTTTTTTAATTAGCTTAACCAAGGTACACGTGTACCATATCATTAATTGTTTCCAATAAGGAAGAGTTTTTTTTTAAACTTTTGAATTAGAGGTTTTGACTTGCCTGAAATTTTTTAGTCCCTATCTACAGTGTCGATCCTTGCTATCGAGATGGATAAACTGAATGTCAGTAACAACTCCAATGATAGTAACCTCAATGACAGGAGCTGGAATATCGAAGATAATCCATGGATTTTTCAATGGGAACGTAGACTTCACAATATAGTATGCCAGCTAGAAAATGGTGATGATGGACCCCATGATGACTTCGTACATCTATTCATCAGGTGGACTAATTCTTTTGATGAAGAACCAGGGTGGTGCGTAAGGGAAGACCTAGTTTAGAGGAAATTTGTTGTTGAGTCCTTCCCTCACCAGCTACTCCCTGGAGATATCACAAGAGTTTTTATGTCTTTTTTCAACTTGCCCATACATGCGGCTAGACAAATTAGTGTGAGGATAAACAATTCTTATCTTCAACAGGATATGAAATTTAACTATTCAATTATGTGAAAAAAATAATTTCAATTAGACTTTGTTGTTCCGTAATTTATACTACATACCTGCCTAGTTGGCTGACGTTCAACGTGAACGATTCGGACGTATGTTTCGCCCTCTTCCAATTGTTTGTAACATGGATCTCATAACCCCAATCGTTTGGTGCACTCATTCTTTTCATGAAATATTAATGAAGTGAGAAACGTAAGACCAACTAAAGAAAAAAAACTATTTATGAATCGTTGTCTTCGTTGCGATGTTAAGAGATGTGGTAAGAATCTTTTTTTTTCAAAATTCCCAATAAAGGTACTCATTTAGTTAGGACGATGATATATACTTCTTATTTGCAATGAGATATGGTTCAAATTACGTTTTTAGATGTATGGTTCAAGGAGAAAATCAAATGCCCCATATGTGTAGGTATTTAATGCGCTTAAACTAGACGAAATGTGCATAACTTATTGTGCATACATCTGTGACACTAAAGAGGTTACGTGGGAAACCACATGCAGAAATCTATTATATTTGACATGTATGTACGAAGCATTCTTGGTGAATATTGTTAGTTGGAGGAGATGTCCTCTCTATACGATAAACTTTGGTACCTAGTATTGAAATGTAATCTTTTGTCGTTTTATCATCTTAGGAAGATATTAATTACAAATCAATATAAGCAATTGGAATTTATCTCTTCATAGAATTAAATGAGTAACATAATATCTTCCTAATATGATAAAATGGCAAAAAGTAAAAACTGCCTCAATATTAGGCACGAAAGTTTACCTTGCATAGAGGGTTTTTCATCCTACTAATGTTTGTCACCGGAATGTTTCGTACATACACGTAAGAAAAAAGCAATTACTGTTTTTTGTGACCCAAGTAATCTCTTATGTATCTGGCATCAACTATCTCAACATATCAGCGCCGTTAGGTTTCTCCTCGCACAATATATCTCAACATATCAGCGCAGTTAGGTTTCTCCTCGCACCATATATCTAAATACATAATTTAATCTGTATCACTTTACAAATAAGAAGTACCTATATGTTCCTAAAGAGTGAGAAAATTCTTTGGCCACGATAAAAAATGAAAATAATTCCTACCACATCTCCATAACATTAGAGCAAAGAGACTTATTCGTAAATAGTTTTCCTATGTCCGTCTTCTGTTTCGTGCTTCACTAATATTTAATGAAAATTATGCATGCACCGGATGATTAGTGTAATGATATCGTTGTGAATAATAGTTGGACAAGGGCGAAACATACGTCCAAAGTGTTCAAGATAAAAGTATGTGAGCTAAACTGTAATGTAGACTATTTAAACATAAATTACAACACAACAAATACCAATGAAACTACTTGTTCACTAAATTGAATGAATAATTTAAGATTCTCCAAAAATAATAAAATGACAAAAGCAAACAAATTTGTCAATAGCCAACTTTAACCAACAAATACGGCATTTCTTCCCACTAATGATATTCACCAAGAAGGTTACTTTCACACATGTCAAATAAAACTTATGGTTGTATATGGTGACTGAAGTAACATCTTTAGAGCCACATTAGTATGCACAATAAGCTATGGCTTTCTGTTGGATTAATCAACCTCAAATACCCACACATATTAGTGTAGTTGATTCTCTCCTCAAATAATTCATCCATGTCACTTGATCCATACCACATTGCATTTAATAAGTGCATATTTACCTGCTAACCGAATGACCAATTTCTTTGTGCACGTTAAAATAGATTGTATTTGTTATGACATCTCCATAGCATGGAGGCCGAAGAGTGAGTGTGTCTAATGATTGGTTTTATTAGACCCATGTTTTGAAACATATGCCTGAAGTGTTCACATTGAACATCTTCCAGCAAAACTGTTATGGAATAATTAAGTCAAGTGGAAACTTTCTTCACATATGTGAATAAGTAACGTAATATCCTTCAAAAATTATAAAACCACAAAAAATCAAAAATCCTAATAATAGGCTCCAAACATTACCCAACAGAGTGGGCATCCTTGCTAATGGTATTCACCAAAAAGAATTTTGAACCGATGGCTGCATATGATTATGCAAATAACCTCTTCAGTGTCACAACAATATGCATTATAAGTTGTGAGCCTTTTTTTCTCAATTATACGACATCAAATACTTACAAAGATCGTGTATTTGGTTCTCTCTTTGAAATGATTTTCTTCTAGGTGAATATTGTTGGTGAGAAAATGCTTTCTCCATTGGGTAAGCTTTGGAGACTTTTAGCCAAATTTTTATTTTTTTTGTGGTTTTATTATATTTGGAGGATAATACATTACTCATTTACTTTTATTAAGAGATAATTTCCACTTGCTTTGTTATTTCATAATTTATGTTTATACATTTTGCATGAAAATCTTATTGGTAGCCAGCCATTCATCATGAACACTTCTGATGTATATTTCACCATCTCCTAGTTGTTCATTAAAAAATCCTATAACACTGATTATTAGGCATACACGTAGTTTTTATGAAGTTGTGCAAAGCGCAAAAGGAAATATCAACATAAAATGAAAAGGGTTTACGAGTCGCTCCTCGGCTGTCGTTCTATGGAGATGTGATAAGAATTATTCTTTCTTTCAATGTGCCCGATGAAATTGCTCATCCTATTAGCATGAAGATGTGCATTCTTTATTTGCAATGCGATATTGATCAAATTACATCTATGCATGTTTGGTTCGAATAGAGAACCAACTGCGCTAATATGTGGAAGCATTTAAGGCTACCTATTCTAATTGAAAGGCTCATAACATGTTGTGCATATTGTTGTGGCAGTAAAGAAATTACTTGGGTCACCACATGCAGTCATCCGTTCCAATCTGACGTGAAAGAACAAAGCCTTCTTGATGAATATCGTTAGTGGGAGGAGTTGCTCTCTTTGTAGGGTAAAGTTTGATGCCTAATATTGAGACATTTTTTACTTTTTGATGTTTTGTTATGTTTGAAGAATATTATGTTTCATTCACTTTATTGAAGAGGTAGTTTTTACTTGCCTTCGTTGTTTCATAATTTATGTTTATACAATCTACTTTGTAGTCTTGTTGACAAATGCTAATCGTGAACACTTCCGATGTATGTTTTGATCTTTCTAATTGTTCATAACGAGAATCTCATAACACTAATTCAGGTACACCCATAGTTTTTATGAAGTACTAGTGATGCCCGAAAGAGAAGTGTTACGTAAATAAAAATTATTTATGAGTCACTCCTAGGCTGCCATGTTGTGGTATGAATTACTGTCTTCTTTCAACGTGCCCGAAGAAGTTGATCATCCGGTTAGCATGAAGATATATACTTTTTGTGTGCAATGTGATATGGGTCAAGTTACACATATGGATGTATAGTTAGAAGAGAGAATTAACTAGTGTTGATAAGTGAGAGTATTTTAGTCCACCAAATTTAGAAAAAAAATCATAACTTATTGTGCATACCTCTGAGTTTATTTGGGTCACCACATGCAATCATCAGTTACATCTTATGTGTATGAAAGGAGCCTTCTTGGCGATTATAGTCAGTGGGAAGAGGTGCTCCTTTGTAGGAAAAATTTTGAAAAATACATTCATGACTTTTGATTTTTTCTGGTTTTAAAGTTACTCATTCACTTTTTCGGAAGAGATAATTTGCACTTGCGGTCGTTGTTTCGAAATTTTGTTTATAAAGTCTAAATGACAATCTTGCTAGCAAATGTTCCTCATGAGCACTTCAGATGTATTTTAGCTCTCTTCTAATTGTTCGTAACAATGATCTCATAACACTAATTATTGGGTACACACATACCTTTTATAAAGTACTAGCAAAGCATGAAAAGAAAAACCTACATATGTAAAAATTGTTTACGAGTCACTCTCTCCGTTACATTGTTATGAATATGTGGTAAAAATTATTATAATTTTTTCAACATGGTCGAAGGAGTTTCTCATCTGGTTAGATATGCACTTCTTATTCATAATGTGAAATGATCAAGTTGCGTGTATGAACCGTATGGTTCGAGGAGAGAACAAAATGTGTTGATATAAGTATACATTTGAGGCCGCCTAGTTCAGAAGAAATCCCTATAGCGTATTGTGCATTTCGTTGCGGCACTAAAAAGGTTACTTGAGTTGCCACATGCAGTCACTGTTTCCATCTGACGTGTATGAACATAATCTTCTTTGTGAATATCGTTAGTGGGAGCAGATGCTTCTTTGTTGGATAACTTTTGTGCACACATTATCCAGAGTTCTGAATTTTTGTGTATTTATTATGAGTAATACTAGGCGTACATTACTGTTTGCATTCATTTTGGGTACACCCTCAATGTAGAAGTGGGACCCCCAAGAGGAATATTTCAATACCACACTTACAGTGTGTGTGAGTGTACCCAAAATGTACGCATTTCATTTTTCATTTTTCATTTATTATATTTGGAGGATATTAATCTATTTATTTTTATTAAGAAACAGTTTATACTTGCCTTCGTTGTTTCATAATTTATGTTATTCGTCTACATTACAATCTTGGTGGCAAACTATTATAGTTAACACTTTGGATATATTTTTGCCTTTTCCAATTGATCATAAAAGGGATCTTGTAACAATAATTACCAGGTGCACACATTTTCTTTATGAATTAGCAGTGTAGCGCAAAAGGAAAACCTACATAAGAAGAAAATTATTTACGACTCATAGTTATGGAGATGTGGTAAGAATTATTGTCTTTTTTCGAAGTGTCCGAAGAAGTTGTTGGGTATACAAACAAAGTCCCACATTGGCTAAAAGTGAAGAAGATCATAAGTTTATAGGAAAGGACAACATCTCTGTAGGTATAAGACCTTTTATGTATAACTCATTAGCAAATCCGTGCATGCTTGGGCCCAAAGCGGACAAAATCATACCAATGTGGATATAGGGGTTCGCAGGACCCAACAAGTGGTATCAAAGTAATGCCCTGGATGTATCCATGTGGAGGAAATCCTCAAAATGCTGAACAAAGGCGGTGATCCTTGGTTAATTGGTGAAGGGATTCGGTGTAATTTTGTTCGAGGGGAGGATTGTTGGGTATGCAAACAAAGTCCCACATTGGCTAGAAGTAGGGAATATCATAGGTTTAGTGTCAGGTTTTTTAGGTGGAACCCATTAGCAAATCCGTACGGGTTTGGACCTAAAGCGGACAATATCATACCAATGTGGAGATAGGAGGTCCGTAGGACCCAACGGTTGCTAATGTAGTTAGCATGGAGATATGCACTTCTTATTTGCAATGTAATAAGGACCAAATTGCATATATCGATGTATGGTTCAAAGTGAGCAAACTTCACTGATATGTGTATGCTAACCAGGCCCATTTTTTTCTTTTAAATATGGTCATGTTATAGTATAGATACTAATATCCAAATATTATGAAAGTCGAGTTAGATGTATTTCTCGAATAATCTCCTGTATTATTTTCCAAAATATGTAAAAAATTTGAGGAAGAAAGGGAGTCAGCTTCCGCCTCATCTTCAGTGTTATGCACGTGGACTCGGCCTATATCGGGTTAATATCAAAATTTATGCCAGTCCGAGTTCCTGGTCAATTGCCTGGTTTTTTTATATCTAAACCAGTAGAGATGAGTTTTTCATTCATGTGCAAAGGTGTGAGGAGTGATGTTTTTCAGTGACCTTATCAGAATACATTCATCCGAAACCAAAAAACGTGGGCAGGTATTAGCCCAAAGTAAGTCTAATTCAAAAGTTAGCTTCAAAAAAGGCGGGATGCGCTTTAGCCATAAGCGGATATTGGTGCTCCCCACACCTAGATTGAGCCCTGCTTGGCGAGACCGTCAGCCATCGAGTTTGCCTCCCGAAGCTGGTGGCATAGCTGGACTTGCGGCAGTGTCTTCAAGATCCCTTGGCACGCCTCGATCCACCAGGTCAACCTCTGGTGGGCCCGATCCTTTCCCTGCATCATATGAAACACTAACAGCTAGTCCCCCTCGACAACAATAGGATGATGTGCGAAAGTATGTCTAATGCAAGTTAACGCAAGAGTGAGGGCCATCATTTCGGACTCATTGTTTGTTCTATTTAGAACGGGTATTGAAGCAAGTAACAAAGGGGAACCATCTGTATCTCAAAAATTACCCCCTCTACCAGCATCACCAAACTCATACCACACATAGCCATCAAAATTGACCTTGATAAAAAAATTCTCAAGGACGATGCAATAGAATTTTTGTTGGGTGGCAATTTCTTGGAAGTTGGTATATTTTTTTGTTATATGGTATCTAAAGCCTGAAACACTTACGGTTAAGCATTGAGAAAGATTGGGGGAGGTATTTTCAAATCGGCTCTTGTTTCTCACAAACCACACTTCCCATAGGTGTACACTAGACCTGAGAACATGGCATATTTTGAGTAGGAGGGGAGGTGAGCATGTTCCATAGGAAGGACCTTAGGTTGCCACCCATAGGTTCAATGATCGTAGGAGACTTAATTGCAGCCCACACACTCTTGGAGAATTCGCAAAGTAGGAGGGTGTGATTCACTGATTCTAGACACTGGCCACACATGGAGCAAGTAAGGTCAATATTCATGCCACGCTTTGATAGCAGATTCGTAGTGGGAAGCTTATCACACAGAGCTAGCCATAAAAAGGTTGTAATCTTTGGGAGTACTTTTTAAGGCCATGCCTAGACCATGGACCAGATTGGATCCTTAGGCCCATTGGGTAACGATTTTGAGTTTGACCAGGTCAAATTCTGTGCCATATGATATGCGACCTTAATAGAAAATAGTCCATCAATCGAGGGTGTCCAAATTTTTGTTCCAATTATTTACAGAAACATGGGTGCCTAGAAAAATGTTTGCTACGTTCTCTAGCCATAGGTCACGAACGCAATTACATCTCAAGCCCAGACCCCCATCTTTGTGTGAGCAGCAGATGTTATTCCAATCTTCAAAGAGAATTTTCCTATTCCCATTGTAAGACCAAATGAAACCCTTAAATTGGGCCTCGATGGTGACAGAAATCGTTTTCGGGGGATAAAAACAAGACACAATGTGTAATGGAATACTAGGGACTACGGCTTTAGCTAGTGTCACTCTTCTAGCCAACGACAGGGATTTGGTGGTTGTCGTTACCCTAATCGTTGGGATGTGAAGGCCCAAATATGAGCCCAACCCATCCACCAAACTTTGGTTCATAATCTATGTTATTTGACTTTTGGTTTGTGCAGGGACATTAACCGAGAAGAAGATACTTGATTTTGTGGGGTTAAATAGTTGACCAGAGTATTCCCTGTATTTCTATAGAGTTTCCATAAAAGTGCATGCTATTTGACATTCTGCTTTAAAAAAAAAAAAAGAAGAGTATCATTAGCATAGCGGAGATTTAAAATAGGTCTCATGTGCGGTATGGGTTGCCATGGAGATAGATTTCCTAAGGTGATTTGTTAAGAGAATTTGGAGGAAATTAATTTTGTAACTAGTATAAACAGGGGTAGGAGATTCATTGATTAGGACCTGATAGGTGGTGGAGGTAAGGCAAGACTTTATCAGTTGTTATCGCAGAGTGGGAAAATTAAAAACCTTCAAAGTATGGTGAAGAAAGGACAATGGCATTATATCGAATGCCAAAGGACCATGACATTGTGTTGAATGCCTTCCTAAGGTCCAACTTTATCCCAAAATAGGCATGTTTTTTCCTTTTAAGTTTAAATGTTTTTACAACCTCATTGGCCAAAAGTATGTGATTTGACACTTGTCGGCCCTTTATGAAGGTTGTTTGTGTGTTTGAGATAATGTAGGGGAGGAGCTTCATGAGTCTTGTAGCCATGATCTTGGTTAGCAATCTATAGGTCACATTACACAAACTAATATGCCTATAGTCCCCAAAGGTCAGTGGTTGGTCTTTTTTTGGGAATTAGGACGATGTATGTTCTATTTAGTTCAGAGTCCATACATCCAAATAGAAATATTGTTTGCAAACTTCCCAGCAAGTCCTCCTTAACTAAAGGCCAGTGATGCTTAAAAAAGATGGGTTGAAACCCATCGGGCCCAAGAGTCGTGTATGACTCCATGAAAAATAGAGTTGTTCTTAATTTCCTCATGGTGATGGGTTTCTCTAGCTGCGCCTTTTGGGCCTCAGTTAGGATGTGGTGTGGGACAAAAAGAGGGTTGTTTGGGTTGGAGTTTTGTGAGTATATTTTAGTAAATTATGCTTGTCCTTCTGCTTTAATGACCTAGTCACTCTCTAGCATGGTTCCCTCGTTTGATCTTATGTCTTGGATTTTATTTATATGGGCCCGGGTAAGGCGTGAAAGAACTTTAAGTTCTCGTTGCTGTCCTTAAAATGGCTTTGTCTATCCCTCTAAAAAGTGTATATGTGTCTAATACGATTTAGCTTCAATAGGTCATGCTAAGTAAATTTTTCCAAATTTAACAAGGTCTGGTTATTTTGTACAACCTTTTGAATTTCATCAAGCTTGTTTGTGGCTTCTCTAATCTTTATATGAAAATTCCCAAAGGAGATCTTATACCAGTGCGTCAGTTTTGAGGTTATGTTTCTTAGTCTCATCATTAAATAATCCGGGGGAATGGTTGACAGATGTGGGTGAGTGGTGGATTTCCACCCCACTACTATTTGTTTGGTAATTGTTTCACCCTCTCTCCACATGGCTTAGTACCTGAACAGCATGTGTCCTTGTTGGGATATTATTGGTTTTTAACATGATCAGGCAATGATCCGAATGGATTCTGAGTAGATGAGTGACGGTAGACTTAGGCCAGGCTTGAATCCACGAGTCATTTCCAAGGGCATTATCCAGTCGTGCCATAACAAGGCCATCAGCCATCCTGCCATTTGACCAAGTAAACAAGGCCATCAATTGAATAGCCTTTTTCTATTCTGGGCTTGTAGTTCGCATTTTACTAAGTTTTAGTGTGCATATGTAATGTGGAGTTGGACGTGGCATTTCCAGAAGAGTCATTGTCCGCCTTTAAGGCCACATGAGGGCCTTATGTAACTGTGTGGGTATAGACTCTACAGCCATTTGTAGGCTGGTGAAGTCTCTGCTTGTTCGACCTTAGTCTCACAAAAGAAGACCAAGTTAGGGGTGTGTGCATTTAGAACAGAAGTGATAGCTATTTTCACCGAGACACTCTAACCGCCTCTAACATTCCATGAGGATATCTATCATCAAATAAAAACAAGATAGAGGGGGTCGCAAGAGACGTACCGTGCAAGGTCCGACAAAGAGTGGGCACTCTGTATGTCAGGTGCGGGATTTTGATCCAGCCATCAATGTCCTCCCTATCAGACAGGGGCTTGCTCAGGTAATCAGCCGCTTTGCGCTTTCTTCCCTCCAGAAACAGCACATGCTCGAAATCATCAGAGCCCTCAGTATCGCCTTATCCTTGCATAATTCAGTGCCTAAGGAGGGGAGCAATAAATACGCCTTCAGGGCAGCTCGTAGGAGCTCGTGTGGTACTTATTTCTGCTGAAGGTTTCTCATCTTGGTTTCTTAACTCACGAAGAATGCCAATGTAGTGTTCGGCGATACCTAACTGAGTGAGCTGCCCGAAACAGTGGAATTCATTCACAGTAGGGGTTTGAGACAAAAAGATGAGTTGCCTCTATGTGGGTGGGCCCAATTTGGATGGAGGTCGAGCATGAGGTGGGGGCTTGTTCTGTCGGCTAGAGGACGTAGTGGAGTTAGAAGTGTTTGACTTCGAATTGTTTTTTCTAGTCGTTCGGGGGGTGATGTCGAGGTCTCGAGGAGGGCAACGGGGGGTGGTTTTTAGGCTCTTTAGGGAAACGGCCACGACACTCAACCGTTGCATGGCCCCAGCGGCGATAAGCTTTGCATATCTTCTGCTTGCCTTCAATGTTGTATGGAAACCAAAAAGATGTCTCCGATGTGTCTATGATAGTGCCCTTGACCTCCTCCGCGAGGAGGTCAACCTCGACTCTGACCCTTGCAAATGCTCCCCTCCCTGGCCGTTCTAGTGTGGCTGCGTCTATGCCTAGGTAAGGGCCTCGTCGTGACACATTGGGAGGGGGCAGACGGATCAATTTCACCCAAAGCGGGGCCTTAGTGAAGAGATATGTCTCTACATGGAAATGTAGTTGACAAATCATGATTTAAATTATTTAGAGCGAGTAGATTCGGCGAGTCAATTCGGGAAGTCAATTCGGCGAGTCGCGTGATAGAAGTGCTCTTCTGTGTTGCAAGCTGCAACAGAGATTGAGTGTTACGCCCCCGAGGGGTAAAAGGACATGCAACGTGATGTTTTCGTCTTATCCAAACCCGCCATGAAACAGGAAAAAACTAAAAGACATTCCCTTATAATAAAAAGAGAAATGATATCAGTACTTCGAAGTTTTACTTCGAAGTTTTACAGTCTGACGTGGATGTCTTAAGTGGCATCCACGTCAGCTGCCCACTTGGCAAAGAGGGAGAGGAGAGAGGCCGGAGCGGAGAGAGGAGAGAGGCCGGAGCGGGAGAGGGAGAGAGGCCGGAGCGGGAGAGGAGAGAGGCCGGAGCGGGGAGGAGGAGAGGCCGGCCGGGCGGGAGAGGGAGAGAGGCCGGAGCGGAGAGGAGAGAGGCCGGAGCGGGAGAGGAGAGAGGGCGGGCGGGAGAGGAGAGAGGAGGCAGGAGAGGGAGAGAGAGAGGAGGGAGAGGGAGAGAGGCCGGGCAGGAGAGGAGAGAGGCCGGAGGCAGGAGAGGAGAGGCCGGGCGGGAGAGGAGAGAGGCAGGCAGGAGCAGGAGAGAGGCCGGAGGCAGGAGAGAGAGAGAAGCGGAGTGGGAGAGGGAGAGGACAGAGGGGAGAGAGAGAGACAGAGAGGAGAGGGAGAGAGGGAGAGAGCGGGAGAGGAGAGAGGAGGAGGAGGAGAGAGAGAGGAGGCAGGAGAGGAGGAGAGAGGACGGGCAGGAGGAGAGAGAGAGAGGACGGAGGAGGAGAGGAGAGGAGGAGGGAGGCCGCCGAGGAGAGGAGAGGGGAGGCGCCGCGAGGTAGGCCGCCGAGCGGAGGGAGGAGGGGCTGCCCGCCGCGGCGCCTCCCCTTCCTCTCCCTCCCAATCAGCAGCCTCTCCCCGCCCGGCGCGCCCCTTCCTCCTCTCCTCCCAATCAGCAGCCTCTGCCCGCCGCGGCGCCTCCCCTTCCTCTCCCTCCCAATCAGCGGCCTCTGCCCGGCCACGGCGCGTGAGGGAGGCCAAGGCCGCCCGGCCGCAGCGCGTGAGGGAGGCCGAGGCCGCCCCGGCCCCTTCCTCTCACTCCCGCTCGGCGGCCTCCTGGCGCGGGAAGGGAGGCCGAGGCCGCCGCCGCGCGCGCGCCCCTTCTTCCTCTCCCTCCCGCTCGGGCGGCCTCCTCCTCTCCCTCCCGCTCGGCGACCTCTCTCCCTCCCTCCCGCTCCGGCCTCTCTCCCTCCCGCTCCGGCCTCTCTCCCTCTCCCCTCCGGCCTCTCTCCTCTCCCGCCGGCCTCTCCCTCTCCGCTCCGGCTCTCTCCCTCTCCCGCTCCGGCCTCTCTCCTCTCCCGCTCCGGCCTCTCCCTCTCCGCCCGCCTCTCTCCTCTCCCGCTCCGGCCTCTCTCCCTCTCGCTCCGGCCTCTCTCCTCTCCCGCTCCGGCCTCTCTCCCTCCCGCTCCGGCCTCTCTCCCTCTCCCGCTCCGGCCTCTCTCCCTCTCCCGCTCCGGCCTCTCGCCTCTCCCGCTCCGGCCTCTCTCCCTCTCTCCCTCCTTGCCAAATGGCAGTAAAATGTTAATAAAAAGAGTAAAAAAGTCATTGCGCAGCAATACAATAATAAATTAATATAATTTTTGAATTTTATAATATATATTATTTTATTATTATGCGCGTGGCAGGCTCTGTGCGATGCGTGCGAATCATTATTCTAATAAAAACGATGGCCGGCGCCCGATGCGGTCCGTGCTGTCGTCTCTCATGCCTTCCCTTAACCGTACTCGGGAAAGAAATGAAGAAAATACAACCCGGAGCCTAATCAACCATTCCTTAACCAAACCCTAATTCCCATGAACATCTCTTCGTTTTCTTCTCTTCCTTTATCTGTCTCATCGGATGATTTCACAACACTAAAGGAGCTTTTTTTTCTTGTTTGATTAAGTCCGTTGGCCGACCATGGATGCCGATCAGACCTCTCGGCAGGAGAACGGCGGGGATTCCCACGTCAGCGACGACGAGAAGTGTCACCATGTCGCCAAGAAGCTCAAGTCCTGTTCTCCGATCACGGAGTCAGAAATCCGTTCCGAGTTTTGGCATCACGACCCGAGGGTCGCTCGTATTAACAATGGAAGCTTTGGGAGCTGTCCGGCTTCGGTCATCGCCGCGCAGAATCGCTGGCAGCGGCTGTTTTTGCAGCAACCAGATGATTTCTACTTCAATCGGCTCAAGTCTTCGATTTTGGAGTCGAGAGCGGTTATCAAGGATCTTGTGAACGCGGAAGATGTGAGCGAGATATCGATTGTGGATAATGCTACCACTGCCGCGGCTGTTGTTCTTCAGCAGATTGGGTGGGCGTTCTCCGAAGGAAGGTTTCGGAAAGGGGATGCGGTGGTGATGCTTCATTATGCGTATGGTGCGGTGAAGAAATCAATTCAGGCTTATGTAGCTCGTGCGGGAGGCTTCGTTATTGAGGTGGTGTTGCCGTTTCCGGTTCAATCGGACGAACAGATTATACTCGAGTTTAGGAAAGCTTTGGACAAGGGAAAGTCGAATGGTCGGAAGGTCAGGTTGGCTGTGATCGATCACATCACCTCCATGCCCACTGTCTTGATTCCGGTTAAGGAGTTGACTAGGATTTGTAGGGAAGAAGGGGTGGATCAGGTGTTCGTGGATGCTGCCCACGCTATTGGCAACGTTGATATTGACGTCAAGGAAATCGGGGCAGACTTCTACACGAGTAATTTGCATAAATGGTTCTTCTGCCCGCCATCCGTTGCATTTTTGTACTGTAAGAAGTCTTCGAGTATGGCAGATTTGCATCATCCTGTCGTTTCACATGAGTATGGTAATGGCCTTGCTATAGAAAGTGCGTGGATTGGGACGAGAGATTATAGTGCTCAGCTCGTAGTCCCTTCAGTTATTGACTTTGTTAATCGATTCGAAGGTGGGATTGAAGGTATCAGGAAAAGAAATCATGAGGAAGTAGTTAAGATGGGCGAGATGTTGTCAGAATCGTGGGGGACTCCCCTGGGAACGCCTCCTGAAATGTGTTCTAGCATGATTATGGTAGGTTTACCCGCGAGTTTGGGCATTTCAAGCGAGAATGATACTCTCAAGTTGAGGAGCCATTTGAGGAAGAGGTTTGAAATCGAAGTTCCAATTTATTATCAGGCACCTAAAGATGTAGAGAATGGGATGAGTAAGAACAATTATGTGACTGGCTATGCCAGAATATCTCATCAGGTTTACAACGTTGTTGACGATTATCATAGGTTCAGGGAGGCAATAAACCAGCTCGTTCATGACGGTTTCAACTGTGAGATGCTGACGGATGATTGAAAAGGTATTCATTTATATTGATTATCTGTTCTTTATTGTAGATGGATAAGACTCATATCTTTTATGTCTTGGTAATTTTTTCAATATCTGATTTTGCCTATTTTTTTCTTGTTCCTATCCAAAAATGTGTGAATCCCCTCTAGGTGTGATGGTGTTATCTTCCAGTAAAGTTATCAATATAGGCTGCTAGGCTGCATTACAGCCAAAGTCTCTCTGTTTTATTTAACACTTATGGTTAGCTAATGGTAATGTCATGATTATTGAAGTTTCTGTGGCCTTTTGAGATTTAAAAGTGAAGACTCTATGAAAAATAATTGATTCGGTTTTTCGTTGTTCAGTTGAGATATGTTAGTGGTGGCAGTGAAAGAACGGACTGAGGTGATGCAGATGGAAATTCTTCCCGTTATCTTGATATAATGGGTTGGCCAAGCTTTTATTTTAGATCATTATCCTCACAAAGCTTGCTTTCTTCAAACTTTTACAATGTAATGTTTTGTAGCTAGGTTTTTGCTTCATGGGTAGAAATAGAGTTATGTGATCAGTTACTTGTAGTCTGGTAGATTTCTTTCTTACTCAACCTTATTGCATTAGAAGCAGTAATAAGGGTAATTATTTTTCCCATGGATTCTTCGTGTGTAAGAAAGAAGAAGTAGACATGACTTTCTCATCCAGGTGTCTTAAAAAAAAAATAGTGAATAAACTTTCAGTTTTCAAATAATAAACAATGTTTCCCTCAAAGCTCTTTCGAGAATGTAACTCAATGGCTTTCAGTGGTTCTTTATAGTGGAAACTGTAGGTGAGTGATATTTGTCAGTAGTTGCTCTTGTTGTCTGTGTGACTGAAGAGTAAATGCGTACTTTTGACTTGGTTTGTGTACATGCCCCAGTCATTTCATTTTTTTTTTTTGAAAATTGTGCTTTATTGATTCTTCAAAAGAATTATAAAAACAGCATAGCTGGTTACATAGGTAGGGAGTTCAAATAACCAACTGTTGGCTTTGGACTCCCTGCTAAGCTAATTCATCTGCCTTTCCATTGGAGCCTCTCAATACATGCTCCCACTTATCTACTACATGAGCTAACTCACAAACTTCATTAAAAATAAATCTATGCCTCCAAGGTGGCCTGCAGCCTCCTTGGCACCATGATATGATGGCCTTTGAGTCCCCCTCCACATGTAGGGGACCAGTTAGGTGAGATGCAGTAAAACATTTCAAACCTTGTAGGAGGCTCAATGCCTCAGCAGTGGTGGAGTCAGTTATGCCAAGTGGGCCAGTGTAAGTAAGAACTACATCACCTCTTGAGTCACGAACAAGTCCACCAATACCTGCAGGGCCAGGATTGCCCTTAGAGGAGCCATCAAAGTTCAACTTGTATGCTGCCTCAGGTGGGGGGACCCATGCTTTGATTGATGTAGCTTTGCTTCTAGATTCTCTTGCAATTTCAGCCCAAGACCTCCATACAACCCCAGCTTGCACACCATAGAAATCTTTTTGGAGTTTTAACCATCCAACAATTTGATGTAGAATGAAATATCTGATCTCCCTCCATGGTTTTGCCAAATTTTGAAAAACCCGACTATTTCTTTCCTTCCATAGGAACCATGGAATGTATCCCATACAACATTGAAACATTAGCCTCCCTTTCAATCCCTTCCCAAAGTAGTTCACCATTTGGGACAGGGTAACAAGGTCATGAGGGATAACATAGTCAATTTTAAACATACCAAGGAAGAAGGACCATACATTCCAGCTATAATTGCAGTGGAGCAAAAGGTGATTTACTGTTTCAATCTCAGCGCCGCATAGGGGGCATAAGTTTGAAGGAATTTGGAGGCCCTTTCGTATTAACATATCCCGAGTAGGGAGCCGTCCCCTTAAGCAGCACCACCCAAAGAAAGCGTGCTTTCGTGGACAGGAAAATGACCAAGCAGTTGCAGCTGAATGTCTTGAGTGCCCACTATTTGCAAGGTATTTGTATCCGGAGCTAGCCGTGTACACGCCATTGGGGTTTGGGCGCCAAATTAACTCATCAGGATTGCTTCTATTCAAGAAGACTGTATTCATAATCTCCATAAGTTCGCCCCAGTCATTTCATTAGAATTAAGTTCCAGTCAGACACCAGAGAAAGATATCCCAGACTGGCAAATATGTGATCTGGATCCTGCTTCATAGCTTACGAACCTTGAGCCTGCTTCACAGCTTACGAACCTTGAGCCTGCTTCACAGCTTACGAACCTTGAGCCTGCTTCACAGCTTACGAACCTTGAGCCTGCTTCACAGCTTACGAACCTTGAGCCTGCTTCACAGCTTACGAACCTTGAGCCTGCTTCACAGCTTACGAACCTTGAGACTGCTTCACAGCTTACGAACCTTGAGCCTGCTTCACTGCTAATGAACCTTTAGCCTGGTTCACAGCTAATGAATCTTAAGCTTGCTTCACAGCTTATGAACCTTGAGCCTGTTTCACTGCTGAACCTTGAGCCTGCTTCACAGCTTGTGTAATTTGAATCTGCTTCACAGCTTCTGCATCTTGAGCCTGCTTCACAGCTTGTGTAATTTGAATCTGCTTCACAGCTTCTGCATCTTGAGCCTGCTTCACAGCTTCTGTATCTTGAATTTGAGCCTGCTTCACAGCTTGTGTGCCTTGAGCCTGTTTCGCTGCTCGTGTCTTGAACCTGCTTTATTGCTTATGTATCTTTTTTTTTTTTTTGAAAGTTAGTATTGCATTTATTCATTAAGAAAGATAGTGTACAGCCCAATTGGGCAACAACCAAAACAGCTAGGTAGCTTATGTATCTTGAGTTTGAGCTTGCTTCACAGCTTGTGTATCTTGAGTCTGTTTGGTAGCTTATGTGTCTTGAACCTGCTTTACTTTCTCAACGCAATTTGAAAAGCACCATATTCAATATATATTCTTTATCATGTGCTTGAATTTCAACTATGAAAGCAAACCTTCGAAATTTCCTGGTACTAATGTCCCGTGAAAATGGTTAGAGTATAACCGTGGCGCCATTATGGTGCCAACGACTTAAGTTATGAAGCTGTTTAGTTTGTTTTGCTTGTTTCTTCCTGACAAATTAAACAGCTTATGCTTTGTCACAAAAAAAAAAAAAAAAGAAATTATTGGCTTGTACTGGCATGCCAAAGATCTCATCTGTTGTCACATCATCTTCAACTCTTCTCTGCTGTTAACGATGTCTGCATCGCATTAAACATGTAATTGATTTACACACATTCATACCCTCAAGATATGTTCTTAATCGTTCTGCAATATCTTTTAAGCTTGAATTCTTGGTGTTTTGTTCTGCCTGGTGCGAGTGCTTAACCTAATTTTTGGTGGTGATTAACAAAAACTATTTTCGTGTTTTGCAGGTGATCTGGCTACTAGTCTAGGCTGACTCCATTCATCTAGTGACATAAGAGTATAGCTGGCGCCAGAAGTTGCAATTTTCCCTGGGCGACGAGATTCAAGTAGATTTTATGAAGCTCCGGAACTATCATATATTCCTGTAAAACTTGTAATAATAACGAGTATAGCTCAGGCTTCATCATCCTTGTTCCCTCAGCTGGAAAGTCTTGACTCAGGTAGCTGTATCCTCATTTGGTTCTAATGCGCATGGATAAAGCAGATTATCAATCTGAGCAGCAAGGCTTTCATGGGAGTCTGGGTCTGACCCATTAAGATTGACTCTCAACAGATGCTGTCTTTAACTATGTGATTTGCTGGCTTCAAGCGTAAATAATACAAGAGGGGGGAAAATAAGCTGATTATCAATCTGAGCAGCAAGGCTTTCATGGGAGTCCGGGTCTGACCCATTAAAGATTGACTCTCAACGGATGCTGTCTTTAACTATGTGATTTGCTGGCTTCAAGCGTAAATAATACAAGAGGGGGGTAAATAGTGGTACAGGACTACAGGTTCACCAGTCCGAAATCTAACGAGTGAAGGAAACGTTTTCTGACAGAAGGGTTGTTTACGAGGGTTGCTTAGCGAGGGGAAAAGCAGTTCTCCTCGTTTTGATTCATGGTCGTCTACTCATTTCGACTCATTGTTGCTGCTGGATCTCGGCGTCTACTCATTTCGACTCATTGTTGCTGCTGGATCTAGGCGTCTAGCGACTCAGCGAGGGCTTTTAGCAATGGACACAGCTTTAGCCCAAGGCCCCGGTTTGACCCACGGACCAAGATTTCTCCTCGTCTCGTGGCTGTTTCTGGATGTAAAAGCGAAAATTACAGGAAACTGCCCATGTTGGTAGTGTTTGTGTTGTACTAGTAGCTTTCTAACTCACAGAGTTCGAATACAATCCAATCAATTAATAAATAGTAATACAGAAAAAGTGATCAGCAGATAATCCCGAGATAAACAAGGAAATTAATCTCTGATGGATTCTTCCTTAAAACAGGAAGTGGCCTTTCGTAAGCAACCCTTCTGTTAGAAAGTCTTATCTACCCAAAACCTGTTTTACCTGAGCACGCTTCGTAAAGAAAATCTCTTCACCACTGAAGAGAACTTGGAATGCCGAATACAACTCCTAAAATGTCTTTTACGCTTAACAAAATGTTGCCAGTGACAATTGCTCTCTGTTGGGTCAAACTCTGGAGCAGTCCTTTCCAAGTGGTTTTCAGTTGGGAAGTTATTTTTTGTATGTGAAAAATCTTCCACTGTAACGTCACTTGAGATTTAATCTTCTGAGAGAAAATGGATTAGGAATTCAGGATGCGTTAATCAAATAAGAAAAGTTAAGCTTGCTACTTTAGTAAAGAATAATGACTCGCGTATGCTAGTAGCGACTCGCGCACAGAACCCGTGGCGCGAATCATTACTCTTTCGTAAAAGGCCGTCTCCTGAAGGCTCCGAAGGGACGCTAACAGCTCGATTGCTTCTTACGATGACGACTCCTGCTTCAAATCTTTTTGCCAAAAGGCATTTTCCATTCACCAAGGAACATATACAGACAATGCTCAAAATCTCTAAAACCTTTGACATTTCACATAAACAATCTGCCAAACATTCATCTGTAAGCTTCATAATGCATTTACATTTACAAGTCGGTAAGAAGAATAAAAAAATATAGAAAACAAAACATCTTCCTAGTCCCTACCCCCATCACTTACCTAAGAGGAGATTGGACAAAACGATCAAGAATTCTACTGATAATTCTCTATAATTCACAATTTCACACTCAGTCCTTAGTTCTCTAGCTCTCAAGACTATATCTTTCCTCAGACTGCCACTAAACCCGTATCCATCGGTTGCCCGAAGAAATTAGCTAAGATGATATCCACATCTTCCAAAGAGACTCCAAGGCAAAGCGGGTTAGCTGCAGGGAGCTTCACAGAGTCGTCCTCTTGCAAATTGTTTTGGTTCATAACACGCACATTAGGGCCATTCCTACACTTTCCCATGCATTTGCACCCTACTACTTCCATTGTTGCTCCCACTTTCTTCTCGAATTCCTCTAGTAGCAGAGGAGCACCCGATTTTTTGCATTTTCCGCCCATGCAAACCTCAATCCTGTCTGAAGAGGATCCAACCATGACCTTGTTTCCACAACAAAGACTGCACTCAGGGGAAGACTCATTTTTCATCCCACATACACCTTGGCCTGACGGCAATTTTGAAACAGTTGCTGAAGCCTGATCTTGAAAAACAGGGGGAAGATCGATTATGGCCTCTGCAAGAACCCCACTTTCCAGAAATTGATCCACTTGAGATTCTTCCATGGGAGGGTCGATCCTCAGTATTGCTTCCAGTTGATCAACCTTGGCTTTCAGAGGGATGTTTTCAGCCTCACAGATTGGGGTCCCAGCGAGAGTTTCACTTGCTTCTACCACACAGACTTGAGTCTCCGTCTGTGATTCACTCCTCAAGCGGCTCATGTCAACCACTGCTCCACAGTCATCGTCACTTGACTCAGACGAGGAAGTATCAGTATCAGCCATAGTGACTTTCATCCGGGCAGCTTTTAGAGCAGCTTTCTCTGCTTTCCTCATTCTTTTCGTTTCCTTCTCTTGTGCTCTAAGCTGCTGAAGCTGCGACATTAAGACTTCTGCAGCTTCCTGCATGAGCATATGCACAAAGTTAAAAGTCAAGCAAAGATAATTCTCGAGAGATTGATAAGAAACACACAGCAGAACCCCAAGCGATCAAATAGAAACAGAGATAAATCTTTAAAAATGTCCTGAAGAAGATGGGAAAATCTAAAAACCAAAACCAGACCCATCAGAATGAAACCTCAAAATACTTAAAACTAGGATGACTACGGAAACATGTTTGCCTTTACATAAAAAAAAAAAAAAAGGCAACAAACTGAAATCCCTATGAGATAAACAAAGGAGAAAACGAGTACTTCCTTATATGATCCCTGACCAAGAAAATCTAATACAAGAAGAATCCGGACAGCCATGAAACAACTGCTCACTAGTTAAGCTTTAATAATTCAAAATACCACTACACTCCGCGGTATAAAAAATCAGAAATACAAACAAATTAAAACCGATCGCATCTTCGAGTCACAGAACAAATGAAAAGGTCATCAGTAATCACTGAAAAAAACAAGACCTAAACTCACCACAATCAATTTCCCCTTGACCTCTCCAACCACCCCGGCATTCTCTTCCAAACCAAACCCAATTCCTGAAAAAGCCGACAAATCCTTAGACAACCCTTTCAGCAATTTCAACTTCTTCTTGATCGCTTTCGACTCCTCCTTCTCCTTCCTCTCCTTCTTCCCGCCACACACGGGACTTCCGTAATACCTCACATGACCCTCATCCGCGAAGGCGGACGAGACAGAGAGTCCGGCGGAGATCTCAAACCCACGCGAGACGCCAAGACGGCAAGAGCCATGGCTCGGCCTGGTGGAGAAAGCAACGGAAGAACAAGGAGAAGCTTTCCTGGCAAAAGCATTGGAAACGGACCGGATTCCGGCGTCGGAAAGGGAAGGAAGATGCCGCAATCTGACGCCGGAGACCTCCATGGCGGTGGCGAGAGCAGGAGCTGAAGGACAGAGAGAGAGAGAGAGAGAGAGAGAGAGAGAGAGAGAGAGAGAGAGAGAGAGAGAGAGAACTCGATTCCAAAGCAAAGAGAAGAAGCAACTGCCGTTCGTCAAACTCGGCTCCCTAAGCAACCGTTTTATGCCCGAGGAAGTCCCCTCGTAGCTTTCCTCCAGACACGTGGCGAATTTCTATTAGCAGGTGGCCACATGTCGTGATTCGATTGGAAGTTTGCCTACGTGTTAAGAACGTGGAGCAGCCGCGCGCTAGCTCGTGACAGTTAGCCCCCCGCCACGATCTGGCCTCCGTTCCCGCGTTTTAGGCACGATTTTGTAATAAGCTTAGTCCGTTGGATTTACCGGCAATGAATCGAATGGATGTGATTATGACACGATTGAGCCACGTGGCAGTACATGTGGCTTATAAATGAGAAAAGACATTATTAACCTTTGCTTTTCATGAACGTTTTGGGACAAGCATGAGAACGATGATGGCATAATGGTAAGAGTAAGAAGTCCGGGAGAAGTCTACTTGATTTGAAATGAAACAGGATTAGGAGAACTGTAGGCGTACGCTTTTTCTCCGTGTTCTCCGAAGAAAGTAATGAGAAAAAGAAAATTCCAAATTTGTCGGAAACTCAATCGAGTTTCCAAGAAAAACTGTTTTACCTATAAAGAGAAAAAACAATTTTCAAAGTGAAAGCGAAACTAAAAGAAGATAAATAATTTCGGCAAACAAAAGTGCAGGTGCGAATAGACCACTTGCCTTATCTTGGAAGTGAAGAGTGACGTAAATCATACGAATGGAATCATGAATCGAACAGAATCAAATTTGGAATATTCCCACGGGATCGGAAGGTCAAGTTTAAGCAGTGGCACCCAAACTACCTCTGGGCACCAAGGGTAATAAAATATAACACCGAAAGTTTGTGTGACATTTTTTAATTTTAGGAAGTTGGTTTTGAAAGAGGTTAGAAGCAATACAGCACTTCAGCTTTCCAAACTGAGAGAACCCCTTCCCTAGCCAATTAGTTTACAACAGAATTTACATATCTATCTTAGGATATAGCTCCACATACATTCATGTTTCCTCCCAGCTCCCAAATTTAAGAAGCATCCTACATGGTGGAGCAGAGGATTTTTTGCACCATCCAATAACGTTTAGAGTCCCCCTCCATCTCAAGTTTGCCAAAAAAAATTTCAACAAATAATCTGAATCTTTGGAGCACGGCAACGGTTTTGTCTTCAGTGGAGTCAGTAGTGCTCAGCAGCCTAACAAATGAAAAAATTGCATAGCCAGACCCACCTTACCCATCCAGGAGCCGTCTCCGTTCATCTTAATCACCCATTGCTCGGATGGAGTCCAAAATGCAAGTGTTGTTATCTTTTGTGGAGTCCATGCCAGATGATTACATTGGTTAAGATAGTCTCTTCGAGGTATGCAAGGTTCGCAGCATTGTTATCGAAGACCCTTCTCTTGTGTTCCTCCCAAATCCCTCTACAGCATGGGTGTACAACATGCTTCTGCCATAATTTTGCCACTTTTTGCTCGAGTCAGACTTCTCCATTGTTGAACACTTGAAGGAAGGTCTATTAGTGTTTGGTAATTCTAACTAAATTTGATAAGGAAGATACATGTATCTGCTTCGCATAGCTGCCATTAAGTAAGATAGGTCAAGCAACACGTCTTCCTCATTTTAAAGAGGGCAAAGTGGAGGGGAGATTCATTCCTCTGCAAATAAGACACTCTTGTTATAATATTTTTTTGCAGCATTATCTAGAGGAAAAATTGCGCCTTCGGCCGTACAGCTAGCCTCCATGTCCATTTCGTGTGATGATCTTGGTACTCTGTGCATTCTAATAGAGCAGCATATGTCGATTTAACTGAAAAATCTCCACTGGTGTTTGGCTCCCATATAAGTTGTCATCATATAATTCCCCGAAAAAGCATGTTGATGGTGTTTTGTTGAGCTGATAGGTTCAGTCAGAGCTTTCAATAAAATGTTCTCTCAAGGTGAGAACAAACCACAGTACGTAGATAGTAATATTTTTCTTTCCCCCATCTTCTCTTCATTCTCATATAACATTCTTAAATAGTTATAGAATTATAATTAACTAACTGTAGGGTTTAACGATTTTACAAGGGCCGGGATTTCTAGACAAGTTATAGAAGTGCTCGATTTCAATCTTATTTGTACTTCTTGGCGTATCAATACCCACCTCCTCAAGTTGAAGCTTGTCCCCAAGCTTCATATTTGATTCCACTTCTGATTCAATCCTCCCAAGACAACTACAATCAGATACTTTGTCCACTGGATTTCCTATACTTGTGGCTGAAATCTAAATACGTACGATATCCTAAGCCATGGAGTTGCTTCCAGAACTGACTTTCGTGTGGCCAATGCCGATCTCGGGACTCCCAAGATGACCTTTGGAGACTTCGTAACTGGACAAACAAGCCTTTTCCGGCGGAATTTCCCCGTTGATCATCACCAAATGCCTGATGTCGACCACCGTGTACTCGCTTAAACTCGAGACGTTCAGAGAAACATATACTACCCCCTTTTCGAGTCCTCAATTCTGCCGAGTTCCTACTCCAAATGCTGAATTCGCTCCTTGACTCTGGTCCTGTACCATCTCCCCAACTCCTCATAGTAGACGAGGATGTGGTGATCCATGTCGCCCTAGATGCCACACAGAGCATGGGTGATGAGAAACATTTTGTGGTCTTTATGTTGTCGATGCCGAGCATGAGAATCAGAGAAATCCCATGCGTTTTTCGGTTTCAAATCTCCTTCATTCGCCCTCTCAAGTTTCTTTATACACGCCAAAAGTGAAGAGGCTTCAGCAGTCAACAGCCGTCGACGGGCACGACTTTCTCCTTTCTTCAAGGGACAACAAATTTGCTGCTGCAGGGAGGACGCCCCAAATTGACAACTCCTACGCCATCAAAAAAAAATTCTGTCAAATCTATGTTGATCTTTGATGCTCTACACTGTCCCTATACGAGCTAAAGACCCATACCGAAAACCGTTAAGGACGCTTCTAGACGTAGAATTTGGTCGCTCAAGGCTTTTTCAAGATTTCCTATCTTTTCCTTCAGCCCACCTACTTCCTCCTGTAGTGAATTGAGACGTTGTTCATCTGACCTCATGGTGTCTGCTCTGATACCATTGAGAGGTTCCTGTCAGAACTTTCAATAAAAGGTTCTCTCAGGGTGAGAACAAACCACAATACATACAAAGTAATTTTCTTCTTTCCATCTTCCTCTTCTCTCCATTCTCATATAACATTCTTAAACAATTACAGAACTATAATTAATTAACGGATGGGTTTAACGGTTTTATAAGGGCCAGGATTTCTAGGCAGTTATAGAACTGCTCGATTTCAATCTTATTTGTACTTATTGGCGTATCATGAGCACAACGAACTCTTCGTCATTTACTTCTCGGATAAATATATGGCACTAGTCAATATTGGACTCCACTCGGCCTTACCGAATATCAATGATGGTGGCTTCAGTCTGTGCAACAACTTACTTGTCCTGGAAAAATCGTTTTTAGGTAGGGGATCGACCACCCATGGATCGGACCAAAAATAGATGCAAACCCCTTTCCCAGACATGAAGCAAAATTTTCCTTTGAAGCCGCTCCATTGGTTAGACAGTTGCTTCGAAATTGGCGAGAGAGCACAATAAGGTGCCAACAAAGAATCCAATCATCTTCAGGTATATAGAGTTTTCCCCAGATAACTGGCGCCCACTGAGGGGTTTGTGGGAGACTTATTTTCCAACACAATTTCATCAATAATGATTTGTTGAGGAGTTAGTATTCTATGCACACTCAGGCCGCCTATAAATTGTAGCTTGTAGAATTTATCCCACCTAACTAGGTGGATTTGAAATGTTTGGGTGTACCACACCAAAAGAAAAGTCTCATTAGTTTTTCTCTCTTTCACAACCTCTCTCAAAAAATCTAGGTAAGATAACATGTAGGTCAGTATCACGAACAAAAGTGATTTTAATAAGACGATGTGCCCCACTTGGGAGAGGTGCTTACCCTTTCAAGTTGAGAACCGTCTATGAAGTTTCTCCAGCATTAGGTCCCAGAGAGATTTAATTGGCCAACCTCCTTAGACATGGAGGCCGAGCTAACCTCACAATCGAGAATGCACACAGCTTGGGATAAAGTGTTGTGGGGCATGTTTGAAAGTTGCAAGGGAGACTTCCTCCAATTTATTCTTAGACTAGTCAATAGATCCAAGAATGAGAGTACAACTTTGATCTTTTTAATTTTTAGGGTGTCTCCTCACATAATAATAGTTTGCAAACAAATTGGATGATGGCAAAATTCCTTCCTGAAGTAGATTTCAGAGCATCTGCACCACCTACCGACAAAAAGTTATAATACCTTCTGCAACTAAGTTGAAAGCAATGGTGAAAGAGGGTCGCCCTAGCACAAGCCTCTCATGTAGAACAAAAAAGACTCAAATAGTCCTCTGTTAGTAGAGATCAAATATTTGGCAAAGGAGATGCAAGAGAAAATCCATTTCCGCCACCTCAGCCCAATCCCATAGCTTTTGAGATTAAGTCCTAGTGTCGCCAGTTAACTCTATCGATTGTCTTCTCAAGATCGATTTTCAGCATAAATCTTGGTTCTTTGTTCCTATAAAAACATCCACTTCTTCATGGACCAAAATGGCTTAATTGAGGAATTGTTTTCTTGCCATGAACGCACTTTGCTCTTTGCTGATTATGGAGGACAACACAATCTTTAGCCTCTATTTCAAGGTCCTAAGATAATACTATATGTACCACATACTAGGCTAATCAGTTTGTAATCTCAAACATTCACCACTCCTTTTTTGGGAATCAAGCGATAATAGAGGCCCAATGCTCCTAAAAGTGATCAAGCTCTTATAGAAGTCTTCAAATAGTTGGTTTCGTTGACCCTATTGTACATCTTCCCCAATCCCATCATCTGCTGAGGCCGAGTTCCCAGGTGCATGGCAGTGGCCTCGTCTGAATTTAAATTCAAAAATAGTTTGGTGTGTGGGTCAGCCACTCTGACAAAGTGAGTTCAGATGAGTTCTCCACTGGGGTCATGACTCAAATTATGACACAGCGTTGTCTTCTCCACCTCCTATAGAATAGGCTCTGAGAAGCCGACAACAATGAAGGTGTGGTTCAGTACTGAAATTGTATATCGTCCACCTGGTGGTAGGGGAGTGCTTGCAAGGCATCCAATCTTTTAAGTTGCATAAGGATTCTGAACAGGTGGATCCATAGGCTCTTGCTTTGTTTTGTTTTCCATCGATCCCACATTAGGATAGGGCCAAACTAGGGAGTCTAAGTTCTCGGATTAGGTTTCATAAAAATCTTTTTCTTCCTAATTATTTAACCAAATAAGTCATGCCTCGTTACCAATGAAATTAAATTCAGGTACGTGATCAAGATGATGCAAGTGTTTAATTTTCTTGGCATACTCTTTGATGTTGCAGCCATCAATTGTGGCTCGTGTGACCACCACAAAATTTAAAACATTTTAACCCTTCTTCGAAGCTTCCTCCAATGCGCACTTAAATGAGGAAAGCAAAGGCACAAAGTTGTTTCTCTACTGAATGATTTTGCAGAGAAGTCGAGTGCTAGGGGTAAGAGAAGTAATCCACTCCTATAGCATCCTATCTTTTCCACCTTGTTACTATGTCTCGGTGCCAGCCTGAATAAAGCTTTCCTCCAGTCTTTGAGGATGGCACGAGTAAGGGAATAGAGGATCACTTCTCATGCTTGGGCATTGTCAACTTCAAGCTTTTCCATGCACCACTATTTGATTTCTCTATCCATTCTTCAACATGAAATATTGATTCATCTAACGGAAAAAGTTGGGGGGCAAGAGGTTTGCCAATGGAACTCCTTTTCCTTGTTACTGTAGTCTAGTCGTCTTCCCCTTTCCTTCCGGTGGAGTTGATCGCTGCTACAGGATGTACCTTGTTGGCAAACATTTCGGTGTCACCCTTGCTCTCACCACGCTTCATCCAATTACTCCTCTAACTATCCTACCACTGATAAATGATAACCATGTCTCAATTAACACACAAAAGCTTGTGTGTTGGAGAGGTTATATATGGTATGCATGAGGACCTTGAAATATACACATACAATTGCACGTGCAATCATTTTTCAATTTTTAAATAGAAAATATAAGCTAGTAGATCTTATTTAATGTGGTGTTTTATAGTTCAAACTTCAAATAAATATTCATTTACGCTCTTTCGAATTGGAAATTTGATCTTGTGCCACAGTTTCTTTTGGAAAGTTGTGTTTCATTTATTTCTAGGAAAAAATACAAATAATGTGGACAAAATCAGACCATAAAAGAGGAAAAAATTAGGGTGTACTAACCATTGGCACATCTTAAGATAAGTGACCAACATATTACAGAATTCATGAATACAGAAATCTCATTAAATAGAAACCAGAATCTCCACAGTGGTTTAGACTTCTTGCTCCAATAAATGATGACTATTGAGTCCCCTTCAATAGGAAGGTTCCCAAGAGGCTAGAGTTAGAAAAATATTTGAGTCCTTCGCCTCACCATTGGTGGAATCTTTAATTCCAATCGGCCCTGAATATATTAACACCACTTCCCCTCTCGGATCTCTAATAAGACCCCCAACACCCGCAGGTCCCAACAAAAATTAAATTTCTATGTTGCGTCAAGTGGAGGAATCCAAGTACTAGTATATGATATAGTTCTCTTTCCATTGCATTCTCTTCTCATAAGCTCTAAATCGTCTGTCTCTACTTGAAAACTTTTTAGGAGTTTGATCTAACTCACAATAAGGTCCAGAATTTTATAAGCAATTTCTCTCCAAAGAGTTCTTTCCATGGAAAACCATTCAATTCCTCTCCTTTAAGAGTAACCATGGATTAAACCCCACTAAGCACTATAACATAAGTTGGCCCTTTTCTCCCAATCTTAAAGATCCAACCAAAGTAGGAATGTCAATCACATCTTGAGGGAAGGAAATATCCATTCCAAATATACTGAAAAACTACATCCATATGCTTCAGTTGTATGACCAATGGATTTGGACATGGCTTACTGATTCAGCTTCATTTAAACATAGAGTGCATATACTTGAGGAGATTAGTATTCCTCTTCTTTCCATCATATCTCTAGTAAGCAATCTCCCTCTCATACTACACCACAAAAAAATTGTTATCTCGGGTATGAAAGGGTTTATGTTGGTTATTAATTTCTCCTCCATTAGTGTACCTGTAGTATCCTGAGCTTACCATTTAGACCCCCTTTGGAGGAGGCCTCCAACTGCTAACTTCTACTTACAGACGATAATCGTACATCATCAAATTGAACTGTGGAATATATTTTCAACCTAGCCCAGTTCAATGACTTGTTTTAACAAATATCTCACTCTCTGCTGCAAATTGAAGAGCATACACAATAATAGGTCACCTTGTCTGAGTCCTCGGCTTGGTTTAATGTAGCCGAGAGTTCTTCCATTGATCAAAATAGAGTACCTGGCCGAGGAGATACATCATGTCACCCACTTCTCCATTTCTTCCAAAGCCCAATTGTTTCATCATATATCTAATATAATCCCAAAAAACTCTATTGAATGCCTTCTCAGGATCCAACTTGAAAACCACACTAAGCTTATTGCTCTGCAAACATAAGTGAATCACCTCATGGATGCACATTATCGCATCCAGGATGTTTATACCCTTGATAAAAGCGTGTTGTTCTGATTATGATATGGTCCAACATCTCCTATAATCGGCCAATAAAGACTAGCAATTAGCTTGTAAGTACCATTAGAAAAGGTGATTGGTCTAAAGTAAGTGACTCTTTCTACACAATGTTTCTTGGGTATCAATGCAACAGAGGTAGCTCTAACAGCACTACTTGTGAGCCCAAATTGATGAAAATGGTTGAATATACTTATGACTTCCTTACAAATAACCTCCCAACGTGAGTTGAAAAAACTCACCATTATACCCATTTTGGTCCCGATGCTTTGTTTTTTTATTTTTATTTTTGGCATCAATCACTCAACTACATCAATTTCCTCATCAATAAAGGGTATTTCAAAACAAGTAGCATGATCAGGAGTTAGCCACTAGTAGTAGACTCCTGGTAGTCGAGGTTTGATGGGGAAATCTTCTGTATCTAAGCTCATGACGTGTCCCACAATATTGCTGATAATTTTATCCTTCTCTGAGGAGACAAGCTCTTTCACAATTAACGAATTTATCATGTTAGCTCTACTTCTGTATTATGCAATGGCATGAAAAATTTCGTGTCCCCATCACTTTCCAACATCCACTTGTGTTTTGCCCTCTTTTTCAAGCAAATAGCATCTTGGCGAAAAATACCATAATTCAAACAAATAGCATCTTGGCGAAAAATACCATAAAACTCAGTTGTTACACTAGTCGGGTAGCAATTTCATCCATTGCCAGCTCTTTCATCTCTAATTGATCAAATTGAGCAATCCAAGATGTCAATATCGCCTTCCTTTCTTGTTGAATTGATTTTTTGGGTCTTAGCTCAAAGCACGGTCTTGCCCTTGAGGGTCTTAAATTTTCTATACAATCTGCCCCCAATATGTCCTTCATCATGGATCTCATTCCACTAAATGTTGATTTTAACAGTAAAGAGCCAATGGTAATCAAACAAACCCCCGAGGTCATCAGGTAAATCTCAAGCCAATCTTGTGTACACTGAATCTATCCAACCTTGAGAGGGTAGGAGGATTTCTACAGGTAGTCCAAATAAAGGATTTTCCGAAAGCATGCATGTCAACATGGTTCATTCCAATGGGTGAGCAGGTCCGAAAATTTAGCTCAAAGATCACTTCAGCCATATATAATGGGACCATAGACAGTACCAAAGGACCATGATTTTCGAAAAGATATGTTCATCAAGTTAGGAGCCACAAAAATATTTACCAATATGAACATCCTGGACAGAAATAAATCGAGGATCCCAAATGCATGGGATGCCCCCTGTAGAGCCAAATGCATTTCTTGCCTTCCAACCTGGTATTATGAAGTAAACTAGCTCCCAAACTAAAAATTCGAGCATATGTTATTGTCTCTTGAAGAATGATAATCTGAGAATTACTTTGTTTGATTTAATTTAAGATAACAATTCTTTTACTGTTACTCCTTACTCCCTTCACATTTCATGAAACAATGATAATTTGTTTAGCTTTTGAGGACTGAACTCCTTTCTCCATATCTATGACATTCACAGTCCTTGTTGCCACTTCCTCTAGGAGATTACTAGAAATTTCATCAAGTTTGAAGACACGGAATCATAGCTTCATATGCTTGTGTAGGAAGTCAATCTTTGTATTTGTTGAACTGGTCCATTCGGGAATATTTGACTCGTTCTCGATGTTTAATCTTCCATACAGACCCTTTCCCTTTTCCCATCATGTGTTCTTCATTAAGAATCTGCTTCTGATGTTTCACCAGGTTATTTTCACCAACACTGAAATCTGAAAGCACCTCACTTCCTTCCTCCAAAGCCTGAGTCCAACATCTCTGAATCGAGCTAGGAGATTTTTCTGAATGTCGTGGAGGAGAAGGAGGTTCCCCCACGAGTATGTTGTGGTTGCAGAATTTAGATGATAAATTTTCACGAGAGTGATAGGGGAAGGTCTCAGACTAGGGGGGAATGGTGGAATTGTCGTAGACTAAGGATGCAGGAGCAAAGGAAGGTCAAGGACAAGAAGTGCCCAGAAGGAGAGATAAAGGGGTTCAGATACCTAGCCGCAGCGGGGACAATGGCCAATTGAGTAGCAACATTTCAAATAATGACTTTGTTTACTAACCAATACGAGTTGATGACCAAAACTTATTTCTATAGGCAATATTACTAATCTAATTTCACTATTTAGGAAGAATTTTTCTTCTTTTTTCTTCAACATACCAACTCAACTCTACCAAATATATATGTACAAAATATTATCATCAACAGCTCCGCTAGTGATTGCAGTCCTCTACAACCTACAACAAAACTATGACCATAACAAGAGACATATTAATCCACAGATTCTTGTAAGCCGCCCAAGACAAGGGCGCCTACAAAACCTCTGGTGGCCCCGACCGCAAGAGCGGCAACGAGGATGGCATGCAAAGCAACCAACGCCCCAGAGTCGTTGAGGATCAAGACAACGGTGGCAATAGCAGCAACAAATAGTAGCAGAGCAACAGAGGCGAGAGTTGAGGGGGAAAGGCTTGCGGCTTTCTCCAGGAAGCTCAAGAGGCCCAAATCTTCTGCTTTTTAGAGAAACCCTAGCTTCTCGATGAGAGTGTGACACCTAATTCTTCGTCTTTCATCCAAAGACCGGTCTTCTCGACGTTGTTGAAGATCTTTTTCTTCTCTAGTACCATGAAGACATTGAGTTCGACCACCTCACTGGCTTCCACGAAGATCCCCGCCCCGTACCATTGCTTCTTCCAAGTGTCGTCGTACCGATTAACCTGGGCAGAGACAATACCACCCAAAATCCAGGTCAACCGGTTCGATCTGAGGATGAATTCGGGTAGAAGGGTGAAAATGCAGAAATTAATTTGTAACGTGTGTGCTGTTTTGGTTACTCACATTTTTCTTGGTCGCCGTGGCTAAGACTTGAAGGCCTCTTCTTCTGTCGTGTAATTGAGGCTTGGAAGAAACAAGAAAGAGGAGCGAAAGTGGGACAGAGAGGATGCAAAAGAGCGCGGCCGGCGAAATTTCATCGCCATTGATTGATTGAGCTCTCCTCTTTTTTGTTTGAAAAATGCTATATACACTTTACTGTGCATGCACTTTGTGCACTTCCCCCTCTATGTAGCGATAAGATATTAAAATATTCCTGGTGTGGATCCCACCACTATAGTGAGGGGATAAGTGCATAAAGTGCATGCACAGTAAAGTGCATGCACAGTAAAGTGCATGCACAGTAAAGTGCATGCACAGTAAAGTGCATGCACAGTAAAGTGCATGCACAGTAAAGTGCATGCACAGTAAAGTGCATGCACAGTAAAGTGCATGCACAGTAAAGTGCATGCACAGTAAAGTGCATGCACAGTAAAGTGCATGCACAGTAAAGTGCATGCACAGTAAAGTGCATGCACAGTAAAGTGCATGCACAGTAAAGTGCATGCATATAGCATTACTCTTCTTGTTTCTCTAATTTCTACTGATTGATGGTTCAGCAGCTCTCTGCAAAATAGGACGTGTTCCAGATTTTGATTTCTGAGGTGGATGGCGTCCTGGCTGGAACAATCAATTCTATTCGTCAGAATCTTGAGAAACACTGGTAGTGAGAATGGAAGTTACTCAATGTGGCTGTCTAGTGGCCCAAATTAACGACCCACTATGCGTTAATGTGAGCTTCCCCTTTTAATGGGCATTGGCGTGAGCTACGAAGAGTGGTGATATAAATACTGACATGTATTATTGTTGGTGTTTACAAGATGAGGCCTCCGCATTGCAGTCCAAATACAATATAAAGTCAGATTTAACTTTTCTATTCTATGGTAAACCCTAAACCATATCTAAACTGCCAACAATGCTACAAGGGGGACAGCCACATTAATATTGCAGTACTGATATCATTTTTCTAACAGTAAAAGATATCTGATTAACTATATCTTGTACACCTTTAATTTTACATTAATAAAAACAATAAATCATTTTGCACGAAGAAGAAGGAAATCAATAAATCATTTTCGTCAAGTGGAAACAACCTTGCTGATGATTCCCGAATCCAACATCCAATCTGTTGGAATTTTACAATCTCTATATGAAGGCATGGTCAAGTCTCGCAATTTCAGAAGTCTCTGGATGCTCTTTTCGGACCTAACTCAACATAATTACACCAGAGTAGATATTGTAACTCAATGAGTTTACCATTCACCAAGATATTGGATGAAAACGATTGAATCTCAAAAATATTATGTGCTGTTCATTCACTCACTTATCTAGCAAGTTACCCATCTTCTTTAAAGCCACTTGGCATGACATGTTAGGATCATTCTCATAGGAATAAATATCCCTCTGCAATCGTTTCAGATCACGATACTCGATAACAGCTTCTCTCATTGCATCAGCTTTTCTCTCCGGCCAGTCAAAATGCTTCAGCACAGCTCTCTCATCAGACTGTAAAGAATAGTAAGCTAAGATATCAACACAGGAAAACAGGTACCATCTATTGATAACTATAAAGATGCATCCTCTGTACACGGTCATTATGCACCCAAACTGAATTGAAGCACAGGGAACTTGTTCTTGCACTATGCAGGCGACATCATATCACAAAGAGAACCTCATCATTAAGGTATATCTATTGTAAAGTAAGATCTTCACTAAAGAGAGATCCCTCATTGTAGAGGAACTATTCCTTGTGATGTGTGAATTTATAACCAACCTTGAAGCACTCTTCATGAGTACAGATGATAAGCAAAACCATAATTTAGACTATAACTGAATACTTCTAGCCGATAAAAATGTAATAAAAACAAGCCTTCTATGTAGGAACTTCTCTCAATCAACTAGTTATCAATTGAGACCATATACCATTCCATATAAAACCTAAGACTACCCCTCAAAAGTTGATAATCTCATTTAGGTGTTATAAACTTGTAATATATATTTCTTTACATGAATAGGTTCAGAAATTTCTGCAATTAACAAATAAAATTGTATTATTGAATCTCAATGGTTCAAATGTGATATTATTCTGACGTTCTTTTATTGCTTACCAAGGAAGCCAGCTCTTTGTCAAGCCACTCAACAAAAGTCAGGACATCCTCAACTATGCTGCTGTGGGCATTTATAACACCACGGTTGCTGCTATTCCCAGTGCTCTGTTGATCAGCTTTAAAACAGACAAAGACAAGTCTAATAATCATCAACTCTAAAGGAAATTGATCATATTAAAGCAAATTAGAACATGAATACATATGAGATCATTTGAAGAACTTGAATCTCCTAACAAGCTGGAAGCTTGAACAGATTCAAATAAAGTGGTTCATGTTTAATTTTGGACAGTAATCAGTAAAAGAGTGAATATATATGTCAAGTTTCCTATATTTAAGATTAAACTCCGCTGCAGATCTCTACAGAATACTGTGTATTACTAATTTTCAAACCACTTCTTCCTGCTAGTCCACAGCTCTTGTTAGGTAATTCAAGAAGAGAAAGAAGTACAAATCCAAGTATTGACATTCACGGAAAAATTACCAAAAAAAGGGTGTTCCACAGAATTACTGACTCTGTCATGGCCTAGCAAACTTGACTCCATTTATATGATTTGATCAACTAGGCCCGGCGTTTTTACCATCTGCTGACTTGAAAGAGTCGAGATCTTTGCTTCAGCGGCAGCAAGATCTTCCGGGAATTGCATGTTCTGTGAATCAAGCTCCACGTTCAAGATCTGCATCTTCTCCAACTGAGCCTTTAATCCCGATACCTCAGCCTGTAAGTTCTTAACAAAATTTTTACTTTCTTCCAGCCTCAATTGTAACTCATTTCTTTTTATATCTGTGTCAGCATCACTACTCTTGCTACCAGGGTCCGGCCGCCGCCGAATCCTTGCATGCTGCTCAATCGTTCTATTACTGTACCTTGGCCGACCTGTGAGCTTAGTGTCCTCCGTTTCCCTTCCTTTTTGAGCTCTCAAATCTTCCCCAGGCTTCCGTCTGTTAAAGAGAGGAGAACTTCTGGCCTTGTGGACACTATTGCTTTCTGGAACGACTTGCCTCGCCTTCGTCCTCTGAACTGGGGACACCGCAGTACTAGATTCTGGTTTTGTACTTTCCTTAGTTCTATAAGGCCTTACTCGAGCTAGGGGAAGAGAGTGAGTTGAAGGGGCCTTACTTTCCGAAGAAACCTCCTGCTTCATGGCTTCCCAGAGCACTACAGCGGAGGCAAGGTTCTGAAAGCTCAAGCTATCACTTCACTGGCATCATGTGAATGCCGAACTCGTCGCGTTGACTATCAATTGCAGGAAACCAGTTCCATATACACAGAATAGCAAGGAACAGGAAAGACCAAAACCAATTCCACTGATTAGCCGCAGTCTTAAAGCCGTCTTCATGGGATCGTCGCATTTTTGCTGGTACAGCTTCATTACCTTATCTACAACGCAGAATGAAGTCACAGTTCTTATACTGCCAACGGCATCGTTGGCTACTTGACTCGCTTCCTCGTACATCATCTGCAACCAGGTTCGAGTTATTAGTTTCAAAACCCAGAAAGAGACTCGGGTTCATAATTGCCATGAATTTTGATGAAATGCGAAAATAGTTCTCCATTTAAATGTTCTGTTCCACGATTATGTTAAGACCAAGAGTCAGAAAATTGCAGTCTTCTACAACCTACAAGAAGACTATTACAAGTCGAATTACATGGCTGTATTAGTTACAGATAACCATAAGATGATACAAATTAATCCGTGGATTCCTGCAAGCCGCCCAAGACGAGGGCGCCCACAAAAACTCCGGTGGCCCCGACCGCAAGAGCAGCGGCGAGGACGGCCTGCAGAGCAACCAACGCCCCGGAGTCGTCGGGAATCAAGACGACGGCGGCAATCGCGGCGACTAAGAGAGGCAGAGAGACGGAGGCGAGGGCTGAGGGGGAAAGGCTCGCGGATTTCTCCAGCAAGCTCAACAGGCCCAAATCTTCTGCTTTCGAGAGAAACCCTAGCTTCTCGATGGATGAGAGTGTGACGCCCAATTCTTCGGCTTTCGTCAGAAGACCGGCCTTCTCGACGTTGCTGAGGATCTTTTTCTTCTCCAGCTCCTTGAAGACGTCGAGTTCGACCTCCTCGCTGGCTTCCACGAAGATCCCCGCCCCGTACCATTGCTTCTTCCAGGTGTCATCGTACCGATTAACCTGCACGGAGACAGTACCACCCAAAACCCAAAATCCAGGTCAACCGATTCGATCTGAGGATGAATTCGGGTGAAAAATGAAGAAATCAATTTGTAACGTGTGTGCTGTTTTGGTTACTCACCTTTTTCTTGGTCGCCATGGCTAAGACTTGAAGACCTCTTCTGTCGTGTAATTGAGGCTTCGAAGAGGAACAAGGAAGAGGAACGAAAGGGGGACGGAGAGGATGCGAAAGAGCGGCCGGCGAAAATTTCATCGCCATTGATTGATTAAGCTGTCCTCTTTTCTTCTCTTCTTTCTTGTTTCTCTCGGTACTGTGTCTAGTGTCTGCGGATTGATGGTTCAGCTGCGTCTGCAAAACAGGACGCGTTCCGGATTTTGATTTCTGAGGTGGATGGTGTCCTAGCCAATTGAACGAACAATTCTATCCGTCAGAATCTTGAGAGACACTGGTCGTGAGAATGGAAGTCCCCACTACTACTATCAGTAATGACCCACTTTAAGCGATTGTTTACAAACTAACGGTCCAATTTAATGGCCCGCTATGCGTTAATGTGAGCTTTCCTTTGGATGGGCATTGGGCGAGGCGCGAGGAATACAGACCCGGCGGTAGTGATTATATTAAGAATGGTGAATCGGTGATATAAGTACTCCCATGCATTTTTTTTTCGTGTTTATATCCTGTGGGGTCTACATTGCAATCCAAAAAAGAGATAAAATCAGATTTGTCTTCCTATTCTATGGTTAACTAACCTTATCTTGAGTGCAAACTGATTAGAGTAATCAAAGCTCTTAAAAATAATTTTTTTTTATAAAATCCTAAAGCAACTAGCATTATTCATCTGTTTAACTATATCTTGTACACTTTGTTATTTTTACATTAATAGATCCATTTAGTTGTCGATGAATAAGCTGAGACTCAGGGGGAATTAGGAAAGGGATGGTACTAAGGTAGAACTTTAATAAAACCAATCATGAATGTTAGCAAGAATGAGATTGATGAACTATATTGCATGTTTCTTAGGGGTTGTCATGGCGTGAAACCTCTTGTTTACAGAAATATAAACCCTTTGCCATTATTCACGGTCAGAACTACCACTTTTGCTCGATTACAGATTTTCCGGTTCTACATAAATAAACCATGCAACTGATATCCTCAACGAGCTTGGACGTGTACGTGTTGGTGTGGTAAATCTCCAGCTACTAATTACAATACTATGCCTAGCTCTCCACACCTACCCCAACGAGTTGGGACTCTCTGTCTCATTTCTTCAAAAGCACACATTGTTTCTGAGTCCAGTCCTCCCGCAAACTGCAAAGTCACACAATAATGTAAGAGATTCAACTTTAAAGATGAGAAGAATAAAAGACTAAGGCAAGTGCTCGTCAAAATCTGGTTTTTGCATTTTCCAAGGTTTTGGAAGATGTAATGCTTGATTTAACAAGGAAAAGAGTATCTCGAATGTTCCTCTGCTTACCTGATGAGCTCTGTAAGCAAAACGGATGCATTGTTGTAGTAGTGCCTCCTGCATAGATTCTCTTTCTAAATGCCGAGTTGATTCGAGTTCCATTGACACTCTTTTCAGGTATAATTTGGCTAACTTCACAGTAGCCGACTTAATCTGCACGTTGAGCCACAACTTCAGTAGAAAGTAATTATAAATGGAGTGGGAGTCTCTCTCCAGGCATTCTGTAATTCGAGCAAGCAATGTATAGGAACTAAATTGCATGAAGGAGATGGGAAATCAATAAATCATTTTCGTCAAGTGGAAACAACCTTGCTGATGATTCCCGAATCCAACATCCAATCTGTTGGAATTTTACAAGCTCTATATGAAGGCATGGTCAAGTCTCGCAATTTCAGAAGTCTCTGGATGCTCTTTTCGGACCTAACTCAACATAATTACACCATAGTTATTGTAACTCAATGAGTTTACCATTCACCGAGAAATTGAATGAAAAAACGATTGTATCTCAAAAATATTATGTGCTGTTCATCCACTCACTTATCTAGCAAGTTACCCATCTTCTTTAAAGCCACTTCGCATGACATGCTAGGATCATTCTCATAGGAAGAAATATCCATCTGCAATCGTTTCAGATCACGATACTCGATAGCAGCTTCTCTCATTGCATCAGCTTTTCTCTCAGGCCAGTCAAAATGCTTCAGCACAGCTCTCTCATCAGACTGTAAAGAATAGGAAGCTAAAATATCAACACAGGAAAACAGGTACCATCTATTGATAACTATAAAGATGCATCCTTTGTACACCGTCATTAAGCACCTAAACTGAATTCCATTTCTCCATGCAGGCTACTAAAGAAAAATCCAAGTCATGCTCAAGGCCTAAGGCTACCTTAGGTAGAATCCTCTTGATACGGATTCAGAAATGTTACATTCATCACAAAACCCATGCTTCTAGCATCATAAAAGAAAAATTGAAGCACAGGTAATGTGTTCTTGCACTATGCAGGCGACATCATATCACATAGAAAACCTCATCATTAAGGTAAATCTATTGTAAGGTAAGATCTTCACTAAAGAGAGATCCCTCATTGTAGAGTTATGTGTGAATTTATAAGTAACCTTGAAGCACTCTTCATGAGTACAGATGATATGCAAAACCATAATTTAGACTATAACTGAATACTTCTAGGCGATAAAAATGTAATAAAAAAAGCCTTCTATGCAGGAACTTCCTTCAATCAACTAGTTATCAATTGAGACCATATACCATTCCATATAAAACCTAAGACTACCCCTCAAATGTTGATAATCTCATTTAGGTGTTATTAACTTGCAATATATGTTTCTTTACATGAATAGGTTCAGAAATTTCTGCAATTAATAAAAAAAAATAGTATTATGGTTCAAATGTGCTATAATTCTGACATTCTTTTATTGCTTACCAAGGAAGCCAGCTCTTTGTCAAGCCACTCAACAAAAGTCAGGACATCCTCAATATCAGCATAAGCTGCATCCTTGACCTTCTGTATTAGAGATCTGATGAAGTCACCTTTTGTTTCTACATCTGCTTTAATCTGTCAAAACAACCAAATGTCAGCTAGTATAAGCACTGTAAAAAAAAAAAAAAAAAAAAAGGTTTAAATTATTACAGCCAAAAGATGAAATGACCGATTTTGAATTTCCCCAACTATGCTGCTGTGGGCATTTATAACACCACGGTTGCTGCTATTCCCAGTACCCTGTTGATCTCTTTTTCCGCCATACTTTGCCAATGAATGATAGAATTCGACGTGGGCAGGAGCTTTCTGCATTGAAGCAGTTCTAACGGGACCACGACGAGGTGGGAGTGGTGGTGGAGAAGGGACCCCTGCTGCAATCTTTGATAGTGGTGGTGGAGGAGGAGGTGGTGGCGGAACCGGAATTGGCAAATTCTGAGAGCCCTTAGATTCTGCTATTTTAGTAGCAGGTTTCGATGCCATGGGATGTAGTTGAACAGCTTTGATTGCATCAACGGGTTCTTTCTTCCCTCTGAATTGCTCCAATTTGTTTGCAATGAGTTTCTGAACTTCCCTAAACCCTGGGCTCCCACTTTTCTCGTCATTTGAATCTCTCTATGAAAATCCAGTCAGGAATTGTTGATCAGCTTTAAAACAGACAAAAACAAGTCTAATAATCATCAACTCTAAAGACAATTGATCAATATTAAAGCAAATTGGAACATGAATACATATGAGATCATTTGAAGAACTTGAATCACCTTTATCAAAAAACAAAAGAAAAAAGTTACAATTCAAACCTTTTATCCTAACAAGCTGGAAGCTTGAACAGATTCAGATAAAGTGGCTCATGTTTAATTTCGGACAATAATCAGTAAAAGAGTGAATAAATACGTCAAGTTTCCTATATTTTAGATTAAACTCCGCAGCATATCTCTACAGAATAATGTGCATTACTAATTTCCGAACCACTTCTTCCTGCTAGTCCACAGCCCTTGTTAGGTTATTCAAGAAGAGAAAGAAGTACAAATCCAAGAATTGAAATTCATGGAAAAATTACAAAAAAAAAAGGGGGTTCCACAGAATTACTGACTCTGTCATGGCTTAGCAAACTAGACTCCATTTATATAATTTTATCAACTAGGCCCGGCAATTTTACCTTCTGCTGACTTGAAAGAGTCGAGATCATTGCTTCAGCGGCAGCAAGATCTTCCCGGAACTGCATGTTCTGTGACTCAAGCTCCACGTTCAAGATCTGCATCTTCTCCAACTGAGCCTTGAATCCCGATACCTCAGCCTGTAAGTTCTTAACCAAATTTTCACTTTCTTCCAGCCTCAGTTGTAACTCGTTTCTTTTCATATCTGTGTCAGCATCACTACGCTTGCTACCAGGGTCCGGCTGCCGCCGAATCCTCGCATGCTGCTCAACAGTTCTATTACTATACCTTGGCCGACCTGTGAGCTTAGTGTCCTCCATTTCCCTTCCTTTTTGAGCTCTCAAATCTTCTCCAGGTTTCGGTCTGTTAAAGAGAGGAGAACTTCTGGCCTTGTGGACACTATTGCTTTCTGGAACGACTTGCCTCGCCTTCGTCCTCTGAACTGGGGACACCGCAGTACTAGATTCTGGTTTTGTACTTTCCTTAGTTCTATAAGGCCTTACTCGAGCTAGGGAAAGAGAGTGAGTTGAAGGGGCCTTACTTTCCGAAGAAACCTCCTGCTTCATGGCTTCCCAGAGCACTACAGCGGAGGCAAGGTTCTGAAAGCTCAAGCTATCACTTCACTGGCATCATGTGAATGCCGTACTCGTCGCGTTGACTATCAATTGCAGGACTGATTCTTTCTGCAGAGAAACATGTAGAATCAAAAGGACAAAAAACAATCTGGATTTTGGTCTCTGCGCAAAAGTAACAAAGCAACAGCTCAAAAACGAAATAGCAAAATAGAATAAAGCGAATATCTAAGTAGCCACTCTAGTCTCCGGAGCTTCCAAGGTTAAAAAATATATGTATCGGAGGGGCCGATTCTCAGAGGCTGGTCGGTGTACTTTCGGTTTCCAGTGCTGTTCTCCCATTTGTTATCCTCTCACTCCTAGATTACTTAATGTGATGTGGACATCCTTTTGGAAATATTTGTGCAACAAAAGTTATTTCTGGTTGGTGTTTTCAATTTTTAAGTTTTTAACTCAAATTCGATCGAGTTTACCCGAAAGGAAAGGATGAAAAGAAACCCGAAAGTAAGGGATGAAAAGAAACCCGAAAGTAAAGGATGAAAAGAAACCTGAAATCAGCGAATGTTTTCATATAGAAGAACAGACTCACGACTAAAGAGTTTCAAATTGTCACAATATTAAGACAAGAATCTCAATTTTAAGATAAGAATCTCAAAATAATCACCGAATTGCAAAATTGTTATTCAGCTTGCAAAGAAATTGCGAGGCCTGCTTTCCCAAGTCCCAACACCAACAGCATCCCCATTAAAATCCCCAATCATATTAATGTTGAGGCCAGTGAAATCAGATTAAAGACCTTTAGAAGATGACAGAAGTCAACAATTTCTATTTGATAATCGTCGATATGGAAATCAAGCACATGCGAGCGACAAGCCAGCAAGAAGTTCCTGCTCTCACGTAAAGAGTTCTTCAAAAAGGTTCCCAGAATTTAACCCAAACTGGTATCTTATCTTTAATTATAACGAAACCTCCTTCCAAAAAGAATTTCACTTCGCTAGTGCTAACTGTAGTTTTTACTAGACGCAAGTGATTTTCGTTACCCGTGACTTCGCTAAAGACGAGGACCGTGCGTTACGGAACAGGTCAGGCACCTGTCCAAGCGTGAAAGACCCCCACGGCCCCCACACTTAATCGGATGTACAATCCCGCGGTACCATTCAAGGGTCTCCAGGTTCTCGCCACGTGCAAGCTCACATGCTGCACTTTGGATCTCAACGACTTCAAGACAAAGCTCCAAGGAACGCAAGCAAAAGAGAATGTCGATGTTTTTGTCTGGAATATGAAATGGCAATGTTTTCGCCTGGGACATGGAATTACTGAACCACTCTCGGCTCGCCGGTTAAAAGCAAAAATGACTAACATTGTCAAGGATGGATCATATTACCACAACCGAAACTAAAATTCTCCTAGTATGGGTCTATATCCGCTCTTTATTCACCTTGAGCGAAAGTAGAAGGACAGTGTTTCAAATTCTACTATAATTTTCAACGGACTAGGACTTAATGCACAAGTGTTTGTGGAGAAAGAAGTGATGGATGTAGCACTAATTAACCAAAGTATTTTGCTTATTTTTCTCGGAAAAAAAAAAAAGCAAAGATGGCACAAGCACAAGCGATAAATCAGATGGACCTGGGATCTTAGGCCACTAGCTAAGGATGCCCAAGAGCTAAAAAACAGTGTTTTAAAAATCGGTGAGTTTCCGATTCTAGTTCAACCAGTTCAACTGGGTTCAACCGGTAAGAGTTGTATCTTATTAAAAAAATTTATAATAAAATTTTTATATATATAAAAAATAAGTTTAAAAATACAAAAATTAATGTTTTAAAAACCGAACTAATAATCGAACTAGTGGAGCTTCAGATTCTGGTTCAACCGGTTTAACCGGTATGAGTTGTATCTCATTAAAAATACTTATAATAAAATTTTTATATACAAAAAACAAGTTCAAAAATACGAAAACTATTAAAATGCTAGAGAGGGTAACTTGATCAGTTCAGCTGTTAAACCGCTAACACTTGCCAGTCTTTGAGCAAACCAAACCGTTGGATACCCCGTTCCAGTTGAACTTAAAACACCATCCAAAGCCACGAGTCGTTCGGTTTGTCATCATATCTAAACCAAGAATTATTTGATTTGGTGAGATTCGGGAGGGACCGGGAGACTCGGGACTCGGGTCCTCGCGTTCCTCTAATTGGTACCCTGCTTTAGTTGCAAAACAAACCTGATTCCGGTTCTGTCGGGTCTTTTCTCGTTGATCGAAAGAAAAAATGAGACCTCTGTCCGAAGAGGAAAACTAAGGGATGCAACCAAACATGAGAGCCATGTGTATGTAGTTCGAAAGTACTACAAAGATGGTTCGGATGCAGTCATGGCATTTCCAGATCCAACACATTCTTGGGTTTTGAAACCGTGCCATCTTGTCTGGGAGTTTAAAAGCTAAATCAAGAAAACAACATGGATCAAAGAACACTAAATCAAACGAAATATCGCCTCCGTTCAGTTAAAGACATACCAAATGACAGAGCGTTGGCGATAGCTTCCGTAGTATCCTTTCTGATTCCAGAAACAAAAACCTCGGCCTCTCCAGGAGAAGCTTTTAACCATAGAAGCCAAGACTTAAAATACAAAAATCGATTAAACGGAAAAGAAATATCGAGGTTACACGGCAAATCATATGATGAAAACAAAACATGTTTTCTTAATTTCTCAACATTTGTTCCTCGCTACTCAAAGATGCAAAAAATTCAAGACGCTTTTCAAAATAAACATGACGAAGTAATGAAAGAACTTGCCGAAAATCAGGAAATCAGTTTCAGAAGTTAAAAGAGAAAAAAACATTGAAATCGAGAACAACAAAGCAGAAACAAATACAAGCACCAGAAAGAACACACCTGTCTAATCAAACCAGACTAGCAAAAGGACCAAAACAAATGGACTAGTACATTTGAGGATCAAGATATCACAAAACATGTTATTAGACGATGTTACTTCATATTTCCGTACACAGATTAACGAAGTCGAAAGCTAACCTTTTCCGAGAGTCCTCCGCAGAAACCGAAAGAAGATATAAATCCGACAGCGAAATTACTGCGACTCTCTACGGAAACGACTGACATGAATTGCCCGAATTAACAAGTTCATGAACCGTAGACAGAGCCAGCGGTTCTTAAAGTTTAAGGTCTCGGACGTCAAAATACCTGATATTATTCGGAGAAGAAAGCCGTCGTCAGGTAGCTCTAGCGTTATCATCTACCGGCCGAAGATCCATTTCAGACACCGAAACCCAGGGCTTTTCTTTAAGCTCCCGCCTCCCCTGCCTTGCTTCTGTATTATATACATTCCAGGATTCGGACAGAGACGGCCCAGCGAGACGGTTCTTGATGGTGCAGGGGTTTATCGTGCACTTAACTGCATTTTGCTTTTTGGCGTTACGCGAAAACGCGGAAACTAACTAAAATTTGCATCACTTAAAACCGTCCAATATGTGGGGCCCTTATGCCTGGTGATTTAATCTTGTCCTCGACTAAGAGTAGTCTAAGACTCTTAATCACGCATTTAAAACGTGAAATTTTGATTAATTCTTATCATCAATTTGATTTATTATGGTCAATCACGTAAGTTATCACAAGCCTAAAACGAGTAACTTTTATTTTTAAAATTTATAATTTATAAAGCAATCATTTTTTATTTTAAAATAATGATAAACAAATCAGTATATGGTTTTACAAAAAAGATATTATATTTTATATATAATATGATTTATAATTTGTGATAGATTTATATATTTTACAAATAAGTTTTGAATTTCCTTAAATTTTTTTAGATATTATTGAATAATTCGTTAAACCATAATATATAGTTTTCTAGAGCCATTAGTACTCCGGGTCATGATCATCATTTGGTTCCAATATGAACCGAATTAAGGAGTTTTCTTTGAAGCAATTCCACCGATAATGACTCACATGATGCCCCAATGAGTAATTTGTACTCGTGAGTCTTTACCCAATATAAGCCAGGAACGGATCTAGCGGACGACCCCTTAAAAGGCTTATATTAAAAACTAAAGGCATGCTCAAATAAAGCTAAAGTGACAAACAAGTGGATTGTTGGGTATAGTGTTCGTAGGTGGTGGGGAGCTTTTCAGCCCTTTGAGCCTTCTCCTCTCTGGTCTTTGCTTTTGAGATGGACTTTGGATTCTTGTTGAATATTTAATCTTCCTTTGAGTCTTCTTTTGACTCGAAAAAAGGTGTGTCCAAAGATTGACGGGTAGGGACTCAAAAGGGAATACTTATTATTGTTATTATTATTATTATTTTTTTCTTAAATTAAGAATTTGGTGATGGATCAGATCATGAGCGCGAGATCAAAGCTTAATTATATGTTTTGTTTCTTTTAGAGGTACTACTTTTCACATGATTTATTATTATTATTATTATTATTATCATTATTATTTTAATTTTAAGTGCAAGTTTTCAAAAAAATAATGTTATGCGCACCCACAAGAGTACTCAATTGGTATATTCGAGTGATTTCAAATCCAAAAATCCAGGTAACATCAATATAAGAGGGATGCATAACATTATTCTTTAAAAAATTGAATAAAGGGTTACATGTTAATCTAAACCTTTGATGTCTAGGGTTTATCCTTTAGAATATAAAATTTTATAAAATAAAAAATATTTTTTTATATTTTTAAGTGGTTAGATTAACTTGGACATTAAGTAGGCTAAGTGCGCGTAGCATTACTCTAAAAAATTCTATTTTTGTAGGTACATTCTTATATGGAGTATGGGGCCCACTATGCCAAAATGAAAGTACTTGAAAGAGTACCCCATGGCAGTATACATGTCATGGATAATGATATACCTGAGAAATAAGTCTATTGGGTACTTTCTGTGATGTAGTTGGCATCCACATCATCATTGCTCAAGGGTTTAGAGTCTAGGGTCTAGGGTTTAGGGTTTGATTTAGTTTAGAGTTTAGGATTTAAGATTTAAGGTTTAGAGTTTAAGATTTAGGATTGAGTAATGCTAGGTGCACCTAGCCCACCTATATGTTTGACATACATGTTCTAAGCCCATAAAAATGTAAAAAAATATTTTTTATTTTATAAAATCTTATATTTTAAAGGATAAACCCTAGGCATCAATAGTTCAGATTAACATATACTTAGGATAAGTACAGGGTAGGTGCAACTAGCATTATTCTTTAGGATTTAGGCATCCATGTCATCATGAGTACTCCATGCATGTATTTTAGTAGTATGCCTAACATTAAAGAAAGAGTAATGTTAGATGCACCTAGTCGGACGCACCTATGTCCAAAGTACATGTTAATCTAAGCCCTTAAAAATATAAAAAAATATATTTCTTTTATAAAATCCTATTTTCGAGAGGATAAACCCTAGGAATCAATGGCTTAGATTAACATGAACGTCGGATAGGTGCGTTCGCTAGGTGCAGCTACCATTATTCTTAAGGAAAAGAGTAATGCTAGACGCACCTATTCGACGTACACGTTAATTTAAGCCCTTAAAAATATAAAAATATTTTTTTTTATAAAATCCTATTTTCTTGAGGATAAACCCTAGTCATCAATGGTTTAGATTAACAAGTGTGTGAGATAGGTATGTGGGCTAAGTGCAACAAGCATTATTCTAAGGAAAATGATATGCGTAACGTGGGAAGTATGCCTATTGGGTACTTACTATGACATGATTCATCATCCGCTCTAGAGTATCTAACATTTAGAATTTAATAGGATTTAGGGTTTCGGGTTTAGAGTTTAAAGTTTAGATTTGAAAAGTGGATTATGATATTGATGCCAGCCACATCACCGGAAGTACCCAACACATGTACGTTGATAGTACGCATAGCATTCCTCTAGCACTACTGTTGCTCATCATAAGTGGACTCGAGCCGCTGGACCTTGGATTGAGTTATTTTGGGTGTGGACAGGAATTGGATTATAAAACATCGTAACTTGATAATGTCGATACAGTCTTATGGAGTGGGATCATTCTTAAAATGAATCAGATCCATTAGCAACGGCGAGGCCCAAAACACGAGTTGCGACTGTCCGGAATGTCGCCAGCCCAAATAAAATCTCCGAGGAGGCTCCGATAATTCGATTCCTGTCTTCTTCTTCTCTTGCTCGCTCTGCCCTTCTTTGCCGTTCTCAGGACCTTGACGGACGTTCTCAGCCCCTGGACAGTGGCCTGGAAGTGCTCCGGCAGCGATGGAAGAGGATATTGCGACTCGTCCACCCGTCAGATTGATGAATTTTGTTTCGGAAGATCAGGTGGGGGATTCTTTCTCCAAGCCTGTGTGGAGCTTATTAATCCTTGCTGTTTACTCGAAAAGTTGGTACGGGTCTCGTGTTTTATGTCTTCTGCACTTATGTTGCAGTTAGAAGAGGCGAAGAAGACTAGAGGGGAAAGAGTTGAGGACGGGACAGCTCAGAGAGATAGACCTTTGTTCGAGGTAATTACAAGTTCAAACTACACGATATGAAACATATATGGATTCTAGAGTAGCACTTAGACTAAAATCAAGGTTAATTATTCAGAAGATCAAACACGACTTAAAACTGAAATCTTAGTTGCATTACTAATCACTGCTGGCGGACTGGCCTTGTCTTAGATTGTATTACTGGACTGAAGCCAGATTGTAAAAATACAGAGTAACCGTTGTTTAGGGATCCCATGCATCATATGACCGGCACTTACACTATTTTTCAGAAAGAATGATAAATAAGCACTACTGTTATTACTTTTTTTTTGAAAAAAGAAAGGATGAGTAAGTGGTCGCAGTGATATAAAATTCTGCCCGAAAATAAAATTAACTACAAAATGCAAATAATCTTATCATTTTGTCATATCCCACTGTAGAAAAATGTCGTCTTCCTTTTTTTTGTTAACTTTTTCATTAGGGTGCAGATATTGAAAGAGAATAAAGATAAACGGGATGCAGAATTCAATGAAAGGTTCAAGCACAGTGAGTTCCCTTGCTTAGTTTAACAATTATTTCATACTGTGAGTCACTGTGAATATGATTAGATTCATGTTATGGGCTTTTTGCTACTTTGTAGGACCACCCAAAGCGTTGGATGACGACGAAACAGAATTTTTAGACAAATTGGAGATGGTGAGCATGGGTTTTAATGCTGTTCACTGATTGGGTATGCCAACAATATAGAGTTAGGGTTTTAATTGTAACTTGTGGGAGATAACTTACAGCTGCAGAAAAATTTTAGTTATTAACATGAATGACTTATTACTTTTGAAGTCAAGGAGGGAATATGAAAGACAGGTAGCAGATGAAGAAGCCGAACAACTTCGAAATTTCCAAGTTTGTTTTCCCTTGCCTCTCTCTTTCTTGATTCTTTACTCATTATTTTTCAAATCTAATGTTGTCTTTTGTTTTATATTTGTGTATATATTCCATGGTGGTTACCAATTACTGGACTTTTGTGTTATGAGCCTTGCACCTTTATGTTTTATTTTATTGGTATTTATTGAGCTAATGGCTTTTGCTTATAATATTTTCCCCTCGAGTGTTGATTTAGTTACTGGCTTTAGATTGGGTTGCTATTTATTCTCTCTTACTGTCATATGTCAAAGCTACAACATTCATATGGTAAAAGCAGTTGAAAAATTAGTTTCAGTTTTTCTTTCTGCATTAGATCGTTATGCAACATAGTTTTACATGTCGTGAATAACTCCAGTTATACTTTTTTTTTTTTTTGAAATGACTCCAGTTATACTTCAATATTTTAATTTCTTAGTCACTAATGTTCTGGGCTTGGGTTTTTAGGAAGCAGTAGCAGCCCGAGTATCCATTGTGCATGAACTCAAGGAAACACCCACTGCCTCTAGGGCTGAGGTTAGTTGTTAATGGATATCTGATACACAGAACTTATATTATTTTCTGCAGTTGCTCCTTAGGGTGGAATGCATATTACTCTATTAAACACCTTCCCGTTAATATACAGATTTTCATTTGTTTCGCTTTAATCAGGATCCTAAGCTGGTTGCGAAGAAGATCCAACCAGCTCGACCATTAAACATGATCAACATAACAGTTAAGCCACAAGCAAAGAAGGCGAAGATGACAACCACTGATGATAGACCTCAGGATTTGGCCAAACCTCAGGGTGTGAACAAGCCTCAGGATGTGACCAAGCCTCAGGATGTGACCAAGCCTCAGGATGTGACCAAGCCTCAGGATGTTTCCAAAATTTCGGATGTTAATGTGGCCGAATCCTTGGAAAATGGGGCTGCAGTTGGTCTGGTGTCATATAGTGATGACAGTGAAGATGATAAATAGCATCTTTGCTTTCTGTCTTTTACTGGGCATAGTTTTGGGTAATTAGACAGAAATGATATAATCTAGCAATTTCTGTTGAATGAATCCTGTATACGGTCTCTGTCTAACCCTTGGTTGAGTTTTGAATACAACCCTCATGGGGATGTCGTGGCTTCTGGACTGTATCCTCTGGCATAAACCTAGTGGTCTTCACTCAGGCTCCGGAACTGAAAGGAAACTGAAAACATATTGCTGCGTGCTAAAAGCCCGTCTCTAGTCTAACAAAACATGTTACTCTATAAACTAATGACATCCTTTACCTTGTAGCTCTCTATGCAGCTTTGCAGCAATATGTGGTCTATAGCACAAGTCCGGACTACAACTCTGGAGGCTGAGATCGAGATGCCTCTGTCAAATGACTGTTCAATAAAGGGTTTCTTGTTTGAGAATTTAATAGCTCAACTTTCACCAATGGTGAGGAAAGATTTAGGTTTAGAGGCCCTTCTGCCTACATGTATCTTGTTCAATGGTAAAAGATTACAATGATACTCTCGCTCCCCTCAAACATTAACAGTATAATTTCTGCAGGAAAACACTTCAGTAAAGAATAAAGGGAAGTAAATAACTCAAATTCTGACAAAGTCCAATTTGATGTTGATATCGAGGAATTGGATATACAACTGACACTACCACCTGCAGGGTTTGTTGGGGCTGTGTAAATCGCGCCTTTCCCATAATTCGCATCAACCTGCGTTCTTTGTCATCAGAATACCTATACATCACTGAGATTGAAAGATTATCAAAATGTAAAGAAATCTTCTTTCAATCCTGAGTTTCCCTTGAACCATTTGGATGATGTTTTGCCTACGAGCGTGGATAGCACAGCTCCAGCTTCCGACCAATCTTCGCGTCCATTGGGAACATAAAAAAAATGAGCCTCACCGAGAGTTCCCCCAAACACTTCAGCTAGCGTGGCCATTTCATGAGGTGCTACACTAATGCTGGCAGAAGTGGTTGGAGGAACTCCGGGTGACACCCAATGCAGAATTACTACTCGTAAATCCTTTAATTCCATGCAGTGGCATGCACTCATGATTCAGTTTCTGACTAAGAATTCAAACACCAGTACCCCAGTGGGGGTATGTTGGGTGAGACTGAGAGTTCCCCCAAACACTTCAGCAGGCCCTATGGAGACTGCACACCAGGTTTCTGATGAAGTGGCTGGAGGAACTCCAAGTGACACCCAACTTTTATTTGGCTCTCACAATGGGTGGTGGGTTGAAATGCTTCCACCCCATTCGTGTATTTATATTGACAGGAGTAAGATTGGTTAAGACTTTAAGAGTAATTCATGTGCTCCGTTTGTGACTGATGAGCAGAAATCAGAGTGAGTTTAAGGTATTGGACGGTACGGAAGGTGAATACATTGAACCTAGACACTGTTCCAACTTCCTACCTAGTGGGTACAGAATCGAAGCTACACGGTCACACACATACTTTGCGATCTCTATCCCTTGGATGGGACGTTTTCGTTTCCCATTTATCATTTTTAATTCCTTCCTCTAGCTTCTTCGGAGGACCACCTGCTAAAACTCAAGTTTAGCTGGCTCTGTGTTGTGGCACAAGCCCCACTTAAATAGTGAAGTTTTCAACCACAGAAGGAAGTGAAGTCCTTCCATCTTTTTCCTTAAACAAATCACAATTTACAAATATGAATGAAAACAAAGATTCAAGAAATTGTCGATGGGTGTAATTCAATCATATATATATATATATATAAGCACCCAATTGAACTAATATTAAATATATTTGATTTCGCTATTGTGTTTTGATGCAGGGAGAACGTGTAATATGCCAAAATACCCAGCACAGGAGCGGAGGAGTTCGCACTCTAGTGCCCTAGCACTAGCACTGCATTGTAAGAAGACCACTTTTGCCTGGAAGCCTAAGGAGACAATGCCACAACACTGGGTGCATCACTACAACATTGAGAGAAAAATTTACCCGACGTCGTATGCTGGGTTTGAAGCCCACAACATCGTGCCACTTATAGGTAGAAAATGGGGATTTTTCCAACCTTCCCTATAAATAGAAAGAGAAGATCCTTTTTGGATATAAAGTTGCCAACCCTTTTGAGTCCGTGCCAAAAGAGGAAAAGATGGAATTGGTGCTCTAGGAGTGGAGAATTGATCTAGGAAGGAGGATTGAAGTGAAAAGGGAAGCTTTCCACTTGTGGTTGTTTTTGTGTGTAGAAATTATGTGTAACTAAATCCCCATTAGGGAATGTGATTTCAATATGTTCCTGAATGATTGAATGTAATTGTACTGAAACAATCAACTGTAATTCGACATCCTAATCCATCTGGGAGGGTAGATTTGGATTGGCGTGCATAAATCAATGTGTAATCCTCAATTAGACTCTTAGAGAGGAAGATTAAAGAGTCTAAACAAGGATGCAGCACACTCGAAAGAAATCTACACGCATAGATATCTCTGATCCACTAAGTGTTTGATGAAATGCTCAAGAGGGTAGAATTGCATGGAATGATTCATGACATGTGTGAATCAGACTTTGAGTAGCAAGGTAGCCAAGATGTCAAGATGATAGTAGTGAATCCTGTTCTGTTGTGTTGTTAACCGGCAATACAAGGTCAAGATAGATTTTTACAAAATGATTGGCTTTATAACCCAATAAGATTATTTGAGATTATAAATGTGGGACTTGTTTCCCACTCTATGTATTAAACATCTAAAATTTTCACTGCCTGTTCAAACGATGGACAATTTTACAGAATAACAAGACACACATGACACAACTTTTGAAGCTTGGAGGGTACCTAACTTAGGAAGTTTGGTAATCTGTAACCTAATGTGATGATGCACTCGTACGTGTGAAGAGTCACTAAAGAGGCATAAACTCCATTTTTACGATCAGAGCTTCGTGCTTGCCTTTCTCCACTATTACCCCGTTCTTTATCACTGCAATCAAATCAGCGTCCCTGATTGTAGATAGCCTATGGCAACCACGACTGTTGTCCTGTTCACCATGAACCGTTCCAGAGCCTCTCGAACTAGTCTTTCAGACTCTGCATCGAGTGCGCTTGTTGCTTCATCAAGTAACAGAATTTTTGGGTCCTTCACTATTGCCCGAGCAATGGCGACCCTCTGCTTCTGCCCTCCCGACAGTTGCGCTCCTCTCTCCCCGACTAATCTCTCGTACCCCTGCAATGCCATGCCATTTTTGGAAAGGTTTCGATTCTTTTGGCCTTTGTTTGCATGTATTTGGAATTAGGCGAGAAAATTGAAGAAATTCTGACCTGTTGCAGGCCACATATGAAGCTATGAGCATTTGCGGATTCGGCAACTGCTTGAATCTCAGCTTCGCTCGTATTTCCTTGCTTACCATAAGCAATGTTTGCTCGGATTGTGTCGTGGAAGAGAGCCGGTTCTTGACTCACCAGACCCATTAGCTTTCTCAACCACTTGATTTGGAGCTTTTGAATTTCGACTCCGTCTAGTGTAAATCGGCCTGAATCTGGGTCGTAGAACCTTTGCAGCATTGATATTACTGTTGATTTCCTACGACCAGAGCTACCGTCTGTGAATGAAAAAATATTGACAGCTTTTTAAGTTTCTGAAGCTTTCGGAAAGATATGCAGGTGGAACGGATAAGTTGGTATATATATGGGTATCAATCACCTTGCCAGATATTATATATAGCCAAGAAGAGGTCTGGGAATGTTTGAACTTCAGGCCTCGTTGGGTACCTGAAACTGACATGCTGGAACTCAATATCACCTTTGACGTTCTCTAGAGTCATCCCCGATTCATCACTGGGATCTATCTTGGATTTTCGATCAAGAACTGAAAATATTGAAGCTGTACAGGCCTCGACTTTGCTTGAATCCGGCGCAAAGCTGCTTGATTGGGAAATGGCTGTAGCTGCCATGGCGAGAGCAAAAAAAATGTACATTTGGAAAAAAAAAACTGTCATCTTTCGCTACCTACATATATAACTCAAGATTGAATGATTACTGCAAACCAATTATTGCAGTTTCAGAAACAGAAGGCAGACAAGGCAGTGGATTGAGGGAGATGAGACTACTTACTCGAAAAACCTTCGGGAATGTGGTTTTAACTTCCTGAACGAAGCGCGCACCCGCATAGAAACCAGTTCCATATACACAGAATAGAAAGAAGTAGGAGAGACCAAACCCAATTCCACTGATTATCCCAAGCCTTAAAGCCGTCTTCATGGGATCCTAGCATTTTTTCTGGTACAGCTTCATTACCTTATCTTCAGCGGAGAATGAAGCCACAGTTCTTATACTGCCAACAGCATCGTTGGCTACTTGACTCGCTTCCTCGTACATCATCTGCAACCAGATTCAAGTTTTTAAAATCCAGAAAGAGACTCGGATTCATATTGCCATGAATTTTGATGAAATGAGAAAATAGTTCACCATTCAAATGTTCTGTTCCACGATTATGTCACGACAAAGAGTCAGAAAATTGTACCTTTGCATCCGCACTGAATCCTTTCATGAACTTCAGTTGTGCGTACCCATTGAGAGAAATCAAAGGAAACATGGCTAAGATTATGAGAGACAACTGCCGGTTTGCTTCAAAAGCTATCACCAGCCCAGCGACTGCTGATGATGCATTTTGAATCACCAGAGCAAGGTTATCTCCAACCAGGCTGCGAACTGCAGCAGTATCCATTGAAAGCCTTGCACCTATGGCACGTACCACTCGAGTTCTGGGGTTTATCGAACCACTCCATCTCCATATTGAGGACTTTCTGAAAGGACATAATCCGAATCCTCATCAGTCTACATCCTGCTACTGAGAAGAAGTACGTTCTGGCAGATGAAGCCAATAAAGACACTACTGCAACAAACACAAACATCAATGCCCAAAATCTCGTATCCTTTTGAAGCTGTATGGAGGTGGTTCAAAGAATGATTTGATCATATTAGAAACGAGAATCCCGAAACTGGGTAGTATTGTTCCATTGACAACTGCAGCAATGCAGCCAATTATGAGCACCGGGAACTCAGGCTTGTTTAGATATGCCAATCGGATAAATGACACATCTTTTGGTTGATCTGGCTCCGGCACCACTAACTCATCAGGTTCAGTTGGAGCAGTTGATTGTATTTTGGGCCCGGTCTATAGCCTAAATGAGAGTGAGAGTGATTTGCGGCTAGCTGCTTCCTGTCCCACCGGATGATCCCCCGTTGATACTACGGTGCAAGGAGAAGCGTTGGCTTGAAGAGAACCTGGCAGACTCTGGCATGATTTCTACTTTATCAGGATCATTTGCAGTCTTTTCTGGCTCTTGACTAGCTTCTTGCAACTTTACAAGTTGAGATTATGCCCCATTTGGATCTTTGAGAAGCACTGAGTGAGACCCTGATCAAAGGAAGGAAGAGTTGAACATGTGGTTGTCAGTTACGTTCTCAGATCTAAATACACTAAAAAAAGTTCGTGTTAGAGAGAAACTCTTACCTTTTCCAACAATTTTTCCTTCCTGAATCACTGCAATCACGTCAGCATTTCTCACTGTACTTAACCTATGAGCAACGATTAATGTTGTTCTATTAATCATTATCTGGTCTAAAGCTTCCTGGACAATTTTTTCTGATTCAGCATCGAGTGCACTGGTGGCCTCATCTAGAAGAAGAATCCTCGGATCTTTTAGAATTGCTCTGACTATGGCTACTCGTTGTTTTTGTCCCCCTGAAAGCTGAGTTCCATGCTCGCCAACCACAGTATCGAATCCCTGAACATTCATTCGTGTATCCATAAAAATTTAAACAACAATTACTTGTACTTTAATTGGCTAGGTAGTTCAAATCAGAGCATCAAAGATTATTGAATATAATTGACATAACGATGACACCTCAGGCATCTTGTCTATGAATTTTGTGGCATTGGCAAGCTCAGCTGCAGCTTTAATTTCTTCAATACTTGCACCGATATCTTTACCATAGGAAATATTATCTTTAATGGTTGAAGCAAACAACACAGGTTCTTGACTAACAAGCCCAATTTTTTCTCTGATCCATTTTAACTGAAACTCTTTCAGATTAATACCATCTATAAGAACTGCTCCAGCTTGTGGATCATAAAACCTTTCTATCAAAATAATAACTGTTGATTTCCCACTTCCACTCTGGCCAACTAAAGCAGATGTAGTCCCGCTAGGTATTGAGAGAGAAAATCCAGTGAATATTTGTTCATTTGACCTGGCTGGATAGCTAAAGAAAACATCTCTTAATTCAATTTCCCCTTTTATGTCATCCAAAACCTTCCCCTCAGTACCGTATGCATCTATTTCTGGCTTTCTCTTCAGAGTCTCGAACATCTAAAAAGCTGCGGCCTGTCCGGATGCAAAAGCTGTCATGCATGGGGATGCTTGGCCAAGAGACCTAAATTACCCAAACACATCTGATCAGTTAAAAATACTTGTATGTAGGGCATGGATCTGATCCATAACATGAAAGAAATATACTCTCTCTCTCTCTCTCTCTCTCTCTATGTTCTTCCTTTTCGTTCTTTGTTTTCTCAAGAACTAGGATAAGTGGAAAGTAAGTGCAAGGAAAACAGAAGAGGTTGATACTTACAGAGAACCAGTTAAGACCGCCATAATGATATTAAGTATGTCTCCACCCGTGTATCCTTTGTCCAGAATTAATTTTGCACTATACCAAACCGCCAAGCCATATGCACAAAATATGAAAAACATAAAAGTACCAAATCCTAATCCAGTTGCCAAGCCCTCATAAACTCCCTGACTTGTAGGCTGTAGTTAGGGATTTTTTGTATTTGTCTATAGCTTGCTCCTCCCCAATAAAAGATGAAACCTGAGTAACAACGTTGTTGGTTTTGCATCTTTACAGATAAAAATTAGAGAACAATAGCATCATTGATTGAAGTGTCTGTCACACTTTCCTACAGGAGATGGAAACTTTACCTACCATTCCGATCGAGCTTATGGTTTGTTCTACAATGACTCCTGATTTTGAATAAGCAGTTTGCCCACGGGATGCCATCTTGTGTATAACTATAGACATGGCTGCACCAGAAACTACAAGAGGAGGAATGCTTGATAACATTACAAGGGTAAGGAGCTACCCTTGAATAAACGCAATCAGGAGGCCGAAAAAGAATGATGACATGAGCTGAATGAACTTACCCACCTGTAAAAGTGGAAGATGAACCATGAGAAAAAATAAGTATAAATGGTAGAATATCTCTTTTGCCAATAAAACATAACACTTGTTTTAGCATGCATCTTAGTTGGAGATACTTCTGCTCTTGATTCTTTTACAAGTATCTTGGTTTTGTATTTTCTCCTATTTCTTCTTGTAAGTGATCAAGTCCTCTTCCTTCTTTGTAATGATGTCTCTGGCTACATGAGTAAATTCCATTCCTCAGAAATAGAATAAACAGGGAAACCAATACCTTCTCACCCATTGCATCTTGAATGAGGACAGCATCTCCTGACATTCTATCGACAACTTCTCCTGTACTAGTTTCCTTATCGAAGAATGAAATATCTTGTCTTAATATGGTTTGCAAGTAAATGTTCCTTATTCTCGTAGCTTGTCTTTCTCCAGTAACCACCCAAAAAGTCACCTCTGCCAAGAAACCATTCAAACAGGTTTAATCAGCGGTACTACTGTTTCCAGCGTGGTAAGAGGGAAGATATATAGCATATTGTGAGATGTTTACATACGGAAGAAAGATGCAACACCCGCCCCCACAGCCAAATAAACATAGCAGAGATACCTGAAATAGATATACTGGTTATAAATGCATCTCCTGAGAAAACAGCATTTTGTTTCATGAAGTTCTTAAATGGTAAACCATCTTTAAAGTCAAAAGCATTTCATTACTGTTTTTGCCAAGAAGCATGCAGTATTAAGTAATTTTAGACACCTAGCTAAACAATTGTTAGAGAATCACATTCGTGGTAGCAACTAAAAGAATACCTTGGCAACTTCATGAACCACTTTATTTATATCTTTGGTTTGACCAAAAGAGTCGATCATCCTCCCCAATAGGAAAGTCATAAGCGGCACCGCAGCTCCGTTGGCAACAGCTGCAACTGTGCCTACTGTCATCAGTGCCACATCTATTGAATCTGCAAATGCAAAAAGTCTGTAAAATGGGATACTGTTCTTTCCTTCTTCTGTTATATTCTTCCCAGGATTTTTTAGCTCTGATGACTTTTCACGGCTTTCAGCTGCATCAGTCTGTCGTATCACCGAATTGCATGTAAAGTCTGCAAATTCTGTGTTTAGCTCATCATTTATCTTATCCTTCTCTGACATGGCACTGAGAAACGTACTGCTTCTTTTTACGAAAAAGAAAAACTCTGGAGCTGGTCTCTCCGAGCTGTAAGCACTTATCTCTATCAAGTTTCAGAAGAAGATATCTGGAAAAAAATACAGATACCCTAACAAGTAGAGAGAAAGTTCCAACAAGCAGCAACTCACAAATACTTTGAGCACTACATTCACCTTTCTGCAGTTCTGAAACGCCTCCCTTCTGTTCTCTTTATAGTACTTTAACTAAACACTTAAGCTTTTAAACACAACCTACACCTCGAGAGCACGAGTTCGCCAAATTTTCAGTAAACTTGTCTGCCCTGGATTCTCTGAATATAAAGACTTAAACTACCAACATTTCCCATTTCTTTTCGTTGAACAGGTGACGAAAAAGACTCAACAGCGCATGCAGAAATGGATATACCATATGAAGTAAAACATGTCATGCACAGAGAAAAGACAACGGCGAATCTCATGTTCTACAACTATATTTCCAATCCAGTTCCTTCTTTCTGTTTTGTTTCTTCCTACTAATAGTGATTATTAAAGAGTTTCCTTCATGACAACGAAGCAGAGTAGTTTATCTTACGGAGGTCAACTGCTAGCTAGCTATTTGTCTGAACTTTTAATTTGTAGACATGAATCTTCGATCCCATATTCTTCCTGCAGCTTTAGAACACGCCAAAAGCTAGCTACCTAATTTAAGTATAGTTTATCAGTTTATGGGAACATTTGCATTCTTGGTATAATTTATAAACAAAGGATAATAGTCAAATCAGAAATTACTACTAGGTGTAATATAATCTTAAATTAATGATCAACTTCCTTAATACAAACTGCTCAGCCGTGGCGCGGCTGAGAGAGATTCAAAATGAATAAAAGTTTAAGTCATTATCAATATTCCATAATGTCAAGTACACATTTATGCCAAAATTATTTTCTAGGTATTTGGAAGTTGGAAGGTCGTGGAGAGCTACTTAGCAAGGAAGCATCTCTGTTAATCCATGCAAATTGGTCGATACCATCACGTAGCAGCCGCTATATTAATAGATATATCAGATATATCAGATATATATATATATATATATATATATATATATATATATACATTAAAAAAACGAAAAGTAAACTCTTTAAAATCTTAAATACAAATTAGTAAAAAATTTACATATTTAACAGCTATAGCCATAATGTTATGATATATAAATATATAATCATATTTTTATTTTTCGTTTATGATATATTATGTTATTAGATTTATATTGTTCAGTGTTTTGTAACTGTCTCTTAAAGAAGAGTAATGCTATGGCAGCAGCGTTTGGGAACGCTCTATGAAATAGTGCTTTTTGAAAGAGTTCTCTTTGAAAAAGAACTCTTTAGAAAAACAAAAACCTTTTGGCTACATTGTCTTAAAGCATTTAAGTAGAGAAGTCATAAATTATGTTTGGCTTAAAAAAACAAAAAGCTGATTTCAAATGTATATTTCCAATAATACCAGTAAATATAATTAACTAATTCGATAATTAAATAATGTACAAATATTATATTTAATAATGTTGAGAAACATGGGTCCAAGCCCATTGTACACAACAACTGCATAATGTAAAGTCTATAAATATTTAGAGGATGCATATTGTACACAACAACAACATCATGAATACAATTCTTATTTTCTTCCTCTTCCTACCTGAGTCGCCTCAGATAAGTTTTGTTTTCTTTCGTTCTCGTATTTTTTGTAGGGCTCTTACTTGTTTTTACCTTAGCTCAATAAATTTTACATGGTACCAGAGCAGGTTGCACCTTCCTGAGCTACAGTTTGGTATGTCCATCGAGTTGTTATCTCTCGAAGGTTTCTCGTAGCCACTGTCGTCGCCAATGAGTCGTACGGCTTATCGAACAACCTTTCTCTAGCTTGTGACTGCAGGTCTTTATTTCCATGCCGAAAACATGGTCTTGGGTATCTCTCTCCTTCGGCGCCACTCCTTCTCGGACTTTCTGTTGCCTCCCAAGCTTCTATGTGCACCTCCCAGACTTATCCTCCTCGTCTGGAATCATCGTCACAGAAATCTCCTCCAGTTTTGTCTCTCCTCCCGCTCCACCAACTTCGGTTTTTCATTGTCAACTCCACCAACTTCGGCTCCTAGTTCCTCCAACCGGCGACTAACTCTTCTCCTTCGCTTGTTACCCCGTTAGCTTAAACTGCAAACTCGCGGAACTCGCCGCGGCCGTCGCGGAACTTGCCGCTGCTCGGCATCTCGACCTCTCAGCTGTTCTACACCTGATTCATCTTATTAGAGAAGCATCTCCTTCTAGCTCTTGCCTCACCGGATCTCCTTTGCCGCCACGCCTCCTTTGCCGCCGCGTCTCCTCTGCCATTGCACCTCCTCTGCCGCTATGCCTCCTCGGTCGCCACGTCTCCTGCCGAAGCTCATCTCTTAGGGTTATTTCCCTAAGTTATTTCTCCCTAAGTTAGACTGACCCAAGCTAACTGACCCGAGCCGACTCACCCGAGCCAACTAATCCGAACAGACTGATCCGAGCCGATTGGCCCGAGCCGAGTTAACCGAATCGTCTGACACGAGCCAACCACACTTGGACTGACTCGACTCGGACAGAACCGGACTGACTCGACCCAACCCGGCCCGACAATTAAAAAAAGGGGGAGAGAGTGATGGTTGACATTGAATAAACAAGGGTGAATCATCTGGAAAGATCTCTGGAGAAAAATTCAATGACATAAATTATTGAGCACAAGCTGCTGAAATACATATTGGAGCAAGGAAACTAGTCTCTGGCCGTCATGGGTGCCAAACTCCAAAAAGGAATAACACCATTCATGAACTCCAGGGGTTCCAAAAACAAATTCATGAAGACACAATTATTTTCCATTGCAGTGTTGTTTTGATCTCTTTTCCTCGTTCGCAAGCAGATGTTAAGCTGTGGGTGCTAAAAGTCAGTTGTTTCAGAAACAGTAGTATCATTTTTTCTTCTCTCGGCCTTCCTGCTGACCTATACTCTTCATTCAACTCCCAGCTCCGAGATTGAACTCTGCTTCAGAAGCAGTTGCGCTCTCTTTACTCGGCCCTCCTCACTGCACAGTTCTCTAGTGCAACTCTCAGTGCCGAGAAAGTATCCTGGCAATGCTTCGATCTTCTTTCTTCCTTGCAACGACGAAACACAATTGCGTCATATTACTTCATCAACTGCTTTAGTATATGCATAGTGTTTATTTATGATATGCAGGAGGTTACTTCTTTCTTTACATACTTTCGAGACACTACCCTTGCGGGTAAGGGGGAGTATGGAAGACACATTATTCGGTAACTTTTTGGTTTCAGTGTGGTACCCTTCATGGTATAAGAGGCTGAAAGATTGCCTCTAAGGATGAAAGGACTTAAGAGTGCCTTATTATGAGGACAAGTGCCTATGGAAGCCTGTTAGTGAAGGGATAATGTGAAGAAGTATATCTATTCAAGAAACAGCAAAGAAAAGTAATCATATGAAGACCCAAATTTGATGCAAGCCTTCACCTTCGATTGATTTCACCTCCAACTTATTATCTCCGCTTTGGCTTGAGAAGGCGTGTTGAGAAACATGGGCCCAAGCCCACAGGATTGGAAGCCCAGTAGATGTTGACTGGAGCTTAATCTAGCTTTAAGTGTTTTAATTGAACTCTAAGTGGTGGGATTAGGTAGTCTTCTAGAGTTGTAATAAGATTAAAATTACACTTCAAGTTAGATTAGAATTAGAGTTTAGTTTATGAGTCTGGTAATTCATGTAAAGTCTATAAATATTTAGAGGATGTGCATTTTACACAACAACAACATGAATACAATTCCTATTTTCTTCTTCTTCCTACCTGAGCCGCCTCCTTCATACTCGTATTATCTTATGTTCTCTTATTTGTTTTTACTTTAGTTCAATAAATTTCACGAATAAAATAAATATAACAATAAATTTAGAAATAAAAGTTTTTAAAAATTTCATAATAATATATAGTAAATAAGTATTTATTTATAATAATTAAGTAAAAAATATTTTTAAAATAAAATATGTTATATTAATTAATTTTGGATTACAAACAGCTGGAAATATAGTTGTTTCATAAACAAAATATAGATACATTGGATTTACTAATAATCGGTTTTGAAATTTATATTTGAAACATTAATTAATTAGATAATAAAACTAATATATTAAAAAAATATTATATTATAAAATTGTATTATAATGTTATGCACAGGTTATACAAACATAATTATTGACGAACGCTGGAGCACTGTGTGAGCAAAGCTGGCTCGTCGTCCCCAGTCGTCCACCTACTTTACATTAAGTTACTAGTTTATAACCTTGGGCTGTAATATTTTTATGATTCATTGGGGAATTGGGTTTTCTTAAATAAAAGAAAGATGAAATTTTTTAGCAGCTATCGACCTTGATACTGCACTGGTCATGGACAGTACTATTGATCGATGGCCTTAGGATTATGAACATTGTTCATCGCAATGTCTTCAAAGGTGATATCAGAGACAGTTCTGAGTAGGCTTGTTGGATCATATATGATACGATCGAACTCCATCGGCTTCATTACTATATGCAGTTGGGCACATTGACACCCCGAACGTCCATCGGCTTCATTAGGTTTCTTTCCCAGGATCCCGACGCTACTTCCGTGTCCGAGGCCACAGAAGACGCCGACGACGGTGACGTCAACTCCCGCCTTACCAATTGCAACACAATCGTCACCAGTGGCGATCATCGAGTGCAGAATTTGGATTCCCTGTGTTGGGACTGTCCGCTGGAGTGGCGATTTTGAGAGAGACCACGACGTTTTGCATTTTAGACAGATTAACGCCGAGCATAGAAAGAGACTCATCGAAAGTACTCCAGGGAGAAGAAAGACGGAGAGAGTAGAGATAATGCAGATAAAATAGATGAAAGATCATAAATACAGATAAAAGGTGCAAAGTGCAAATAAAATAGAAGAAAGATGGAGAAACTCAAAGAAAAAGGTGCAAAGTGGCGCCGTGTTCGGAGAAAACGAACCGTAGGAGCAGAGAACTACAATCGTAGGCAGCAAAAATTGAGAGACGAAGAGCTTTGGCAGTGAAGATATAGTCATTTTCTTAAGGATAAAATTAGAAATTGCTTAAAATAATAGGGAAATGAGTGTCCTAAAAATATGACCGATCGTAGGGCTCTTCCAAAGCGACGAAAAATACCTCTTACAAAGCAAGCTTTAAGATTAAAGCGTCCCACCCAAACACGAATTCCTAGGTCGCAGCGGGGCCTATGTGGTCACTCGTGTGTACGCATGTCATCCACTTCCCTCTCTGATGTGGGTGGTCGAAGTGCCATAAATGCACCCATATAAGCATAACATTACTCCTTAAAAAAATTATAATTATAATGTACTTATCATTTTAGTTAATAAAATTTAAGATTAAAAAGTTTAAAAAAATCTATGAGATATAAAAAAAATATATATGGAATATTGAAGCTTGAACTCAGGAGTCTCATTTTCACAGTAAATGAGAGTCTTCATTCACTTCTGCTTCGTGAAAAAAAAAATTGAAGCTTGACCTCAGAAATCTCAATAAATATTTAACAAATTATCATGGGTAAATAGTTATAAACTTATTATGATATCTTGCATACTAAAACCGCGATCAATAAGTTATGAGATATAACACAATAAAAAAATATAAAATAAAATAATTCTAAATTTTAATTAAAATTTAAATATTAATTAAGTTTTCCTTGCTTAAGAATTTTGTTGCCATATATGTCTAATTCCACGATAACTGATAGTCTTTATTAACTTCTTCTCTGAGCGTGAAAAAAATATTGAAGCCTGAACTCAGGGAGTCTCAATTCTAAACCGCGTACAATTATTTATGCAGGGAGAGAGAGCCGAGTCCAGTTCGAAACGAGTTCAACTCGTTGTCAACGAATTTCAATCTCTTTCCGCGCTGAAATTTTTTCGGCATAACCTCCAGAATCTTTGTTGGAAGTCTTGGGACAGATATTCTCTTCAGATTTGTTTTTTAACTGCGTAGATTTCTCTCTCCACGGAACAGTGTCACCTTCCACGTTCTGCGGGCACCCCTTTTCTGGGACCTGGCTTCACGCTTTGCCCAGTTTCCTTATAGATACTATATCGTATCAGAGGAAATCTTGAGTGCGGGAGCATGGATTTGTGCGAACCTATGGGCAGATTTTTGCTGCAGAAGCCTCAAATACCTTTGTTCACCTCGACCCTGTTCAATAATCATTTCTACCGACCACCTTCTATTGTGAATTTGGCTGATTGGAGCTCGGGGAGGAATCCTGGGATGGTCTGCTGCCGGGCGGTTGAAGCCAAGTCCGTGGGCGAGGACCCATTTTCCATTACTTCGTCAAGCAAGTCAGATGTTGATTATTTGGGAGAGAGTACTAAAGGAGATTTAAACGTGAAACGGGAGCATTTAGAGGCGTTTGGTATGTTGGAATGGTCTATTTCCGTTGAGTTCACAGTGAATTTTTATTTTGTGTCGCCTGGTTTGGTTTTAAAGTTGGGTGCTTTACACGTTTGTTGTTGTTCGAATTTCGATAGTTATCCATTTTTAACATGTTGAGGCTAAAATGCTGGAATTATACTGATTTTACACTGTTGGTGTTGTGTGTCTCTTGAAACTGGTTTCCAACGAGTTAACTCCTGTTTCTTCATCAGTAAAATTCATTCGAACCTGATTGAAGGCCTTTTTTTTTGGTTTGGCATGAGATCATCCTATTTGTCTATTACAGATTCAAATAGGAGTGAGATGGAATGTAGCATAAGAATAAAGATACAAGAGCCGTTTCCAGAGAAGGGCTGAAATTGGATGGTCACATAATGCCACTCTAATACTTCCTAAGTAGAACCTTATGGCACAAATACTCAAGGAATAATGGATTCCTTCAGATTTTTTGAGCTACTAAACATATAAACTTTGTTTTGGAGAGAGCATGATTTGTTTCTTCATCTGGGTTTTAATTTAAGCCCATTGCATGCGAAATACTCATAGACATTGTTAAGCTCTTAGCTCTTATATATGCATTTTACTAGGAAAAGCTCACGCTATGCTGATATGTCACATTGCAGGCATGGATGGACTGACAACTTTAGAGGGCCCTATAGAAAAGATAGCAAGGATAGAAGCTAAAAAAGCAGAGATGTTACTGGGTCAACTGGGGATTCCTGTACTTATTTTCTTTTGTACATAAAATCATCAGTTATCAAATTTTAGAACCTGCAATTCATTATTTTGAGCTGGTCACAAATGTTTTTACCATAATATTTTGATATGCAGGCTCCCTTCTCTTCTGGTCAGTCACCTCGTGGCATATTTTGCACCAGAACACTGAATCTCAGATCAATTAGTGTGATTGGTTATGACATGGATTATACCTTAATTCACTACGATGTGACGGTAATTTCTCTAGTTTTACCGCATCACTAAAGTGGCATATTTACTCAGAAGAAACAAAGAAGAAATCCTAATATACTCTATAACTATGCTGTTTTGCTGTTATAGGCTTGGGAAGGACGGGCTTATGACTATTGTATGGCTAACCTAAAGAGCATGGGCTTTCCTGTTGATGGACTCAGATTTGATCCTGATTTGGTATTCTGTTAATTTTCAAAAACTAGGAGAATATTGAATGGAAAAATCGTCCTTCTTGCCAATTCTATTTTTTCCAGGTTATTAGAGGTCTTGTGATGGATAAAGAGAGAGGAAACTTGGTTAAGGCTGATCGTTTTGGTTATGTGAAGAGAGCAATGCACGGAACAAAGATGCTTTCTACCCGAGCTGTAAGGTGTGGATGGAAAACCTTTTCGGGTACTTCGTGCTATTTTTTTATGGCATTAATATGGAAAATAGTGTTATTTCTTATTGCTAATGACATATTGTGCATGGAAGTGAAATGTATGGTAGGGAACTCGTTGATTTGAGGAAAGAGAGCCGCTGGGAGTTTCTCAATACATTTTTCTCTGTTTCAGAAGCAGTTGGTTACATGCAGGTTAAATCTTATGTTTTTTTTTCATGAAATACCGAATTTGCATGTTTGAATGAAATTGTTTGGAAACTTTTCCCGGAGCTCCCAAAGTAGTCTTATCAAGAGTTGGTCTAATCATATTGATTGGTGGTAAGGTTAAGCTAATCTGTCATTAAACACTTTAATATGCAGTTGGTTGACAAATTGGATGAAGGACTGATACCTGCAGAGCTTGGACCACTTGATTATCCTAGTCTTTACAAGGCAATGTAGACGCATTCCTTTCTAAGAACATAATTTGCTTCATGCCTCTATATAATTCCTTCTTTCAGCTTTACCCTTTTAACTGATCCTGCATTTTCCTCAGGCGGTTGCGAAGGCACTCTTTGCAGCACATGTTGAAGGGAAGCTTAAGGTAATCATTTTCTTTTTCTTCTCTAGTAACCCAAAACTAGTAACCCAAAATAAAAATTCTTTTTTTCTGCACAATGTGCAATTATTTTTTTTTGCTAAAAGTGTCATGTTTGACTAATGCCTTGTCAGTGTTTGTACAGAGTGAGATTATGGCCAACCCAGAAAATTTTGTAGTGCCTGATCCAGAGCTTCCTCTTGCTCTTTTGGATCAAAAAGAGGTATAATGATGTTTTTTCCTTCTTATGGCATTATGGATTTTGCTGATAACTTTTAATTTTCACTTTCTTGTGTCCATCTTCAGGCTGGCAAGAAGTTGCTACTAATCACCAACTCTGACTACCAGTATACAAATAAAATGATGCATCATGCTTTCAATAGGTTTTTACCAAATGAGATGGGCTGGCGTGATCTTTTTGACATTGTGAGGAAACTGATCGTTTCTGGCATCTGCCTAGTTATTATCCATCATTGATTGAATTTATATGATTGTTTTTCTTTTTTCATTTGTAGGTTATAGTCTCTGCAAGAAAGCCAGAGTTCTTCCAAATGCCCCAACCGATGTATGAGGTTGTCACAGATGAGGGGCTAATGCGACCTTGTTTTAAGGCACATTCAGGTAGCTATTTTTTGGTTAATCCCGTGGAACTTAAGCATTTTTTTTTTCTGTCATATTTTGAGGGTGTTGCACACTTGCGGAACAAATGTTTTAAACATTGCAGCTTGGAATTGCTTTGTACTATCTATATTGGGGATTTAATGACCTCAACCTTGAGTAGAGATTTTTATTCGGGACTTCATCTCTTACCATTTAGGGGGTTTATATTCTGGTGGGAGTGCTCAGATGATAGAGAAGTCATTAAATGTTCATGGAGATGAGATACTATATGTTGGTGATCATATTTACACTGATGTAAGCCAATCAAAAGTTCACTTGCGGTGGAGGACAGCTCTAATTTGTCGGGAAATGGAAGAAGAGGTTAGTTTGCCATCCATTATGGCTTCTTTTTTCCTTTCCTGCAACTATATTAAGCCAAATCTTGGCCTTGTAGATTAATCAGATACTGAGTATTCTTTACAATTTTTGGACTTGAGGTAATCTGCAGTTCTGTGCCTTGATTCATGGTCGAGCCCATAGGCAAGAACTTGTAGAACTTATTTATCAAAAGGAAGTTGTGGGAGATCTTTTTAATCAGCTTCGTCTTGCAATGCAAAGGCGAACTAAGGGCCGTCCAGCCCAGGTGATTCACAGTTTTCTCCTCTCTTTTTGTTCACTTTTATGTTAAAATCCTCTCTACATTTTTTTTAATTTGAAAACACTATTTTCTACATTCTATTTTCAACTTAAAACCACCAGTCTACTTGGGCCCATTTTCTTCACTCTCCATGCTCTTCCTTTTGCAGACTCTGGCTGCTACACACCTAGATGACCAAGAATTGACCGAAAGCATCCGAAAGCTTCTAATCGTGATGCAAAGGTTGGACCAGAAAATTGGACCCATGTTAGATGCAGATGGAGAGCTCTTTAACAAGAGGTATACTAATTTCTTCATAATTTTCTTTATCTTCTCATATTTTTGAAAACCAACCTGCCACCACATGCATGTGTTAACGACGGTGGTTCTGTAACTTGTTTGTGACCTTTGCCATTGGCAAGATGTTTCGTTTTCTGTCTGTGCATTTAAGTGTTGCAAATGGTGGTTCAGAGTGTTACTTTTTCTCATCTATGATCACTTCTGCTGAATTGTTTTTTTCTAGAAATCTGATCTTGCTAACTGTTGATCAGGTGGGGTTATCTATCGCGTGCCGGTCTGAGGGATAAAAGTCATTTGACCAGACAAATAGAGAAGTATGTGCTGTTGGCTGAAGCAATATTAGAAAATAAATAAAATTATGGTCATTGGAAAATAAAATCAGCAGTTGATATTACAGCTTGGGTAAACTCTCTTTTTGCTTATGTATTGGCAGGTATGCAGATATATACACCTCAAGGGTTTCCAATTTTCTACAGTACACACCTTTCATGTATTTCTGCTCACAGGAACAGGTATGGGTTCTTCAGATGATTTACCTAATCCTTCTTACAAAATTTGTTCTTGGGTTTCTCTATTTCATTTATGCTCCCTCTGCACTTGACAAGATCATTTAATGGTGCTGCAGACACTTGCTCATGATTCATATGCCTATAGCCCACCAAGTCTAAATGGTTTGGTGGGTAAATGATCTTTACAAACTGGATTCTTCTTAACCAGTGAAGTGATCACCATAATTGAGGGTAATACTGACTACTGGTAAAAATATATGTACTGTTTACTTAATGTACTAGTGAGGGCCTGGAGGAAGTAAAATTGCCCTATGTATTATAAGAAAGAAGCTTAGGCAGCTTTGCAGCCATAAGATAGTGGTTTTCACCCTAAAGAGAATACATGTACTTGACCTAGAATTTATGGGTATATTGGTATATGCATAAATTGCTATGATGTTATTTATGGAATAATAAAAAAAAAAAAAAAAAATATATATATATATCTTTGTGTTACTTGTATGACTTAAAAGTTTATTAAATATTAAGCTTTTTTATAAATGGATAATATACGATCATGAACTTTGAGGATATAAAAAGGTTAAAGACAAGTGTATTTCCATTTGTTTTGTGAATTTGAGTAAAAGTATATTAAAATTATTATAAGATATGGCCAGTTTATCCTTAATTTGTAATCGAGTAAATAAATACAAAACAAGGTTCTATATCTTCAGTTTCGTCTAATAACCAGGTAAAATTGCTAATTGTACTACCTAGCAACTTAACTAATTACTTTTAGGAATTTCTCACAATGTAATACCTAGTAGAAACCCTAAACCTTGTTTCAGCCCATCTTCTATAAATCTTTTAAGGCTTTTTAGCAATATCATATTATTGTTAAGAATAATACTGTGAGGGTATGCAATTTGGTTCCTCTCAGATGTGGATGTATGGTTGTGGGCCAAGGCCTCAATTTCTAGACTGGTAATCAATAACATAGTGACTAACCCTTTTAATATATATTTATAAAAGAATAATACTATGCCCACGGACGGCTCGCATTATTTTAATACGAAAAATCGATGGCATTAAAATAATGCCTTGAAGGGACAGCCTTACTCTTTATAAAATCACAATCTCAATGTGCACTTAAAGACCCAATTGTTTTTCAACAAACTCGAATTAAACAACTTAAAAATGTGGTTTATTTTAATTTACGTTTTTAATTTCCCAATGCATTCATATAAATATTATTTACTTATTAAAATTTTTTACTCTGTATTTAATAGTAAATTTAAAGAAAATTATTTCAAATTAGATAAATGAACGAATATTAATTTGAAATTGAATAGCTCCCCCTTCTTGTTCACACCCGGTCAACACGTACACAGAATTTGTTAAAACGTATTTTTTTTACTTTTTTTATTTTTTGAATGCATTTTTTCGCATGGAAATTCGAACCTCAAAATAAAAACAAAACAACCGAACAAAACAGCCTTGTTGATTCAGTTGAGTTTTTCGTTACGAGTTGCAGGTTTCAGTTTCACCAATCCATCACAGAAAAGCAGGCAAATGCGCGGCCCTGACTCACCAGGTGATGAGCGGGACGCCCTTCTGAGGCGCCGGCGGAGAAGCCACAACGCAGCCGGGAACGACGTTCGAGTACTGTATCGGCATCACGTACGCCGGCGAGCTCCAACCGTAGTCGACGCCCCCGAAAGCCAGACGCGCTTACTCTCTGACAAACAGCGTCGTTCGTGTAAAAAAAAGAGGCGGCAGGAACGGGTCTTCCCCATCCCCGCCGCCGCCGGAGTCGTCTTCTCCGGCCACCCATTTCGCGAAATCGTCCGCCAGTCTCGACTTGGCTTCCTGTATCAACTTCACTACATCGGCCAGCGATCCGTCCGTGATCTTCCACGCGGGGGCTTTGATGTTCACGGGGAGGAAACAGTTCCCGTAGAAGCCCTTAGGGAGCGGCAGGCCAAGAACAAAGGGGCGAACGTACGTTAGCGAAGACAACGAGAATGACTTCCGTGTCCCTGGGGTCTTCGTCAATGTCGAATATGGCCTCCGTGCGGGATTTCCATACACTGGCCCTTAAGATTTCGAAGGTGGAACAGGTTTTTCCCGTCTGTGCGAAACAATGTCCCGCTTCTGCTCGTCGACCGGAGCTTTTCTTAGGCTGCCATGGTCTGGGGGTGGCGCCAGGGTCCTTGGGGGAGATGTAGCACATGATGAGAGCCTTCTTCTTTTCGTGGCTAGATGGAGAGCCGGTCGTGGTCTCTGGCTAATTCCGCCACTGCACCCTGAAACTGCGCTGCGCCCAGACCGTTGCAGATAACATGGGAGAAGTCGATATGGAAGAAGAGAAATTTAGGAAGAAAACAAAACACATTTAAATGCCAAATCCTAATCCAATTCTGTTTCTGTAAATTCCCATAATGGCGGCAGTTTATACCTTAACTCACTGAGCATATTTGCTTGTGCACATAAGCCTAATTAGTTATCAATTTTTTAGAATCTGCATTTTATCATTCTGAAATGGTCACGATTGTTTATTAACCATAATATTTTGATATGCAGGATCCCTTCTCTTCTGGTCAGTCACCTCGTGGCATATTTTGTACCAGAACATTGAATCTCAGATCAATTAGTGCGATTGGTTATGACATGGATTATACCTTAATTCACTATGATGTGACGGTAATTGCTCTAGTTTTACCAAATCACTAAAGTGGCATATTTAATCAGAAAAACAAAGAAGAAAGGCTTTTACATTCCATTACTATGCTGTCTTTTTGTTACAGGCTTGGGAAGGACGGGCTTATGAATATTGTATGGCCAACCTAAAGAGCATGGGTTTTCCTGTTGATGGACTCAGATTTGATCCTGATTTGGTATTTTTTTCTTTTTCACAAACTACGAGAATATTTGAATGGAAAAAGCATCCTTTTTGCTAATTCTATTTCTTCCAGGTTATTAGAGGTCTTCTGATGGATAAAGAGAGAGGAAACTTGGTTAAGGCTGATCGTTTTGGTAATGTGAAAAGAGCTATGCACGGAACAAAGGTGCTTTCTACCCGAGCTGTAAGGTGTGGATGGAAAACCTTTTGGGGTACTTTGTGCTCTTTATGATGGCATTAATATGGAAAATAGTGTTATTTCTTGATGGCTAATGACTTTTTGTGCATGGAAGTGAAATGTATGGTAGGGAACTCGTTGATTTAAGGAAAGAAAGCTGCTGGGAGTTTCTCAATACATTTTTCTCTGTTTCAGAAGCAGTTGGTTACATGCAGGTTAAATCTTATTTTTTTTTCAAGAAATACTGAATTTGCATGTTTGAATGAACTTGTTAGGAAACTTTTCCCTGAGCTCCCAAAGTAGTCTTATCAAGAGTTGGTCTGGTCAGATCGATTGGTGGTAAGGTTAACCTAATCCGTCATTAAACTCTTTAATATGCAGTTGGTTGACAAATTGGATGGAGGACTGATACCAGCAGAGCTTGGACCACTTGATTATCCTAGTCTTTTTAAGGCAATGTTGATACATTCCTTTCTAATAATCTTATTTGCTTCGTGCCTCTATATAATTCCTTCTTTTAGCTTTACCCTTTTAACTGGTCCTGCATTTTCCCCAGGTGGTTGAAAAGGCACTCTTTTCAGTTCACGTTGAAGGGGAGCTTAAGGTAATCATATTCTTTTCCTTCTCAACTAACCAGAAAAAAACTCTTTTCTTCTGTATAATATGCAATTTTTGTTTTCTAAAAATGTCATGTTTGACTAATGCCTTGTTAGTGTTTGTACAGAGTGAGATTATGGCCAACCCAGGAAGGTTTGTAGTGCCTGATCCAGAGCTTCCTCTTGCTCTTTTAGATCAAAAAGAGGTATAATGATGTTTTTTTTCCTTCTTATGGCATTAAGGGTTCTGTGGATAACTTTATATCCTTTTCACATTCTTGTGTCTTTCTTCAGGCTGGCAAGAAGTTGCTGCTAATCACCAACTCTGACCACCAGTATACAAATAAAATGATGCAACATGCTTTTAATAGGTTTTTACCAAATGATATGGGATGGCGCGATCTTTTTGACATTGTGAGGAAACTGATCGTTTCTGGCACCTACCTAGTTATTTTCCATCATTGATTCAATCTACTTCATTGAATAAATTTATGTGATTGTTTTCTCTTTTCATTTTGTAGGTTATAGTCTCTGCAAGAAAGCCAGAGTTCTTCCAAATGCCCCAACCGATGTATGAGGTTGTCACAGATGAGGGGCTAATGCGACCTTGTTTTAAAGCGCATTCTGGTAGCTACTTTTTAATTTATCCAGTGGAACATAAGCATTTCTAATTCTGTCATATTTTGAGTGGTTTGCACACTTGTCGAACAAATGTTTTTAAGCATTGCAGCTTGGAAATGCTTTGTACTGTATTTTGAGTCAAGTTTTTATCCGGGTCTTCGTGTCTTGCTAATCAGGGGGTTTATATTCTGGGGGGAGTGCTCAGATGGTAGAGAAGTCATTAAATGTTCATGGAGATGAGATACTATTTGTCGGTGATCATATTTACACTGATGTAAGCCAATCAAAAGTTCACTTGCGGTGGAGGACAGCTCTAATTTGTCGGGAAATGGAAGAAGAGGTCAGCTTGTCATCTATTATGGTTTCTTCTGCCCTTTTCTGCAATTATATTGATCCTAATCTTGGCCCTGGTAGAAATTATCAGATATTGAGTATTCTTTACAACTTCTGGAATTGGGGTAATCTGCAGATTAGTGCCTTGATTCGTGGTCGAGCTCATAGACAAAAGCTTGTAGAACTTATTTATCAAAAAAAGGTTGTTGGAGATGTTTGTAATCAGCTTCGTCTTGCAATGCAAAGGCGAGCTAAGGGACGTCCAGCCCAGGTGATTACCAGTTTCTCCTTTCTCTTTCTGTTCATTTTTATGTGAAAATCCTCTCTTTGTTAATTCCAGAAAACACCATTGTCAATATTCATTTTTCAACTTAAAAGGGCACCGGCCTGCTTGGGTCTATTCTCTTCATACTCTTCCTTGTGCAGAATCTTGCTGCTACGTACTTAGATGATCAAGAACTGACTGAAAGCATGCAAAAGCTTCTAATTGTGATGCAAAGGATGGACCAGAAAATTGGACCCATGTTAGAAGCAGATGGAGAGTTCTTTAACAGGAGGTATACTAATTCTTGGTAATCTTCTTATCTTCTTATATATTTGAATACCAACCGGCCATCCCATGCATGTGTCCAAACCGGTGGTTCAGTAGATTGTTTGTGACCATAGCCATTGGCAAGATCGTATTTTATCCATCTGTGCATTTTAAGTTTTTCAAATGGTGGTTCGGAGAGTTACTTTTTCTTATCTGTAATCACTTCTGAATTGTTTATATCTAGAAATTTGATCTTGCTAACTGTTGATCAGGTGGGGTTATCTATCGCGTGCTAGTCTGTGGGATAAAAGTCATTTGACCAGGCAAATAGAGAAGTATGTGCTTTTGGCTGAAGCAATATTAGAAAATCAATATAATTATGGTCATTGGCAAATAAAATCAGCAGTTGATATCACAGCTTGGGTAAACTCTCTTTTTGCTTATGGATTGGCAGGTATGCTGATATATACACCTCAAGGGTTTCCAATTTTCTACAGTACACACCTTTCATGTATTTCTGCACACAAGAACAGGTATGGATTTTTCAGATGATTTACCTAATCCTTTCTAACAAAATTTGTTCTTGGGTTTCTCTATTTCATTTATGCTCCCTCTGCACTTAATAAGATCATATAATGGTGCTGCAGACACTTGCCCATGATTCATTTGCCTATAGCCCACCAAATCTGAATGATTTTGTGGGTAATGATCTTTACAAGCTGGGTTCTTCCTAACCAGTGAAATGATGACCATAATTGAGGGTAATACTGCCTACTGATAGAAAATCTCTACTGTTTATTCAATATGCTAGTGAGGGCCTGGAGGAAGTAAAGTTGGCTAAGAAAGAGCCTAGGTAGGTTTCAAGCCTTAAAATGGTGGTTGTCACCCGGGAAAGAATACATGTATTGACCTAGAATTTATGGGTATATTCTTATAATGCATAAGTTGATATGATGTTATTAATGGAATGATATATTATAGATATATTTGTGTTGTATGTATGACTTAAACGATTTTCTTGAAGAGTATTGTTGAATGTTCAGATTGATTCACGATGGTTGAGTCTTTTGAGTTATTCAGTTTCTGTTTATTACCCGTTTGTTCACTAAAGTGAACTGATAATAAATGGCAAATAAACAAAAAAGATGAAAATGATAAAAATTGATTAAAATCTTAAAAATGTATAAATGGATAATAATATAATCATGAACTTGTATATGGCGATTTAATTCTTAAATTTTAAACAAGTAAATAAATACAAAGGAAAATGTTTGCACCCATTCCACATTTACAGAACCATTAATGCCTAGGGTTTATTTTTTATAATATATAATTTTATAAAAATAATATTTTATTTTTTATTTTGAAGGGCTTAGATTGGCTGTACTAGGGATAGGCACTGTGCATAGGTGCAACTAGCATTACTGAAATACAAAATAAGGTTCTCTATTACACTTTCGTCCTAGTAAAATTGCTAAGTGCTGCCTAAGACATTTTGGTCCACATGTTTTAGAGGGCACAACATCATGAAAAACAACATTCCTGTATGCTTCATGCTCTACCGGGTGCATCAACCAAACAACATAATTCATTACTTATAAAAATATCTCATTGTGGAATACCAAGAAGAAACCTTGATTCATTTGAACTTTGTTAATAAAGACGCTCATATTATTGTTAAACTTTGTTTGAAACATAGAGACTTAGTGTCCCTTTCAATATATATCTATACCATCACAAGCTTAGCGTGCACCCAAAGACCCATTTTTTTTCAACAGACTCAAATTATTAAATAAGTTAAAAAGTGGTTTATTTTACATTCTTATTAATTTTTTTTACTCTTTGTATTTCATTTTTATACTATCTTTACATAAAAAAACTAATACATATTAGATAAAATGAAAGAACATTAAATTTGAAATTGATTAGCTTGCGTCCTCCACACCCGGTCAACAAAGTCGAAGTAATTTGTTAAAACGTATTTTTGTATTTTCCAATGCATTTTTTTCGCATGGAAAGGAAATATACAAAGATTATATTTCTCATAAGGCGTCTATTTAAGGTAGGTCTCTTGATCTGAGATCTAGTATTCTATTAGTCCCCTGCAAGTTGAGTGACCTCTGGATGACATGAAGCTTGATAAGAAATTTGAGGAACAAACCGTGAGAGACTGGTGAATATATCTGCGACCTGATCTTGTGTACAAATGTAGCAAATAACTAAGTGCCCTGCCTTAATTCACTCTCTGATGAAGTGGTAGTCTAGCTCCATATGCTTGACTCGACCACGAAAGATTGGGTTTGCCGCAATATATGTAGCGGACAAATTATCACACCATAGTACTAGAGGAGATTTGAGAAATATACGGAGCTCCTTAAATAAATGAAGAAACTATGATACCTCAGTAGCTACAATGGCAAGAGTTCTATATTCGGCCTCTGCACTAGATCGGGCCACAGCCTCTGCACAAGATCGGACCACAGTGGGTTGTTTTTTTGAAGACCATGAGATTAAAGAACCACCAAACATAATACAAAATCCAGTGACTGAACGACGATGAACCGGACATCCCCCCCAGTCTGCATTAATGAAGACATCAAGGCCGAAATCTTTGTCGGCTAAATGAGAAAATCGTGCAACATAGTATATTTCAAATACTGGAGAATTCGCTTAACAACAGCCCAATGAACATATGTTGGGGCTTGCTGAAACTGATAGGCCTGGTTGACTGAATACTGAATATCCGGGTGTGTCAAGGTTAAGTACTGCAAAGCGCCAAATGTAGAATGATACTGAGTGGCATCACAAAGAGGGGTGCCTTCGAACTTAGAGAGTTTGGACCCCACAGCAATAGGAGTTGTAAGAGGTTTCACTTCAGACAAGTCGATACGAGTCAAGAGATCAGAAATATACTTGGATTGAGAAAGGTGAATACCTGCGGAAGTACGGATCACCTCAACACCAAGGAAATAGTGACGATTACCCAAGTCTTTTACCACTACTAGAAACACAGTCTCCGCCGGCGATCAAATTCGCGGGTGGAGAAGACAAACCCGTCGGCGGAAGCTCTAGCGGCGAAAAAGGGATTGTCGGTGTGCGAGGCGTCAGCGGAACTGTTCCGCCGATGAAAACAACAGCTGGGCTGCAGTTTAACCTCTATGGGTGATTGAAAGTTCTCTGCGTCGGCGGAAGGCAACTCTGCTGATGGTGCCTTCCGCCGACGGATGAGGACTCCACCGACGACAAGGCCTCCGCCGACGGAACCTCTTCCACTGACGAAAACGACCGCCGTCAGAACCTCTTCCACCGGCGAAAACGACCGCCGTCAGAACCTCTTCCACCGGCGAAAACGACCGCAGGCGGAATGTTTGAAAAATTAAAAAATTAGACAAGAGAGTGACATATATATATATATATATATATATATATATATATATATATATAGAGAGAGAGAGAGAGAGAGAGAACAAGAACGAGGAGAACGAGGAGAACAAGGAGAACGAGGAGAACGAGGAGAGAGAGCGAGGAGAACGAGGAGAGAGAGAGCGAGTAGAGCGAGGAGAGCGAGGAGAGCGAGGAGAGCGAGGAGAGAAGTGGAGAGGAGAGAGAAGAGAGAGAGAGAGCAAAGAGCAGTGAGCAAGAACGAGGAGAGCAAGGAGAGCGAGGAGAGAAGAGAGAAGAGAGGAGAGAAAGAGAGGAGAGAGAGAAGAGAGAAGAGAGAGAGAGAGAGAGAGAGAGAGAGAGAGAGAGAGAGAGAGAGAGAGAGAGAGAGAGAGAGAGAGAGAGAGAGAGAGAGAGAGAGAGAGAGAGAGAGAGAGAGAGAGAGAGAGAGAGAGAGAGAGAGAGAGAGAGAGAGAGAGAAAGAGAGAGAGAGAGAGAGAAGAGAGGAGAGAGGAGAGAAAGAGAGAGGAGATAGATAGAAGAGAGGAGAGAAAGATAGATAGGAGAGACAGAGAGGAGAGAGAGAGAGAAGAGAGGAGAGAAAGAGAGAGATGAGAGAGAGATGAGAGAGAGAGAGGAACCACACCTGTCACCATGCCAAAATGTCCACTGGATTAACCTATGCACCTCAGAAATCTGTCGGGAAGACTTTAATGGGCATTCTTTTTTTCAAGTGAACGGTAGGGAATCCTCCTCAGCCACCCACCTAGAATAGTAACAAAAAAACTTTTAAAACCTACAAGAATGCATCATTTGTATCTTCCTGAAATATTTCATTAAACATCAAAGAGTTGTAAGGAATCTGCTCATAATATGAACAGGTCATTTAGACTCGCCATGTCGAGAGCGGCGACTAGGGCAACGGTGATGAAAACATGGGGAAGATGATTCCGATCGAAATCCTCCTTGCCAAAGCTGAAGGAGGACGACAACAGAGGGATCACACTCTCTTTAGAAGGCCTATTGTTAGTCGGCGAAGGGATTTTGCTTCTCCCGTGAGACGAACTGAAGACACAGAAGCGGAGGAAGAATGGAGGCTTGTCGAAGGACGAAGAAGTAGCAAGGGAGGGAGGAAGAACCTTCCGAAGAGGCTTGGAGAGTGTCTTTTTGGTGCGTCAAAGATGGTGGTGGAGGAAGACACAACAAAGAGATTCATACGTGTCAGGGTGGAGACAGGCGAAAAAAGATCTTTCATCCGAATTCCTTCGGAGATCACATAGCTATTTTTTTAATCTCAGATTAAGCTTGTCATGGCTTCGAAGACTTATGCATCTTGAGAACTCTGGTGGGAAGACTGTCTTTACACCTTCTCAGTTCTAAGGAGATCTTTGTGGGAGAGCAAGATTGCCCATTTTAGGGCGCGACAGGTGCTCGCAAGGCTCTATCTACCAGAGAAAGGACAAAATGGCTCATCTCTATGGAATACTCTCTATGATGTTTTCCAATCACTGAAGGAGCAGCAACCCCTTATCTGTGCTCAGGAAACCCCCCAGTCTCCTGCACACAACATCTCTCCCCACAAGACACGGCGAGAGGTCGCTGGTGGGATACCGATGCAGCAGCAACCAACGATAGGGCTTCAAACTCTCTTAACAGAGAAATGGAACCAGCGGAAGAAGGAATTGGAATTTGGAGTTGTCGTAAAAACATATTGGAGAGTTGATGAAATAGAATAATTAGGGGAATGGGTTCAAAATCGTTGGGATCTCCCATACAGACCCATGATTTCCTTTCTGGGACAGGGAGACTGGCTGATCCGAGCAAGATATGAAGAAGTGCAGAAGAAAATTCTTCGCTGGAACCACATGGAGGACATACCTAGCTGGGACACCCGATGCTGGGAGGAGACAAAGGAGACTGGTCCAACATCATTCTGGTTGCAAATCTGGGGTATCCCGGCAGAATTATGGGGAGATGAAATGATAAAAATGCTTGTTGAGCAGATGGGCACAGTCATAGCCATTGATGAGGACACCTCATGGCTTACGGGCGAGATCTAGTGAAACTGAGCAAATGGCCACTTGAGGAGATTTGGACAGAGCTGAATCTGGAGAAGAAATGCTTTGCCATACTCCTGAAACCTGAAAATTTGTCCCACCTTTTCGTTTTGTTTGTAAAATGCCGGGGGTTGAAGAAGACGAGTCAACTCGGTCTGACTCAGAGACTGAGCAAGTGGAAAATGGAGAGGCAGTGACTCAACACACCTTAGGCAGTCGCATTGCTACCTCAGGCATGCAAGGAAACTTGGAAGGACCTTCCTCAGATATGAGTGGACGACTCTGCAGGGGCGACTCGGCCTGAGTCAACTTGGCCCGAGTCAGCTCAGACGAGTTGAACCGAGTTGACCCGGGTGAGTCAAACCGAACTCGGCCAATCCAGAATGCTGAAGTTGAAGTATCTCTTGGACGATGGGGGAATGGTCAGAATAACCCACTGTCTCAAAAGCAGAATACGGACCAGGATATTGTTCCCTTAACTTTTGCCCCACAGCCTGAACTGATCAATCAGAAACCTCTTCTGTCAACTAGAGGTATGCCTTTTCACTTGCCCACTGTTGACCCCCAGAATTTAAACCAGAGCCCTACCTTTATTTGCAAATCATTTAACGAAGTATTTGAAACAAGCAAAACCCCTACCCCTCTAGCACCCAACCTCACACCTCCACAAATTAGCCCTCAAAACATTCAAATTCCAAAGACCACACCAGCTAGCAGCTGCCATGACAATTTCCACCTTCCGACTTTCAATCCAAAACCTGCACCCTTCACTCCAGCCCGTATTCTGAATACTCCCACCAGTTGCTACTCCAGGAAGAAGACCTGCTCTCCTTCTCCAAGATTCTTCGCTCTGCTGAGAAATCTCCCAATTCAGTGAATGGTCACTGTAATCATGTTCTACCTTCTGCTGGATTCGATGATGGCCAGAATGTTGATGATCATTGTGAACAAAATGATGAAGAGGGCAACCTTGATGAGGATGACATAGTGGAAGTTATGATAGAAGAGGAATGCTGTGAGGATTGGGAGGATGATTCCATAACTGAAAATTCTGGAAAACTTAAGAAAAATGATAAATCCTCGTGGACTGCTCAATTGAGGAGGATTAAGAAACACATGACCAAAAAGGAAATTCAGGAGGTGGCACAATATATCTCAAAAATGGAGTAGTTTGAAGTAAGAGCAAAGGAAGCAGCACAAAAGGAAAAAAAGGAAAACAAGAGGAAGAGGAAAAAGTAAAGGAGTGGACAAAACAAATGATGAATGATCATTCTATCTTGGAATGTCAGAGGAGTAAGAAGTGTTAGTAAGCGAGCAGTAATTCGGGATTTAGTCAGTAAAAATAGTACCCATTTGATTTTGTTTCAGGAAACTAAGGTGGGGCAAATGTCTGAATGCATGGTAAGGGAGTTAGTATATTTCCACAGGCCAGGTTGGGTTGTCAAAAATGCCGAGGGTGCTGCAGGGGGTCTTCTTTGTGTATGGGACCCTCTTTATGTTACTGTCCAAAATGTGTGCTTGGGTGATTATTGTATTGTGATGAATGTGACTAATCTCTCCAGCAATAAGTCGTGGTCCCTTGGGGCTATATATGGTCCTACAGTATATATAAATAGAACAAGTTTTTGGGAGGAGCTGATACAAATGATAAATCAGAGGCAGGGTCATTGGTTGCTTGGTGGGGAATTTAATGCCATTCGAGCAAGAGATGAGAAATTTCCTCCAGCCAGATCTATTACAGCCACTATAAGGGGATTTAACGATTTCATTGGAGCCACTAAATTAATTGATATTCCTACATCGGGAAAATCTTTCACCTGGAGTAATTGTAGAAGTGCTCCAACTATGTCTAGATTGGACAGATTTTTATGTTCTACGGGCTGGCTAGATTACTACTCTTTGACTGCATGTAAGGTGGTGGGAAAAATGGTATTGGGCCATTGGCCTATTTTGTTAGACACTAAATTTGAAAATTGGGGAGGCTTTCCTTTCCGGCTTGAAAACCATTGGTTGGAGAAAGAAAGCTTTGTCTCGCAAGTTGATGGATGGTGGAGAGAAATTGATGATGATGGACCAATGGGGGGCAGGTTTTTAAGGAAGCTGAAAAATCTGAAAAAGAAACTACAAAGTTGGTAAAAAACACAGATCAGCTCGGCTCACTCACAAAGATTCTCTTGCCAATCGAATTAATGAACTTGATTCTTTGGAGGAGACGAGAATGTTACATGCTGATGAAGCAACTGATAGGCTGTTGGCTGTTGTAGAATTTAACAACATTATTCGTTGTGAGAACATCCAGTGGAAACAGAGAGCAAGACATAGATAGTTGCAAGAGGGTGATGCAAACACAAAATATTTCCATGTAGTGGCCTCGGGAAGAAGAAGAACTAATTCTATTAGCTCCCTCAATATCAATGGGGAAGTGACTGCTGAGAGATCTGCAATTATTAGCATATTATTGAACATTTCACCACCTTTTATACTGAAGAGTACTCCTCAAGGCCTAAACTCTTTGGTGTCAATTGCCATTGGTTGACATCAGAACATGCTACTGAATTGGAAAACCTTTCACTATGGAAGAAATTGATGTTGCCGACCTTCATATGCCTAAAAACAAGGCCCCGGGACCAGATGGTTTTAATGGGGAGTTCTACAACTCATGTTGGGGGACCATCAAGGAGGAAACCATACAATTCCTAAATCATTTCTATCAGTTTGGTATGACAAATAAAGCAATGGGGGCCACATTTATTGCCTTGATGCTGAAAAAGCAATGTGTGGAGGTTATATCTGATTTCAGACCTACTAGTCTAGCAAGCAGCTCCTATAAACTGATAGCTCGACTACTTGCTGGGCGTCTATAAAAGTGCATGGGGCACATCATCAGCCCTGAACAACATGCCTTCACCAAGGGGCAGAACATTTTGGATGTTGCAATGTGCACTCATAAAGTTCTTCATATTTGCCAGCATAGCAATGAGCCCAGAATTGTCTTAAAATTAGATTTTTAGAAAGCTTTTGACAGAATCTCCTGGGAATACCTTAGATCAATGTTGCAACAACTTGGTTTTGGGAACAGATGGAGGAGGTGGGTCATGACTTTCATCACTTCAGCAAGATATTCAATTTTTGTTAATAGATGCACTCATGGTTTCATCACTTATGGATTCAATATCAGTCATGATACACTTCAAGAAATGGCTGACATGCTGGGATGTGGGGTTGGATCTCTTCCTGCCACATACCTTGGTCTACCTCTCTTTGTTAATAGAAATTCAAAACAACTTTGGGATCCGGTTGTCGAGAAGTTGAATAGAAGATTGATCACATGGCAAGGGAAGTTTCTATCGAAAGCGGGTAGACTTACTCTCATCAAAGCTTGCCTTATTGGAATCCCAAATTATTTTTTATCATTCCTCCACTGCCCCATAAATTGAAAAGATTATGAGGAATTTCCTATGGTATGGTACTTCTGAAAAATCAAAATTACATCTACTAAATTGGAAAGAGGTATGCATGACAAGGGAGGATGGTGGCTTGGGGATTAGACGAATTAAGCACATAAATGCTGCACTAATGAAATGGCTTTGGAAACTCAATACTATGAACAATGTTGCTTGGAAAAAGTTGGTGACTCAGAAATTGGACAGCAGGCCACAACATTGGTGGATCAAAGAAGCAAGAACAAGGGGTTTGTCACCAATCTGGAAGAGAATTATCAACAATCTTTCTTTCTTCCGCTAGAGAATCTTCCTCCAACCTGGACGTGGGAATAGTGTCCATTTTAGGATTGATATTTGGATTGGAGAGACCTCTTTAGCTGATAGATTCCCGAGACTATATCTCACAACAAGAAACCGGGATTGTTTTATTTCTGATATGCTCTCCATGGGACAGCTACAAAACATAAATTGGGAGTTGATTCTAAGAAGACACCTAACTGATTAGGAAGCTCTAGAAATCACTGAACTTATGGAGGCTTTAAATAAGATCTTATTGAATAGAAACAGTCTTGATGAGTTAGTTTGGCTCCCAAATCCCAATGGTATTTACACTGCTAGCTCAGGGTACAAATGCCTTGCAAATAGTGGGCATTCAAGGCATTCAACTGCAATTGCTTGGTCCTTTTCTTGTCCAAGAAAGCAGGCTTTTTTTGGGTGATGCTGCTTAAGGGGACGACTCCCTACTCGGGATATGTTAATGAGAAGAGGCTTTCAAATTCCAACAAACATATGCTGAGATTGAAACAGTAAATCACCTTTTGCTCCATTGCAATTATAGCTGGAATGTATGGTCTTTCTTCCTTGGTATGTTTAAAATTGACTATATTATCCCTCATGACTTTATTACCCTATCTCAAATGGCGAATCACTTTGGGAAGGGATCGAAGGGGAGGCTAATGTTTAAGTGTTGTATGGGGTACATTCCGTGGATGTTATGGAAGGAAAGAAACAATCGGGTTTTCCAAAATATGGCAAAACAATGGAAAGATATCAGATATTTTATTCTATAACAAATTATTGGATGGTTAAAACTCCAAAAAGAGTTATATGATGTGGAAGCTGGGGTTGTAGGGAGATCTTGGGCCGAAACTGCTAGAGAATCTAGATGCAAAAGCACATTAGTCAAAGCATGGGTTCCTCCCCCACCTGAGGCAGCATACAAGTTGAATTTTGACGGATCCTCTAAGGGAAATCCTGGACCTGCAGGTATTGGTGGACTTGTTCGTGACTCAAGAGGTGATGTAGTTTTCACTTATTCTGGGCCAATTGGCATATCAGACTCCACCACTGCTGAGGCATTGAGCCTCTTACAAGGTTTGAAATGTTTTACTGAGTCTCAGCTAACTAGTCCACTTCATGTAGAGGGTGACTCAAAGGTCATCATTTCATGCTGTAAAGGCGACTGCAAGCCACCTTGGAGGCATAGGTCTATTTTTAATGAAGTATGTGAGTTTGACTTAGCTCATATTGTTGTAAATTGGGAGCATGTACTTAGAGGCTCCAATGGAAAGGTAGATGAATTAGCTAAGCTAGGAGTCAAAACCAACAGCTGGTTGTTTGGACTCAGTCTACCTATGTAATCAGATAGTTTGCTTTTGTAATTCTTTTTTATGAATCAATAAAATCACAATTTTCAAAAAAAAAATGAACAGGTCGTTTCAAATTTTACTAGAATAAAGATAAATAGACACATAGCAGTTACATTTGAAACAATCCTAAATAAGTCATATAGACATCCCAGTGAACATCCCATATGCCACTTTCATCTGCCATGAACACCATAGGATTGCAATCAAAAGCCACACCTATCACCGTTCTCTCATTCACAAACAGAAGCTGGAAATTTTACAGAAACCCTCTTATTAACAAGTGCTGGAAAGAAACTTGCAAACAAAGTTAAAATATAGGGCCAACATCTTCAACAAAGTACAATGCTGAGTTATGACCTGAACAACCATACATTTACCAATGATATCATGTTAACATAAGACGGGTTGGTGATGAAACAGATGAAGACTAAAAAGAACTTTTAGAAAAATTGAAAGAATTTATACTTTGAAAAACACTATAGTATTTACTTAACATTACATTCGCTAAAGCTAACAATATATCTTACTATGACCATCCCCTACAAAATAAAAGCATTTCAAACATTATGAAGTGCATGAGAACAAAAAAGAAGAAAAAAGATCAACCTGCATAAGCTCCAATGCACAAGAAACTCATTGAGCACCGATTGTGCACATGAATTCATCAGATTCAGAGCTATTTCATCATTTGGTTTCTCAAAATCATGGATGTCAGAAAACCTGACAGAAAAAAGTACATTATTATTAAGAGAATTACCATCAGCAGTTAGTTCTATAAGCAATAAAGCATTCATTTACCTATGGCAATGGTATCCATCAATGTGATTGTTCCTTAACTAGCATTGCACTAATTCTCATTAGCTGAGACAATGTGATTGTTAGAGAGAGAGTAAAACTCTTATAGGGGCCTGCTTATTGAAAATGTTTCCTATCAATGCGTTAATCCCACCAAGGCTAGTTAGGCTATTGGCATAGAGAAAGAGAAGTAGTGGGTCAAATACGGAAGCACCACTCCTTATGATGGGTCAAAAGAAAAAATATTGCAGCAGAATTGGAGCAAAGCGAACTCAGTCCAAGAACATAACCAGTCCAAAAAAAAATTTAAAATTTTAACATGACATGGTCTAACATTTTTTCTTCAAGACTAACATTATATGCTTACTTAACAGTAACAAGATCAACCTTCTCTCAAAGATAGGAGACATTATCTGACTAATTTCAAATCTTTTAGAAGCTGGGACATCATTGTGGGTTTTTTCTTTGTTAATCTACACTTATATCACGATAAACCAGAATAGACAGTGAAAAAAACAATTACTCCACTTAAACAAATCAAATATTTTGAAAGAATACATTATGTTGGATCATTAATCCAACATTGGGTTTATATATTTAATAATCATATATTGAAGACTGTCATATTCAGCTCATTTTAAGTGATCTAATTAAGTTTTCGGTAATTGAGCTGTAATGTAGCTTAAAGGATGTGACTCTTCGGTGTGTAGAGACTTAAGGGTAATTTCCATTCTTATGATGGGCAAAAATGGAATTACCAAAGGAGATGACTTTTGATATGAAAGGATACAACCTTTCATTTGAAAGGATACAACTCTTCATCAGAAAGGATATGACTCTTCATCTCTATATAATGGAGTTATGGTCCCTGGATCAGACAATCAGTTTTTATTCTTCTAACATGCCATCTTCAGAAAGAATATCAGAGAAAGTGTGTCTTGATCTGGAAGACTATATAACTTGTAAGGTTCCGCACAACTCATACAATTTACTACAAAGATGGATTCAGGTACGCTTCCGCTATTTAAGTTATTGTTTCTCAATGAGTTTTTGACATGTTTTAGATCTTGGTTATTTTAGCTAAAGTTCTTACAAGTGGTATTAGAGTGATGCACATCGAATCATTCAGATTGTTCAATTTTTTTGTACGTATGGTACATCTTGTGAAAAGTTTGGACCGAAGGGATTTTTAGCATTTTTATTTGATGTTTATCCTAGATTCTATTTGAAGTAATATGGTTGTTTAGGTTGGTTATTACTCTGGATTTAACCTAGGATAAATGATTGATGCATGCATAAATGTATGTGAATGAATTCAGTGTGAATTTTAAATTTAAATTTTGGTATGTTTTTATATATTTTCAGATGAATGTTTTGAAACAACATGTCACCAAAATGACCTCTCTTGTGGAAATATTTTCTTTTCAAAATATAAAAGGTTGTTTGTGTAACTTATGTGAATATTGATCGGCCCAAAGAAAGATTAATATTTACTAGAATTATATGTGCATTTGTGGTAATAAACATAAATAAATCGGCCCAAAGGAAGTTTTATTGTTTGATGTGTTATTTTAATGTCAGTGTTTGATTATTGCGTCAAGATATCACTTATAAGTTAATATTTTATCCAAAGATGAAATATTACTGGAGTGTCCCATATCTTGAGATGGTATTTACCTTTATTTAAATTTATTATTCAATTTTGATTTTATGATGTAAGACTTATGTGAGCTTGTTTTGTTTGATTGTTCTCTGATTAATATATTACTCTTGCTTTTGTTACTTCCAATATCAATTTTTTTTCCAATGCTTAATGGCACAAACTTCAAGTCATGGCAAGATAATCTTTCAATAATTCTCGGAGTCATGGACCTCGACCTTGCGTTAAGGATTGATTTTCCTCCACCTCTTACGTATAAGAGTATTTTTGATGAAAAGGACCTAGAAAAATGGGTGATCAAATTGCATGTGTATTATGGTAATGAAAAAGGCCATTCCAGAAGCTTTCAGGAGCACCATTTCCGACTCCATTACTACGGCAAAAGAGTTTTTTGCTGCAATAGAAAAGAAATTTGCCAAGAATGAAAAGGTTAAAATGGGTACGCTCTTGACAAAAATTATTTCTAAGAGGTATGAAGGTAAAGACAATTTCAGAGAATACATTATGGAGATGTCTCATCTTGTTTCAAAACTTAAAGTACTAAAACTAGAAATCTCTGAGGACTTGCTTGTACATCTAATTTTGATATCTCTTCTGACACAGTATAACCAGTTCAAGGTGAGCTTTAACTGTCAGAAAGATGCTTGGCCTCTGAATGAGCTAATTTCATACTGTGTCCAAGAAGAAGAAAGGCTGAAGCAAGAGATGCCAGAAAGTGCACACCTGACATCCACCTCTAAGGACAAGAAAAAGGGGTACAAGTTTTATGATCCCACAACTAAGTCCATTTTTGAATCAGGAAATGCCCAGTCCTTTGAGGATGTTGAGTTTTCCAGGGGAGATAAAGTTAGGGACTTCGTCTTTGATGAGGAATATATTGATATTCCCTTGGGTGCCTTTGACATTGATCAGGTGATAATTCCCACTCATGTAGATGATATAGTAAATTAAGGACATACTAGAGAACCCCTATTAAAGAAATTATTCCA
>JAHZSQ010000011.1:117500-122500 GCA_022405105.1 Aristolochia contorta
CTCTCTCTCTCTCTCTCTCTCTCTCTCTCTCTCTCTCTCTCTCTCTCTCCTCTCTCTCTCTCTCTCTCTCTCTCTCTCTCTCTCTCTCTCTCTCTCTCTCTCTCTCTCTCTCTCTCTCTCTCTCTCTCTCTCTCTCTCTCTCTCTCTCTCTCTCTCTCTCTCTCTCTCTCTCTCTCTCTCTCTCTCTCTCTCTCTCTCTCTCTCTCTCTCTCTCTCTCTCTCTCTCTCTCTCTCTCTCTCTCTCTCTCTCTCTCTCTCTCTCTCTCTCTCTCTCTCTCTCTCTCTCTCTCTCTCTCTCTCTCTCTCTCTCTCTCTCTCTCTCTCTCTCTCTCTCTCTCTCTCTCTCTCTCTCTCTCTCTCTCTCTCTCTCTCTCTCTCTCTCTCTCTCTCTCTCTCTCTCTCTCTCTCTCTCTCTCTCTCTCTCTCTCTCTCTCTCTCTCTCTCTCTCTCTCTCTCTCTCTCTCTCTCTCTCTCTCTCTCTCTCTCTCTCTCTCTCTCTCTCTCTCTCTCTCTCTCTCTCTCTCTCTCTCTCTCTCTCTCTCTCTCTCTCTCTCTCTCTCTCTCTCTCTCCTCTCTCTCTCTCTCTCTCTCTCTCTCTCTCTCTCTCTCTCTCTCTCTCTCTCTCTCTCTCTCTCTCTCTCTCTCTCTCTCTCTCTCTCTCTCTCTCTCTCTCTCTCTCTCTCTCTCTCTCTCTCTCTCTCTCTCTCTCTCTCTCTCTCTCTCTCTCTCTCTCTCTCTCTCTCTCTCTCTCTCTCTCTCTCTCTCTCTCTCTCTCTCTCTCTCTCTCTCTCTCTCTCTCTCTCTCTCTCTCTCTCTCTCTCTCTCTCTCTCTCTCTCTCTCTCTCTCTCTCTCTCTCTCTCTCTCTCTCTCTCTCTCTCTCTCTCTCTCTCTCTCTCTCTCTCTCTCTCTCTCTCTCTCTCTCTCTCTCTCTCTCTCTCTCTCTCTCTCTCTCTCTCTCTCTCTCTCTCTCTCTCTCTCTCTCTCTCTCTCTCTCTCTCTCTCTCTCTCTCTCTCTCTCTCTCTCTCTCTCTCTCTCTCTCTCTCTCTCTCTCTCTCTCTCTCTCTCTCTCTCTCTCTCTCTCTCTCTCTCTCTCTCTCTCTCCTCTCTCTCTCTCTCTCTCTCTCTCTCTCTCTCTCTCTCTCTCTCTCTCTCTCTCTCTCTCTCTCTCTCTCTCTCTCTCTCTCTCTCTCTCTCTCTCTCTCTCTCTCTCTCTCTCTCTCTCTCTCTCTCTCTCTCTCTCTCTCTCTCTCTCTCTCTCTCTCTCTCTCTCTCTCTCTCTCTCTCTCTCTCTCTCTCTCTCTCTCTCTCTCTCTCTCTCTCTCTCTCTCTCTCTCTCTCTCTCTCTCTCTCTCTCTCTCTCTCTCTCTCTCTCTCTCTCTCTCTCTCTCTCTCTCTCTCTCTCTCTCTCTCTCTCTCTCTCTCTCTCTCTCTCTCTCTCTCTCTCTCTCTCTCTCTCTCTCTCTCTCTCTCTCTCTCTCTCTCTCTCTCTCTCTCTCTCTCTCTCTCTCTCTCTCTCTCTCTCTCTCTCTCTCTCTCTCTCTCTCTCTCTCTCTCTCTCTCTCTCTCTCTCTCTCTCTCTCTCTCTCTCTCTCTCTCTCTCTCTCTCTCTCTCTCTCTCTCTCTCTCTCTCTCTCTCTCTCTCTCTCTCTCTCTCTCTCTCTCTCTCTCTCTCTCTCTCTCTCTCTCTCTCTCTCTCTCTCTCTCTCTCTCTCTCTCTCTCTCTCTCTCTCTCTCTCTCTCTCTCTCTCTCTCTCTCTCTCTCTCTCTCTCTCTCTCTCTCTCTCTCTCTCTCTCTCTCTCTCTCTCTCTCTCTCTCTCTCTCTCTCTCTCTCTCTCTCTCTCTCTCTCTCTCTCTCTCTCTCTCTCTCTCTCTCTCTCTCTCTCTCTCTCTCTCTCTCTCTCTCTCTCTCTCTCTCTCTCTCTCTCTCTCTCTCTCTCTCTCTCTCTCTCTCTCTCTCTCTCTCTCTCTCTCTCTCTCTCTCTCTCTCTCTCTCTCTCTCTCTCTCTCTCTCTCTCTCTCTCTCTCTCTCTCTCTCTCTCTCTCTCTCTCTCTCTCTCTCTCTCTCTCTCTCTCTCTCTCTCTCTCTCTCTCTCTCTCTCTCTCTCTCTCTCTCTCTCTCTCTCTCTCTCTCTCTCTCTCTCTCTCTCTCTCTCTCTCTCTCTCTCTCTCTCTCTCTCTCTCTCTCTCTCTCTCTCTCTCTCTCTCTCTCTCTCTCTCTCTCTCTCTCTCTCTCTCTCTCTCTCTCTCTCTCTCTCTCTCTCTCTCTCTCTCTCTCTCTCTCTCTCTCTCTCTCTCTCTCTCTCTCTCTCTCTCTCTCTCTCTCTCTCTCTCTCTCTCTCTCTCTCTCTCTCTCTCTCTCTCTCTCTCTCTCTCTCTCTCTCTCTCTCTCTCTCTCTCTCTCTCTCTCTCTCTCTCTCTCTCTCTCTCTCTCTCTCTCTCTCTCTCTCTCTCTCTCTCTCTCTCTCTCTCTCTCTCTCTCTCTCTCTCTCTCTCTCTCTCTCTCTCTCTCTCTCTCTCTCTCTCTCTCTCTCTCTCTCTCTCTCTCTCTCTCTCTCTCTCTCTCTCTCTCTCTCTCTCTCTCTCTCTCTCTCTCTCTCTCTCTCTCTCCTCTCTCTCTCTCTCTCTCTCTCTCTCTCTCTCTCTCTCTCTCTCTCTCTCTCTCTCTCTCTCTCTCTCTCTCTCTCTCTCTCTCTCTCTCTCTCTCTCTCTCTCTCTCTCTCTCTCTCTCTCTCTCTCTCTCTCTCTCTCTCTCTCTCTCTCTCTCTCTCTCTCTCTCTCTCTCTCTCTCTCTCTCTCTCTCTCTCTCTCTCTCTCTCTCTCTCTCTCTCTCTCTCTCTCTCTCTCTCTCTCTCTCTCTCTCTCTCTCTCTCTCTCTCTCTCTCTCTCTCTCTCTCTCTCTCTCTCTCTCTCTCTCTCTCTCTCTCTCTCTCTCTCTCTCTCTCTCTCTCTCTCTCTCTCTCTCTCTCTCTCTCTCTCTCTCTCTCTCTCTCTCTCTCTCTCTCTCTCTCTCTCTCTCTCTCTCTCTCTCTCTCTCTCTCTCTCTCTCTCTCTCTCTCTCTCTCTCTCTCTCTCTCTCTCTCTCTCTCTCTCTCTCTCTCTCTCTCTCTCTCTCTCTCTCTCTCTCTCTCTCTCTCTCTCTCTCTCTCTCTCTCTCTCTCTCTCTCTCTCTCTCTCCTCTCTCTCTCTCTCTCTCTCTCTCTCTCTCTCTCTCTCTCTCTCTCTCTCTCTCTCTCTCTCTCTCTCTCTCTCTCTCTCTCTCTCTCTCTCTCTCTCTCTCTCTCTCTCTCTCTCTCTCTCTCTCTCTCTCTCTCTCTCTCTCTCTCTCTCTCTCTCTCTCTCTCTCTCTCTCTCTCTCTCTCTCTCTCTCTCTCTCTCTCTCTCTCTCTCTCTCTCTCTCTCTCTCTCTCTCTCTCTCTCTCTCTCTCTCTCTCTCTCTCTCTCTCTCTCTCTCTCTCTCTCTCTCTCTCTCTCTCTCTCTCTCTCTCTCTCTCTCTCTCTCTCTCTCTCTCTCTCTCTCTCTCTCTCTCTCTCTCTCTCTCTCTCTCTCTCTCTCTCTCTCTCTCTCTCTCTCTCTCTCTCTCTCTCTCTCTCTCTCTCTCTCTCTCTCTCTCTCTCTCTCTCTCTCTCTCTCTCTCTCTCTCTCTCTCTCTCTCTCTCTCTCTCTCTCTCTCTCTCTCTCTCTCTCTCTCTCTCTCTCTCTCTCTCTCTCTCTCTCTCTCTCTCTCTCTCTCTCTCTCTCTCTCTCTCTCTCTCTCTCTCTCTCTCTCTCTCTCTCTCTCTCTCTCTCTCTCTCTCTCTCTCTCTCTCTCTCTCTCTCTCTCTCTCTCTCTCTCTCTCTCTCTCTCTCTCTCTCTCTCTCTCTCTCTCTCTCTCTCTCTCTCTCTCTCTCTCTCTCTCTCTCTCTCTCTCTCTCTCTCTCTCTCTCTCTCTCTCTCTCTCTCTCTCTCTCTCTCTCTCTCTCTCTCTCTCTCTCTCTCTCTCTCTCTCTCTCTCTCTCTCTCTCTCTCTCTCTCTCTCTCTCTCTCTCTCTCTCTCTCTCTCTCTCTCTCTCTCTCTCTCTCTCTCTCTCTCTCTCTCTCTCTCTCTCTCTCTCTCTCTCTCTCTCTCTCTCTCTCTCTCTCTCTCTCTCTCTCTCTCTCTCTCTCTCTCTCTCTCTCTCTCTCTCTCTCTCTCTCTCTCTCTCTCTCTCTCTCTCTCTCTCTCTCTCTCTCTCTCTCTCTCTCTCTCTCTCTCTCTCTCTCTCTCTCTCTCTCCTCTCTCTCTCTCTCTCTCTCTCTCTCTCTCTCTCTCTCTCTCTCTCTCTCTCTCTCTCTCTCTCTCTCTCTCTCTCTCTCTCTCTCTCTCTCTCTCTCTCTCTCTCTCTCTCTCTCTCTCTCTCTCTCTCTCTCTCTCTCTCTCTCTCTCTCTCTCTCTCTCTCTCTCTCTCTCTCTCTCTCTCTCTCTCTCTCTCTCTCTCTCTCTCTCTCTCTCTCTCTCTCTCTCTCTCTCTCTCTCTCTCTCTCTCTCTCTCTCTCTCTCTCTCTCTCTCTCTCTCTCTCTCTCTCTCTCTCTCTCTCTCTCTCTCTCTCTCTCTCTCTCTCTCTCTCTCTCTCTCTCTCTCTCTCTCTCTCTCTCTCTCTCTCTCTCTCTCTCTCTCTCTCTCTCTCTCTCTCTCTCTCTCTCTCTCTCTCTCTCTCTCTCTCTCTCTCTCTCTCTCTCTCTCTCTCTCTCTCTCTCTCTCTCTCTCTCTCTCTCTCTCTCTCTCTCTCTCTCTCTCTCTCTCTCTCTCTCTCTCTCTCTCTCTCTCTCTCTCTCTCTCTCTCTCTCTCTCTCTCTCTCTCTCTCTCTCTCTCTCTCTCTCTCTCTCTCTCTCTCTCTCTCTCTCTCTCTCTCTCTCTCTCTCTCTCTCTCTCTCTCTCTCTCTCTCTCTCTCTCTCTCTCTCTCTCTCTCTCTCTCTCTCTCTCTCTCTCTCTCTCTCTCTCTCTCTCTCTCTCTCTCTCTCTCTCTCTCTCTCTCT
>JAHZSQ010000011.1:127500-132500 GCA_022405105.1 Aristolochia contorta
CTCTCTCTCTCTCTCTCTCTCTCTCTCTCTCTCTCTCTCTCTCTCTCTCTCTCTCTCTCTCTCTCTCTCTCTCTCTCTCTCTCTCTCTCTCTCTCTCTCTCTCTCTCTCTCTCTCTCTCTCTCTCTCTCTCTCTCTCTCTCTCTCTCTCTCTCTCTCTCTCTCTCTCTCTCTCTCTCTCTCTCTCTCTCTCTCTCTCTCTCTCTCTCTCTCTCTCTCTCTCTCTCTCTCTCTCTCTCTCTCTCTCTCTCTCTCTCTCTCTCTCTCTCTCTCTCTCTCTCTCTCTCTCTCTCTCTCTCTCTCTCTCTCTCTCTCTCTCTCTCTCTCTCTCTCTCTCTCTCTCTCTCTCTCTCTCTCTCTCTCTCTCTCTCTCTCTCTCTCTCTCTCTCTCTCTCTCTCTCTCTCTCTCTCTCTCTCTCTCTCTCTCTCTCTCTCTCTCTCTCTCTCTCTCTCTCTCTCTCTCTCTCTCTCTCTCTCTCTCTCTCTCTCTCTCTCTCTCTCTCTCTCTCTCTCTCTCCTCTCTCTCTCTCTCTCTCTCTCTCTCTCTCTCTCTCTCTCTCTCTCTCTCTCTCTCTCTCTCTCTCTCTCTCTCTCTCTCTCTCTCTCTCTCTCTCTCTCTCTCTCTCTCTCTCTCTCTCTCTCTCTCTCTCTCTCTCTCTCTCTCTCTCTCTCTCTCTCTCTCTCTCTCTCTCTCTCTCTCTCTCTCTCTCTCTCTCTCTCTCTCTCTCTCTCTCTCTCTCTCTCTCTCTCTCTCTCTCTCTCTCTCTCTCTCTCTCTCTCTCTCTCTCTCTCTCTCTCTCTCTCTCTCTCTCTCTCTCTCTCTCTCTCTCTCTCTCTCTCTCTCTCTCTCTCTCTCTCTCTCTCTCTCTCTCTCTCTCTCTCTCTCTCTCTCTCTCTCTCTCTCTCTCTCTCTCTCTCTCTCTCTCTCTCTCTCTCTCTCTCTCTCTCTCTCTCTCTCTCTCTCTCTCTCTCTCTCTCTCTCTCTCTCTCTCTCTCTCTCTCTCTCTCTCTCTCTCTCTCTCTCTCTCTCTCTCTCTCTCTCTCTCTCTCTCTTCTCTCTCTCTCTCTCTCTCTCTCTCTCTCTCTCTCTCTCTCTCTCTCTCTCTCTCTCTCTCTCTCTCTCTCTCTCTCTCTCTCTCTCTCTCTCTCTCTCTCTCTCTCTCTCTCTCTCTCTCTCTCTCTCTCTCTCTCTCTCTCTCTCTCTCTCTCTCTCTCTCTCTCTCTCTCTCTCTCTCTCTCTCTCTCTCTCTCTCTCTCTCTCTCTCTCTCTCTCTCTCTCTCTCTCTCTCTCTCTCTCTCTCTCTCTCTCTCTCTCTCTCTCTCTCTCTCTCTCTCTCTCTCTCTCTCTCTCTCTCTCTCTCTCTCTCTCTCTCTCTCTCTCTCTCTCTCTCTCTCTCTCTCTCTCTCTCTCTCTCTCTCTCTCTCTCTCTCTCTCTCTCTCTCTCTCTCTCTCTCTCTCTCTCTCTCTCTCTCTCTCTCTCTCTCTCTCTCTCTCTCTCTCTCTCTCTCTCTCTCTCTCTCTCTCTCTCTCTCTCTCTCTCTCTCTCTCTCTCTCTCTCTCTCTCTCTCTCTCTCTCTCTCTCTCTCTCTCTCTCTCTCTCTCTCTCTCTCTCTCTCTCTCTCTCTCTCTCTCTCTCTCTCTCTCTCTCTCTCTCTCTCTCTCTCTCTCTCTCTCTCTCTCTCTCTCTCTCTCTCTCTCTCTCTCTCTCTCTCTCTCTCTCTCTCTCTCTCTCTCTCTCTCTCTCTCTCTCTCTCTCTCTCTCTCTCTCTCTCTCTCTCTCTCTCTCTCTCTCTCTCTCTCTCTCTCTCTCTCTCTCTCTCTCTCTCTCTCTCTCTCTCTCTCTCTCTCTCTCTCTCTCTCTCTCTCTCTCTCTCTCTCTCTCTCTCTCTCTCTCTCTCTCTCTCTCTCTCTCTCTCTCTCTCTCTCTCTCTCTCTCTCTCTCTCTCTCTCTCTCTCTCTCTCTCTCTCTCTCTCTCTCTCTCTCTCTCTCTCTCTCTCTCTCTCTCTCTCTCTCTCTCTCTCTCTCTCTCTCTCTCTCTCTCTCTCTCTCTCTCTCTCTCTCTCTCTCTCTCTCTCTCTCTCTCTCTCTCTCTCTCTCTCTCTCTCTCTCTCTCTCTCTCTCTCTCTCTCTCTCTCTCTCTCTCTCTCTCTCTCTCTCTCTCTCTCTCTCTCTCTCTCTCTCTCTCTCTCTCTCTCTCTCTCTCTCTCTCTCTCTCTCTCTCTCTCTCTCTCTCTCTCTCTCTCTCTCTCTCTCTCTCTCTCTCTCTCTCTCTCTCTCTCTCTCTCTCTCTCTCTCTCTCTCTCTCTCTCTCTCTCTCTCTCTCTCTCTCTCTCTCTCTCTCTCTCTCTCTCTCTCTCTCTCTCTCTCTCTCTCTCTCTCTCTCTCTCTCTCTCTCTCTCTCTCTCTCTCTCTCTCTCTCTCTCTCTCTCTCTCTCTCTCTCTCTCTCTCTCTCTCTCTCTCTCTCTCTCTCTCTCTCTCTCTCTCTCTCTCTCTCTCTCTCTCTCTCTCTCTCTCTCTCTCTCTCTCTCTCTCTCTCTCTCTCTCTCTCTCTCTCTCTCTCTCTCTCTCTCTCTCTCTCTCTCTCTCTCTCTCTCTCTCTCTCTCTTTGGGTCTCTCTCTCTCTCTCTCTCTCTCTCTCTCTCTCTCTCTCTCTCTCTCTCTCTCTCTCTCTCTCTCTCTCTCTCTCTCTCTCTCTCTCTCTCTCTCTCTCTCTCTCTCTCTCTCTCTCTCTCTCTCTCTCTCTCTCTCTCTCTCTCTCTCTCTCTCTCTCTCTCTCTCTCTCTCTCTCTCTCTCTCTCTCTCTCTCTCTCTCTCTCTCTCTCTCTCTCTCTCTCTCTCTCTCTCTCTCTCTCTCTCTCTCTCTCTCTCTCTCTCTCTCTCTCTCTCTCTCTCTCTCTCTCTCTCTCTCTCTCTCTCTCTCTCTCTCTCTCTCTCTCTCTCTCTCTCTCTCTCTCTCTCTCTCTCTCTCTCTCTCTCTCTCTCTCTCTCTCTCTCTCTCTCTCTCTCTCTCTCTCTCTCTCTCTCTCTCTCTCTCTCTCTCTCTCTCTCTCTCTCTCTCTCTCTCTCTCTCTCTCTCTCTCTCTCTCTCTCTCTCTCTCTCTCTCTCTTCTCTCTCTCTCTCTCTCTCTCTCTCTCTCTCTCTCTCTCTCTCTCTCTCTCTCTCTCTCTCTCTCTCTCTCTCTCTCTCTCTCTCTCTCTCTCTCTCTCTCTCTCTCTCTCTCTCTCTCTCTCTCTCTCTCTCTCTCTCTCTCTCTCTCTCTCTCTCTCTCTCTCTCTCTCTCTCTCTCTCTCTCTCTCTCTCTCTCTCTCTCTCTCTCTCTCTCTCTCTCTCTCTCTCTCTCTCTCTCTCTCTCTCTCTCTCTCTCTCTCTCTCTCTCTCTCTCTCTCTCTCTCTCTCTCTCTCTCTCTCTCTCTCTCTCTCTCTCTCTCTCTCTCTCTCTCTCTCTCTCTCTCTCTCTCTCTCTCTCTCTCTCTCTCTCTCTCTCTCTCTCTCTCTCTCTCTCTCTCTCTCTCTCTCTCTCTCTCTCTCTCTCTCTCTCTCTCTCTCTCTCTCTCTCTCTCTCTCTCTCTCTCTCTCTCTCTCTCTCTCTCTCTCTCTCTCTCTCTCTCTCTCTCTCTCTTTTCTCTCTCTCTCTCTCTCTCTCTCTCTCTCTCTCTCTCTCTCTCTCTCTCTCTCTCTCTCTCTCTCTCTCTCTCTCTCTCTCTCTCTCTCTCTCTCTCTCTCTCTCTCTCTCTCTCTCTCTCTCTCTCTCTCTCTCTCTCTCTCTCTCTCTCTCTCTCTCTCTCTCTCTCTCTCTCTCTCTCTCTCTCTCTCTCTCTCTCTCTCTCTCTCTCTCTCTCTCTCTCTCTCTCTCTCTCTCTCTCTCTCTCTCTCTCTCTCTCTCTCTCTCTCTCTCTCTCTCTCTCTCTCTCTCTCTCTCTCTCTCTCTCTCTCTCTCTCTCTCTCTCTCTCTCTCTCTCTCTCTCTCTCTCTCTCTCTCTCTCTCTCTCTCTCTCTCTCTCTCTCTCTCTCTCTCTCTCTCTCTCTCTCTCTCTCTCTCTCTCTCTCTCTCTCTCTCTCTCTCTCTCTCTCTCTCTCTCTCTCTCTCTCTCTCTCTCTCTCTCTCTCTCTCTCTCTCTCTCTCTCTCTCTCTCTCTCTCTCTCTCTCTCTCTCTCTCTCTCTCTCTCTCTCTCTCTCTCTCTCTCTCTCTCTCTCTCTCTCTCTCTCTCTCTCTCTCTCTCTCTCTCTCTCTCTCTCTCTCTCTCTCTCTCTCTCTCTCTCTCTCTCTCTCTCTCTCTCTCTCTCTCTCTCTCTCTCTCTCTCTCTCTCTCTCTCTCTCTCTCTCTCTCTCTCTCTCTCTCTCTCTCTCTCTCTCTCTCTCTCTCTCTCTCTCTCTCTCTCTCTCTCTCTCTCTCTCTCTCTCTCTCTCTCTCTCTCTCTCTCTCTCTCTCTCTCTCTCTCTCTCTCTCTCTCTCTCTCTCTCTCTCTCTCTCTCTCTCTCTCTCTCTCTCTCTCTCTCTCTCTCTCTCTCTCTCTCTCTCTCTCTCTCTCTCTCTCTCTCTCTCTCTCTCTCTCTCTCTCTCTCTCTCTCTCTCTCTCTCTCTCTCTCTCTCTCTCTCTCTCTCTCTCTCTCTCTCTCTCTCTCTCTCTCTCTCTCTCTCTCTCTCTCTCTCTCTCTCTCTCTCTCTCTCTCTCTCTCTCTCTCTCTCTCTCTCTCTCTCTCTCTCTCTCTCTCTCTCTCTCTCTCTCTCTCTCTCTCTCTCTCTCTCTCTCTCTCTCTCTCTCTCTCTCTCTCTCTCTCTCTCTCTCTCTCTCTCTCTCTCTCTCTCTCTCTCTCTCTCTCTCTCTCTCTCTCTCTCTCTCTCTCTCTCTCTCTCTCTCTCTCTCTCTCTCTCTCTCTCTCTCTCTCTCTCTCTCTCTCTCTCTCTCTCTCTCTCTCTCTCTCTCTCTCTCTCTCTCTCTCTCTCTCTCTCTCTCTCTCTCTCTCTCTCTCTCTCTCTCTCTCTCTCTCTCTCTCT
>JAHZSQ010000083.1:0-5000 GCA_022405105.1 Aristolochia contorta
TATACTGGCGCTCTTTGGCTTGGTTGGATTGATTGAGCTGATTGCTTGAAATGGGGCGAAACCTGCTTCAACCTGTCTATCGTGATTGACCTACTGCACCTCTCCTTCTCTCTTATTCCCAGCGGTTGACTTCTTGGAGGCTTCTGTCGAGCTATCAGTTATTTGACTGCTCTTCACACCTTGCTCAATCCTCTCTCTGATCAATAATACAAGGCAGCAAAATGTGTGGAAGATTAAGCCAACCATACGGTCTCCGGAAAGGAGAAGGGAGAGTAGTGAAAGGGCAGCAGCCATCTCTTGATAAGTCAAGGGAGAGCTCTGGAGGGGAGCAGAAAGTAGCGCCAGCCTTGACCCCCAGTCCCCGTCAAAGTATTACGCGTGGAAGCACGTTTTATCAGTATCTATCGCGCCCGTTATTGCAAGGAAAGCATTCTTGCTCTGGCCCATGCTGAGAAAGCACAGCCGGGTGGATCCATACAGGCACTCGGGGTGAGAGGGGAACGAACTCACCATATGTATCCGACAATAAGCACAACTTTGAGCAGAGTTGTCTCAGAGAGACTAGGCCTTCCTCAGCTGATACACATAGGCAATTTTCTGGCAACGGCAATAGCTTTTCTAATAAGGGTTCAGGCTGGAGCTTGCTACTGGTGCACAGGTTTCCTCATAATCGCTTCCCATACTCTTGGGTGTACCCCTTTAGCCACCAGCCTGGCTTTTTATCTATCAATGGACCTATCTGCTCTGGCTTTGGCACCTGCGTCAAAGGCACAAAGAAAAGAAAGCCTTTCTCACCTACTTAAATAATCTCGATGTAGAGAGTGGTTTCATAGGCCCATGTTGACTAGGTTGATCTTTTTAATCATCAAATCACGAGTTTCCCAGTCCATTTCTGGATCCCTTCGTGAGAGTATAAAACCACACCATGCCTGAAAAGTTGCTCTTCTTGGGCGAATTCATTCTAAGAACTGGAGCATGCTAGTATAGAGAAAATTTCATCTTGTCCTATTGATCTAATCAGAAGCTGTTATTTGATCAGGCTTCATTTGGCTGAGATCTTTTACTCTGGAAAAGGCTGGGGTAGGGTCCAGTCATCACTCTTACTATTGTGCAGAAAGCCTCAAACCATAAATTCCAATTGGCACTGGTGCCGGCCCTCTTGTGTAAATAAGTGCTTGGGCGGCAGGCTTCAAGCAAAGCCCTCTAAGCCATAGATATACTATGGGGGGCAAAGGTACGCCTTCCCTCATCCCTAACCTTTTCTCCATGAAAATTCTTGCTTGGAATACAAGAAGGTTTAATAATAGACCTACGATGAGGTGCTATGATTCAAACTGATAAACCAAAGCTATTGTGGGATTAGGCTGGAGACGACGAAGGCAGAGCCTGGTGGAAAATCTGGTGAGAAGTGTTGGGTTTCGAGGAAGTAGTGTTTTACATATCATCCTTTCAGGATCTTGCAGGAGGATTGTGGATCCTGTGGGATGCAAAAGGAGGTTCAGATCGATCTCGTTCACTGTGGCTTCCAAATCTATTACAGTTTGAGGTTTTCTCAAAAACTGCTCATACTATGAGCATAGTAGGATGGCGGTCGGGCAGGTATGCCCCTATCGTCTAGTGGTTCAGGACATCTCTCTTTCAAGGAGGCAGCGGGGATTCGACTTCCCCTGGGGGTAGGGTACTACGAAAGGAAGTTAATCATGGATTATCAAGAAGCCTAGAATTTTTCTTCCTGGGTCGATGCCCGAGCGGTTAATGGGGACGGACTGTAAATTCGTTGGCGATATGTCTACGCTGGTTCAAATCCAGCTCGGCCCACTAATTAGTAATTAGCCGATCCATGAGTGTCATTCGGACTCTAGTCCGTATCCATGTGGATATCAGTATATCAGTCGTGTTTCTGTTACAACACAATAATATTTCTCATAAATAGAAACGAAACGAATGAAAGCATAAGAATACATATATGCATTCTGTATACCTCACCCCGGGATTGTAGTTCAATTGGTCAGAGCACCGCCCTGTCAAGGCGGAAGCTGCGGGTTCGAGCCCCGTCAGTCCCGACCTCGGATCCGGATGAATCCATCAATTCATCTCCCCTTTTTCTGTGAGGAGGGGGCAGGTTCAACGCTCGTCTTTCTGGAGCGAGAAGCATGCCTTTCGCTTCACCTGCTGCCATCGGTTGAGCTTTCCAGCCCAGCCCTTCAAGTACTCAAACTAAATAGGGGCGCTAGAAGTACGCTTTCACTCTGATCTGATTAACGCCAACGAGTAGACTGTTTTTTCTCTCCTTTGCAGCTCTGAAAAGCAATTGAAGCACAAGCACGAAGCTCTTCTAAAAAGCTAGGTACCAGTACCAACACTAAAAATAAGAGCTCTTTTGAGGAACACACACTGCAAAACTTATCGCAAGTAACGGCGGAAAAGAAGCGAGCCTCAATAGGCTTAATTGAAGCTGCTCGGCTAATAATCTAAGCTCTTAGTTCCAGCGGGTTTAAACCCTATCTTGGTTGTTAAAGGACACTGCTCTCTCTTTCTTGTTCTTTCCATACGGGAATTCTATTTATTATTTAAGATTCTCCTTACTAAAAACTTTAGATATCCATCTGGCCTTCCTTACTAATAGAACTGTATCTCCTCTGCCCGTGCTGATGAAAAGCACTTTATCTCGCGGCTATCGGTTTGTTTTTCTTTCCTACGCGTACTGCTGTGTTGTATCGGTTCCTTCCTGTGGAACTGGGCAGACTTCTTTCCTACGCGTACTGTGGTTCAAGTAAGTTTTGTCTGCGCTGCTCTTCCAGTAAGCGCTCTCTCAAAGTAAGCCTATCTCTGATAATAAGCTAAGAGAAAGCAAGCACCAAACTCAAACCAGAATTAAGGAAAGGGCATAAGCTAAGCACTCAAAGAAAACCAGCTTTCAGGAGTGGGAACAGCACCAGATTCTACTTCTTTCTTTTCCTAGTCAATAGAAAATAACTTGATCTCACCGGACTCTGCATTTAGTCGACTTATTTCGCACTGCGCCAGCGCACTAAACTCAAAGCTTATGGCAGCAGCTAGAGTCACTCCAGTATTCATAAAAGAAAGAAGTGCCCTAAAATGAGTTCTTTTTCGCGCTTCTGCACTCGATATAGGTTCCTTTCTCCCTAGAACCCAAAACGGGATCTTACCCTACAAGAACCCGCGTACTGCTAATGAGTGAACTGTGACAGCTATCACAGTTAAAAAGAGTATTCATAAGTTCAGTTATGGGATATGGAAATTCTCTTACCTGAAAGTGGATCTAGCCTTGAGACATTATCTGCCCGGCTGGTTAAGTAAGAAACCTCTTCCCAGTAGGCTATCCCTTATCTGCCTGCTTCTGTCGGCTATCGGCAAAGGAATGAGATTCCCATTCCCTCACGCGCTTCTTCCTGACTGCTACTGCTAGTCCAGAGATAAGAAATTAGGCTACCGTACATACAGAAAGAAGCACTTTCTGGCCCCTCCTTTGTCGATTTATCCGTTTGATTGTTCGTTCTGCTATCGCTACGCTTGTTCTCCACTTCTTTGAGTACGAATCATATTAAACTTATTTTATCAACTACTCTCAATTAGCCCTCTTTTGGGAATAAACAGACTAAAGCACCCAAAGTGGCTTTGGTATTTCAGTGTACTTGACAGCTTCTATTGCCGAAAAGGCACCATATGGGGAGTACTTGATCAAAATTGCTTTCACACTGGATAAGGCCAACTGAGATTCTCCCTTCCGCCGCTCTTGAGCACATCGCTTCTACGGTCCACGGCTAAAGGAAGAATCGAGAGCTGATGCCCGGTTCCTCGGAGCTCTGAACGTGCCATAAACCGTTCGCTATCAGCGCGAGCAACGCGTTGAGCATGAGGAGACCACGAGACGGTTTCTTTGTCCCTAGAAAGGAGATCCCAATTGGTATCGGTTAGGTAGTCTCACGGCACGGCTCCCAGGAAGAAGCCGAGACGATTCTCATGCATACCAAATCCGCTCTCGGTCAAGCACTTCTACAGAGCTGAAGAAGTTGCCTATTCCAAAATCATCATCAAACGAGTTTCTCTTGGGAAGAATGGCCAGCGCAAGGAGCCACACAGAAAGATTCAGTTCAAGCAGCCTTGCTTGCTCTTACTTGTTGCTCCTGAAGCTCGATATGTTAGTGTAGTTCGTGAAGCATGGGTATGGTTCACGAACTACACTAACATGGACCTCTCTTCTAGGCTTTATATCACATATCAGCTATTGCATATATAATGCTATGGGCGCACACTTAGCTTAGCTGTCAGTCGCATATCAGAAATTTCGTATATATAATGAAATGGGCGCACACAGGAAGGTGCGAACCAGCATTCTTCTCACGCCACAGAACGCTCGTTGAGCTCGCCACCAGCATAATTTTATTCTCGTCTTTTGTGCGCTCTTTGCGGTAATATCTTTTGTACGCTCGTTGCAACTTCCAGTGCATCGGTCTATGCACGCATGCTCCTTGGTACCTTTCTATCTCTCCCTATCTTTCCAAGTAAAAAGAATACGGCAACATTATTTTGTTTTTTTAGCGATAAAATAAGTAAGTTAGCAAGGACATGCCTTGCAATCTAGGACATTTTCTGGGCCTAGCTGATCAGATTAAGAATCATGCATTTAAATAAAAATAAAAAATGAATCATTTCATCAATACTTTGAAATCTATGCTTTCTAACAAAGGTGACAAAGGTCAAATGACAATCGTTATTTATTTGATCCTATCAGAATTGCACAAACCCCTGCCCCTGTAATGCCGAAGCAGCAGTATTGAGATTGAGAAGCTCTTCCCATTTACATAAGGGGTGGTGTGTTATTAAGCATACTCACCACGCAATCTTTGCAAAAGTGCCCTACCACAGTCCATGGGCCCAACCCAATCAAACTAGTTAAAATCTCCTCTTCAAGGAACCTAGTTTTTTGATTATCTTCTCCAGAAAAGACCCGTTGCGCGTCTTATCCCCGGTTCGAT
>JAHZSQ010000083.1:15000-45000 GCA_022405105.1 Aristolochia contorta
TCGGATAAAGCTTCAAGCGCCACACTTCGCAAACAGGATTTAGTAGCCCCTTCATAAAGCGGAACCTTCCAGCAGATGTAATGTAAGGAGACACTACTTGGAAGCAACCAAGCACGCTTCGACGCCTTGCTTTCATTTCAAGTTCAGTCCTTCCTTCGCCGCCCTTCACCTCAACTTCCTGAGCCGATCCACCAGCCTTTGTTTGCATCGCGCAATTGCGGGATCAAAACACGGGATTTTAAAGCGTCATACTTTCCACAGTCTTTGCATGAAGCTGGTTGTGCAAAGTTAGTTTGTTTGTTCACACAGGCAGCGTGATTGGGGGGGCGTGTAGCTTCGCAAGGTAGTTTGTTTGTTCACACAGGCATGATAGTACTCAACTGCTGCAAACTAGTAAGGATTGTGCCTGCCATCAAATTCGTGCCGCATGGCGGGATTACTCTACACTCTATAAATAGAGGCTCGATAAGCCTTCGTGCTCTAAAATAAAATCACAGAATTTTTTTATTAGCACGGTTGATGAACTATGGATATCGCAGAAAGGCTCGCTCAAGTTGGAGAGGAGATACAGCACGTAGAGAACGACCTGCGCGACCGCCGGATACTCTTAACAGCCTTTTGAGACACCTGCGCCCGGCGAACCCTGCCGTCGTAGGAGACCGCATGCGCGCGATGGAACAGGGAATAAAGGGCCTCGAGAGGAGGCTACAAATGCTGCGAAATGAGCAGCAAGAGCTTTTGGTTCAGGCCTCCGGAGCGAGCGAGCGGCCCGACTCTAACAACTAAGATTATCTATATGCAAAGATGATCTATGTAGTTCGCGTCGACTTACATGTTGATAACCTCGTTCTAGTCGATTATGTTAAGCTAGCTATTATAAACGTTCACCTCAATAGAAAGAAATATCATATCACCTTATTCTTATATATAAGATAAGATAAGCATTCTCTTTAGCTGTATTTATGGATGGCCGCGGGGCTCTCTATTTCAACGGGTTCCTTTGCACATTCAAATAGAAATATACAATTTCAAAACCTCCCCGTCGGGCCCTCTCAATGACTTTGCGCCACAGTGATGATCTTGATTCCATGGATCACTGAAGCATTGATTCTGTAATCCAACAGTCCTCCACTTAATACCTGGACGATTGCTGTTGATGGGGCGAGGGCGGTGGGTTGGGAAGGAAGCTTGGGCTACGTAAAGTGAAGCCAGCAACGCGCGTTAGCTGAAACTGAAGCAAGGCAAACTCTCCTTGTTGAAAACAGAGTGCTTCGAAAGGCGGCTGGCCCCTCCATTATAAGTCACACTAATAAGGAAATAGCTTATTTTCGGTAAGGACTCGGCTCCGCTCGGATGACTTGCTCATATCCCTTAAGAGCAAATTCTTCAGGCCTCATATTTCGTCCAGACCATTTGGCCCGAACTATGGAAGCCAAAGCGAAGGGAATAGGAGGAAGAGGAGAAGGTGTCAGTTTCAGCAGGCCTCCGTGGGATATCCGATAAAGGGTGTCTTCTCGGCGGGCCTCAGCCGAAGCAAAGTCTTCGGCCGGGTTCCATTTTAAACCCCAGAATTTCTCATACGACCTAATAGACTTGACTATTTGAAAGTAAGATAAGGGCTTACTGGAAGAGCTTTTCGTCTTCGGCGTCCGACTTGAGTCCGCCGATGCCGTGCTCGACCGGGGCCAACAAAGACCGTAATTACATAGATAACTGCTCCTCTCGGTCGAACCGTACGGCGGCCGGAAAGAAAGACGACCTCACCTTCTCGTAGATGGTGTCAGTGAGAGCTACTGTAGTATCCCCCGTTGACCTTCTTTTGTAGATAGAATCTTCAATGAGTGGAAACAAGACCAGACTTGCTCCGCAGTACGAGCCTCATACAGAGCCGCGCCCTTTGATATGATGAGAAGAAGAGGGGCCGCCCTCTTTTCTTTTCCGCACCAATCCTTATTTACTACTCCATTTTCTTTTGGGGTGTATAGCTCAGTTGGTAGAGCATTGGGCTTTTAACCTAATGGTCGCAGGTTCAAGTCCTGCTATACCCAAACCTACCTTACACTCTACTATGAGTAAGGATGCGTAGTCGCGTTCAAAGATCACTCTTTGGTCGGGGTGAGGTAAGGAGTAGTATCAGAGTGGCTCGGTCATCGATAGGCCTCTCCTTATTCATTCTATAGGGCGGGCTGGCGGACCAACAATCCATAGTAGAGGGCTGGCTCATCAATCGAACACGGAGCGGAGCATCTGGGGCGGCTCCAATTGCGTACAGTTCTACCTGTACGCAAGAGTGCTATAAAGCGCGCTACTTTGGGCCCCTGCCATGCGCACACGCCCCTTGGCTCCTTATAGCAATAGTGGCACCCGCGCTTCGCTCGCTTTCTGGCTCGCTTCGCTTTGAGCGCTTCGCTCGCTGGCTTTCGCGCAAGCTATAAAACGGGCTTGTGCGCTAGCTTAGCAGCTGCTTAGCGAAGAGGCTGAGAGTTTTCAATAGCAAAATAGCTATTGTTATACCGCTCCGTGGGCTTCGCCCCCCTACTGAAAAGGGGCAAAGCCGCTTCGCACCACTGAAGCTTATCGAAAATAAAATTGTACGCTCTGGCCCGACTAGAATCTAAGGATAAGCTGACTAGAGTCGGTTTTTGGGAACCAGTGCTCTTGAGGGCTAACTACTGGGCCAGATCGGAATGGTGGTCCGAGAAGCCTTACCGAAGAAAGCACTTCCCCTATTTCAGAGCGAGCAGCAAGCAGCTGAAAACTGCAAGTGCCACTATTCCTATAAGGTGCCGGCCAAAAATAAAAAGAGGCGCTTAGGCGCTGGCTCCGCCCTCTTGTGTAAAGGCGCTTTATAGGCAGCCTCTGCTGCATCTCTTTCATTAAGCTTTCTACTCTCATATGCAACAGGGGTGTCCTCTTGCACCAATACCCCACCGATAGCAAAGTCTGAAGCGTCACTGTGGACTGAAAAGGTTGGGTGTGGTCTGGGAGTCGCAACACCCCGGATCTTTTCTCACGGCTTGCTTGAGGTCTTCGAATGCTCTTTGGCACTCCTCCGACCAAACCCACGCTTGGTCCTTCTTTAAGAGATCCGTAAGTGGAGCGGCTCGAAGTGCCAGATATAAACCGCCTATAATAGAATAGTTTACGAGACCAAGGAATGATCGTAACTCATTCACCTTGACTGGTGCCTCCCACTCGGTGATAGCACGGACCTTCTCCTTGTCCATGCGAATGTGCCCATCCCCGATCCAGTGTCCCAAGAACATAATCTCCCCTTGCGAAGGATTCAAAAATGCCTTTACATAAAGGCTCCTCAATACTTCAAAAAAGGTACGGAGGTGGGCGACATGCTCTTCCAAAGAACAGCTATAATGACAATGTCATCGAGGTATACCACCACTTTCTTATCCAAAGACTGACTATTTGAATAGCTCATTCATGAGGGTGCAAAAAAAAGGTAGCGGGGGCATTCGTCAACCCAAAGGGCATCACCAGAAAGTGAAATGCACTATATCTCGTAACACAGGGGGCTCATCACCCTCTGCGATGCGCACCTGATAGTAACCCGATCGGAGGTCTAGCTTTGAAAAAGACCTTGCACCCCCAAGCGGATCAAAGAGATCTGCAATCTGTGGGATTGGGTAAAAGTTATTTTTTGTAACCTTATCTTATTGAGTGCGCGATAGTCGATGCACAGCCCCACTCGAATAAGAGGCTTCCATCATGCTTATTTTGTTTTCAAGAGGACCGGGGCCCCATAAGGTGCCTTTGATGCCTGTATGAACCCGGCCTCAAGCAGACCTTGTCTCCCAAGCTCTGCCAGCTCGGGAGGGGCAATCCGCCAAACCAGCCCGCCTGAGCTGGTTGTTTGGCTCCGGGCTCCAACTATATTTTGTGGTCCACTGCTCTCCTCGGCGGCAGTGTTTTGGGCAATGATTGGGGCATAACATCCTAGAACTCCTCTAGGACTTCTTGCACTTCCTTGGGCACGGGGCCCCGTCCCACTTTTTAGGCTGCCACAGGTGGCCTGACCCTTGTTTCAGGCCTTTTTCTAGCTGGAGTGCTGAGACAAGCTCGACCCCCTCTTTCTCCTTTCTTGACACAGGAACAAGGGGCTTCCTCACCCATCATGCATATAGAGCCAAGAAAGAGCATGGGGACAACCTTTGCAGTTTGCAAGAATTCCATACCGAGTATGACCTGGAAGTCATCCATAGGGACAGCCTAAAGATTGGTCACTTAGAAACCCAATCTTTCCCAGGTTCCTAGGAAGCTGATGTTAGGCTTGCCTGTTTCTGGCCTATGATCTGTCCTGGCTGTCGATAGAGGAGTTAACCTCTTCGAGTGGTTAGGTTACAGAGAACTTCAGACAAGGCTCGTGGAGTGCGTCAGTCATCGGCTCTTTTCCGGGCTTTTTCTTTGATTTCTCATCGAGATTGGCTTGGTGTTCAGTTACAAATACTGTCTTTAAAATCATGCATTGCAGAATCGCCTTGAGGAAATGAGTCTAATAATTAATGTAGAAAGGTGAGGCACTTTCCCCGGCATTTTCGGGGAGGGGGAGGCTCTCGAAACCAAACGAGACTAGAAGGAACATTGGAATTAGCACCATTCCTATGAGTGCCTTTGTCTCGAAGAGCCAACAAAGGGGCAGGGTTGGTGTGGCCTCTCTCTCTATTTCGGTCTCGGTTTAGCATCATATATCGAAATAGATTAAATATGTATTGGTTGTCGTGCGGATTAAGGACCTCCATGCTGTGGCTGTGGAGGTGGGGCTGCCACCTCCCTTGGTGAAGTTTGGGAAGGCCCGCTGAATCCTGAAAATGTCTTCTTGGGGAAGCGTGGTAGGGGAGGGTAAGGGGCTGTCGCCGCCTGATAGAGGCAGAAGCCGGAGCCACCAGACTGCGTCGAGTGTGTCGATTGAAAGAGGAGGGGAGACTTCTCAAATGCCAGCGCAGAAATAGAAAGAGTCGTGCCGTTCACAGTGGAATTATTCTAAGATCCATTGCTCGATTTTGCATGCTCTGCTCCCAAAATGCGGAGAGACTTGCGAGGGCAGATCCGGGTTGGTCCCCGGAAAGTCATGGGAGAGGCGGGCTAAGTTAAATAATAGACTGGCGCCACTATAGAATCTTATGAATCACGCACGGCACACTTTCTATATCTCCGTCTACAAGGTGAACAGCTTAGCTTACAGCACAGCGTGTTCGCCACCACACAGGCTGGCTGGTGCATAGGTCAGCCCGAGAGGCATGACCCTTCGATTAGAACACCCCATATCTCGTGACACGCGGAGCGTGGCATTTCCTATTTTCTTTTTTCTTGTCAAGCCAGATGCGGGCTGCAAGCAACCTTCAACCCCGAAAAGATCGGATTTGCGCTAATGCGGATTCGCGAAGAACGGATTCGATAGCGCCGTCTTCTTCCTTCACACAAGGCCATGCAGAGATGTAAGGTGCCATTCTAGGATTCCATTTCCTAGTACCATGACCGAAATGCACTCCCGCTTCCATCATCTCTTCTAAATTGATGTTCCAGTATCTTCTTGTCATTTCCCCCCACACTTTATCTTTTTTTTTTATTTTAAGAAAAAAGGTACCTTGAAATAAATAATTGTTCCGACGGAACCTTCTGCCGGGGATTGGCCGTTGATACACGGTCCAAGTCGTTAATTACTTTCTATTCGTTATTATCTTTATTAACAAATCAAATGACCGGACCATACATACCATATATAGTTAAAAGTTAAAAATAGTTAAAAGTTAAAAGAAAAGAATGAATATGCTCTTATCTTATTAGGAATCATTAAATCCTGTAAATGATTGTTCTGCTGTATCATGGAAAGTATTTTGTATGCAAAAACCCAATAATTCTCTGTGGTGGAAAAAAATATCTCTTATTTTCCCCTCGAATAAATTTTTATTTTTGATTTCCAAAGTAATGTTGTTGTGTTGCCTAGAACGATGCACTAATCCTTTAAATCCGGTACCAACAGGTATCATACCCCCCAGAACAACATTCTCTTTCAGGCCTTTCAACCAATCAATACGACCTCGTAGAGCGGCTTTTGCCAAAACTCGAGCGGTTTCTTGAAAACTCGCTTCGGATATGAAACTTTGAGTATTCAGAGATGCCTTCGTTATTCCCAATAAAATGGCTCGGTAACAGATTGATTCTTCTAAAGCGCGCCCTGTCCGTTCCGCTCGCAACAATCCGATTAGTTCTCCGGGTGAAAAAACATTAGACATTCCATCTTCTGAAACTAACACTTTTGATGTTATTTGACGTACAATAATCTCTATGTGCCTATTATGGATCTGCACCCCCTGGGATCGATAAACCTTTTGGATCTTATTAACCAAAGAAATACGACTTTGCCGTGTGGGGACTGGCCTTAGCTGATAGAGGAAAAGGCGTTCGACTCGTGCTTCCCTAGGCCAAAGGTGACTGAGACACCATCCACTTCATATCAGGTTCAGATTGACAGACTCCAAGATCAGTTGGAGTCTATCTCAAGAGCAATCGAGGCGAGACGAGAAAAGCCGGCATCACATTCGCCGCCACAGGGTGAATCGCGCAACCCCGGCCCCTCCCAGTCACCTTACTCTCTGCCTATACCATAGGAGATAGGTGACGAAGAAATCTCCGCCCAGGTTCCTATGCCGATTCCACCAGCTCAACCTGCTGTTCCGCCTATCCAAAAGGTAGTGAGTGCTCAGACAAATGCTGCTTTTTCTCCTTACCCTTTGCCGAACAGGAATAGACCACTGATGGCTCGGCAGCAACCTGCATTACCCAGAATGACAACAGCTTCATTCCTAGCTTCAACATCGCCCCCTCCACCAGCTCCAGGACCTTTCACTCCACCTTGGACTGGACAGTATCCATATCCGTCTCCACAATGGCTATTATCCTCCCTATCCTTATGTGAGGGTTGGTGTGGCCACCTCCTCCTCTCGAGTGGGGACAGGGCAGAAAATACATGCCAAACTTCACCATGCCCAACAACACCACTCAAAATTCATCAGGTTCCGCTGTGCCCTCAACGTTTCAGCCACAGGCGGCAACTCAGCCACCGCGGCAATCTACCCCAGCAATGCAGCCTGGTGAGGAACGGCCGATCGGCTGTGTTAGAGCTGATTAGGCAGCAAAATAACCCTTCGGAAGCCGATCAACCTAGACGGAATCCGTATCCCGCAAGTCTCGACCGGGATTATCCATTTCCTCCCAACTATAAACAACCAAAGTTTAAGGAGTTTGCTGGAAATATCCGATTTCGGTTACCCCGGAGGAACGTCCGATTCATATCGCTGTGCAAGGACACAGCACATAACGAATTCCTGCTGTTGAGGCAATTCAGTTGTTTGTCGTTAACTGGTGTAGCGTGGAGAAAAAAGTGCAGCTACCTGCTAACTCTACAGCAGGTTTGAGATAGAAAAGAAGTTTAATGAACAATTCTTTAGGCCTTCAGCTACCGAAACGTTGGCCGACCTGTCTAGCTTGAGGCAGGAGCAAGACGAATGACTTCTTAATTTATTAAGAAAGAATATGTCAGAACCATAGCATTTCGTGATTCATTGGTAAATAAACTTTGATTCTCTATTAGCCAATAATGCGGGCCCATTAACATGGTTAAAGGTAAACCCTTTGAAGTCGAGGCACAACAAGGTACTCTTTCTACCACGTAGTTAGTAGGAGATGGTTTCAAAATGAATAGTTGGCAATTAAAGCTCTCGCGCTATAGCTATTGTGCATTGCTTAAAAAGTAGCGCTTAAAGCATTAAGTTTGTCTCAAGCGGTGCTATTGTGTCCTTTTCTTAAGTAGTTTCGCATTTCTTTCCATTTCTTTCCCGGGTCGCTAGGCCTCCCACGAGAAGATTAGGTTGAGGGAGTCCCTTCGCTCTCGCTTGGCGTGGGCATTCAGTTACGCTTTCTTTCTACTTGGGAAGGGAGAAGACTAACAATATCACAGAAACCAGGCGTATTCTCATGTGCCGAAGGCTCGCTGCAGCTTCATGTGGGGCAAGAGGCTGCCGCTTGCTCCGTTGGGTTTGTTGCATGCTGAGTTTCGCTTGCTGCAGCGAAGAATGGTTCAGTCTTCAAGTGTGGTCGTCAGGCCAGTTCCTTAGGAATAAGAAAATAGGGCTTCGTTCCTCTTAATAAAATAGCTAAGTCATTACAAAGATCGAGGGAAGGAAATCGGGGTTGCCAAGTTGAACTGGCAATAGCCCTAGTCCAATAAGACCGGGATCTTTCCTCTCGACGCCCCATCAACGTGAAGTTAGAACTCACCAAAGGAATTAATCCGATGAAGCCGTTCCGTAGCTAGAAGAAGCGAGGAATGAAGACTGATTAGCAAAGGTCGAATCCATGAACAACTACCCCAAGGTATCTTTCTCTGGTTCGGTGGAATCAATTCCAAAAGGAAGGGCTGTGGGGGGCACTGCTGCCCTATTGCTATAAGGGGGCGTGTGAGCTAGCGCACAAGCCCGCGGGCTTGTGCGCTAGTGCCCCCAAGCCATAAAGTAGCCCTGCAGGCTCCTTATAGCAATAGTGGCATCCGCGCTTCGCTCGCTGGCGTGAGCGCTTCGTTAGCTCCGCCCTTACGCTACAGGGCGGAGCTAACTTGCTCGGCTTCAAAGCCGTCTCGCCCCCTACTCAAAATAATGCCTTAAGCGCTCACCTTTTTAGTCTGGGTGATGGTCCAAGCTCATTAGCCTCTTTACGTAATTGCGACGCGGCCTTCACGAATACAGTTTGTGAAGACGGCGGAGACGACCAGGGGACTCTAAAGTCTTCCTTGGAGGGTTCAAATCCTATTCCATCACCTTCATGCTTCTCTTCTGGAATAACAGGCTCGAGGCTGCCTTGCAGATCCTTGCCCAACCGCCAGCTTCTCGATACCTCCAATTATTCTAATTTTCCATGCTTTTGTGAGGTCAGCCCTTTGATCCAGCTACATATCAAGAATTGACACTGCGGAATCGGGGCCAGCCCTCGCCTAATCTGGGAGGTAGAGCATTCAGGGCTGTCAGGAGGGAGCTCGTCGGCAAAAATGATAGGGATTTGCTCGGATACAGCCAGCTCTCGCTCTTCTCTTTTGACGGGCAGGACATTTGCCTTAACAACACTGCCGTTGTACGGAAACTTCAAGCATTGATGGTATGTAGAGGCCACTTGGCTTCGTGCAGCCACGGCCTCCCCAGTAACAGATTGAAGGAGCACTTGATATCCACACGAATTCCACTAACTCACAAGCAGGGCAAAAAGTAAAGTGTTGCCTACGCGCGTTAGAACAAGCTACGGCTTCAAAGTACTGACTATAAAGGGGCGCGCACCAAAGCGGAGAAGTCTTGCTTGCTTATGTTGTTTTGGCGTTTTTCAGCAGCTGTCGTTTTTCAGCTGCAGGCGCTGAATAGCCCCCCTCTTGCTACAGGGGCAGCAGACTGAGAAGAGTACCCCTACTTTGGGCTTGTGCGCTAGAAGCGGGCGTGTGCGAAAGCTAAACGCCTTGTTGTTTTTGGTGATGTAGTCCCGAAGGCAAGTCTCAAGCGTAACCAACCCCCTATCTCACTTAAAGACTTCTTTCAAGGAATCCCTTCGCTCCACTCTCACTCCAGCTGGTGCATTAGAGTCAATCATGCCCGCTCAAGATACTCTGAATGCGATCACGCCCAAGGGACTTTGTGAATATGTCGGCTAACTGATCTTCGGTCTTCACATATGGAGTGCAAATTTCCTTTGAGACAACCTTTTCCCTCAAAAAGTGCATTAAAGACAGGGCCACCTCTATATGTTTTGTCCTTTCATGGAAGACCAGATGGATATGTGGATAGCAGCTTGGTTGTCCCTTTCTAGTGAGGGGGGCTGGTCCAGAAAGAAAAAAACCAAGCTCCTGCATGAAACTCTTGAGCCAGACCAACTCACACGTAGTATGAGCCATAGCCCTATACCCCTACTTCTTTAGGCTCTGCACTCGATCTCGCCACACCTTAAAGTACTATCGGCTCTTTTTTGCTTTGTAACGTGACTAGGTTACCTCCATAAAGAGTACTGTACCCAGTAGTGGAGCGCCTATCACAATGTGAGCCAGCCCAGTCCGCATCGGAATAAGCAGATAGTTACAAGTGACCATGGTTACCATATAGGATCCCTTTACCAGGAGATGCCTTGAGATACCAAAGAATCCGATGAACTGCTTCTAAATGAGGAACTGACGGGCATGAATTGGCTCACTACACCAACAGCGTAGGTAAGGTCCGGTCTCGTAATAGTGAGGTGGATTAGCTTCCCAACTTACCTCTTCTACGCTCTAGAATCCGTTCCCCTTCTTCAGTGCTGAGACGATGATGAACCTCCATAGGCGAGTCTATAGGCTTCGCACCAAGTTTTCCTGTTTCCCGAAGAAGATCAAGAACGTACTTCTCTGGGAGATCAAAATGCCACGTTTAGATCGAGCAACTTCGATACCCAACCAGTCTCTTAGTTCTCCAAGATCTTTGATGTCAAAAACTTGACCCGCCTTTAATTCCTTGATGGATTTACCATCATCACCAGTAAGGACAATATCTTCCACATACACTAGAAGAACAGTTGTTCCTTCGGCCCTTCGTTTGCACACTTTGCCTTCCTCCCCCAACCACGTGAATCCAGGTGGAGGAGTCATATATACGGATTGAAGAAGGTAACCAAAAAAAGAAGGCATTCTTGACATCCAGTTGATATAGAGGCCTTCCCTTGTTGGCTGCAATGGAAAGGAGAAGGCGAACAGATTGAATCTTTGCAACGGGGGCAAAGGTTTCTTCATAATCAACGCCATAAGCCCGTCTAGTTAATGGGTGAACCCCAAAGCTACTAACCGGGCCAACTATCTTTCTATGGACCCATCAGGCCTTCACGGTATAAACCCATCTGCATCCCCCCCCTCTCGACCCTCAAAAGTCGGGAATAGGGTGAGTTGACCGTGTGTCCTAGCACATTGCTAAACAATTTTATAATTGTATTGAAACTCCATAATATTACGCAATGGAACCCTCTTTCAAAAGACCTTTTTTTGGTATTATTGAAAGGCTAGGCGTGCGGCGGAGGCGCTTCTTTGAAGCCCTCGTCGCATAGTTGGACTTTTAAATAAAGTTAAACTGTGCCTCTTCGACTGTCTAACTAAGGAACGGTGTATAGCTAAATACCTTTTCGTTTGTTGGCTGGTGAGTTTTCGCAGAAAGGCGGGCTGGTTAAATACGGCCGGCCCTATATTTATTCCGCAGTATGTCTTATGAGATACGGAGGAGGGACTTTCGATCGCCATTTGGCCCTTTCCTGTGTCACTCACCCGATGCGGCTTACCACGCTGCATTCCTTCTTTTCATAGAATAATTATTAAGAGAAGGGACGCGAGGGCAGATAAGCTAGTTAAGCTCTATTTGTCGATGTTCTCTCTCTCGAAGTTAGTCTTAATTAGAAAGAAGACTAATTTAGAGAGAGAGAGTCTTGTAAAACCTCCGTCTGTCGTCCGAGCTTCTTAGCGATTTGGGCGAGAAATGCGTGGGTCTGGCTTCAAGGTATTGCCCTCGTCTATTCGACATTCCTATGGATGTCGGTTTACGATGGTTACCCGTGTGGTCATCCTCACCGGTGAAAGATTCGGCACCAAAAGTGTCTGGAGCTCGATGAGCCCCTTTTCATCGTATGATATGGGAGTTGTTTTCCATATCATTATGGGATAAAGCAACGATTCTTGGAACATCGGATCCTAATAGACCTTCCGTTCCTCTCGTTTGTGGCCATTTAAGCCAGAGCATCTGGAGTGGGCCGCTCGGTACTTTCAACCGTTGTATTGCTATTTTTATTTTCCGTTGATTGTCTTCCCGGGCAGATGATCCGAACTTTGGGTCTTTTTCTTGGTCGTTAAACCTAGGTGTTGACGATCTTGAATCGATCTATTGTAAAGCTGCTGCCACAATGACTTCCCTTTTAACATACAGTTAAACATACTGTACAAAGCTGCTTGGTAAGTGTTTTGATGATGATGATAGCTTACTTATGAAGTACCCTTTAGGACGACTTGGCTTCAAGGAGGAAGGTGCTGGTTTCTTTTGATCTCAGCCTCGCACCAGACCATTAACTCGCAGTCAGACGGCGGCGAGCCTTGCTGAGAAGAAGCCAACCTTAAAGAGACGGTTAGTTAAGGCCGCCGAAAAGGTTCCATCTTCGCCACTCCCTTCCGTCCGCGAGAGGAGGAAAAGGGTGACTGTCTCGTCAGACTCAGAATAAGTGGACGAGACGCCTCCCGCGGATAAGCGCCAAAAGATGAAGGAGCCACCCCTCCATAAGAATGAAGAACAGACGGCGACCGAAGTACAAGCGGGGCAAGGTTCGCCCTCTCAGAACGATCCGCCCCATATCAGTATTGACAGCGAAATGAAGAAGGATGACCGACCCTCGGAGGGTTACTCTCCAAAAGCATGCACGGAGACTGTCGCCGTCAGCTCGTCTCAAAAGTCTCCTGATTCAAAACTTGGGAAGGCCAAAGAGGACGAGATAAGCGTTGAAAATCCTGCGACACGGGAAGAGCAAACCGCAGGGTTAGGCGAACCTACCACTGGCACCTCAGGGCCAGAACTACTAAGCGCATACTGAATAAAACCCAACTCTCCCGCCTGATGAGCCTACCGTCGAGAAGGCTGCGTGTCTGTCGTCTGTAGAGAAACCAGACGGTCCCACCTTCGAATGTCGAGGCGCTGAAAGATTCGGCAAACACTCTCGCCGAATCAACTAAGGAGTCAAGCCAGGAAGCGCCCGTCGAAGATCAGCCGCTCGCCACTTCCTCACCTCGAACCGTCAGTGGTGATGGCGCTAAGGCGAAGAAAGCAGCTACCGATATTTCGGCGAGCTCGCCCACCTCAGCCTCTTGTCCAGTTACCCAAGAGCAGAAGCCGGGAGACGAGACTGTTCCTCTAAGGGAGGAGATGTCCAGCCCTCAAAGCCTTCGCCGCTAACTCCTAAGGCCGTCCTCTCTCCAGGTATTTAAACTCGAGTCTCTTTCTGCTAAATAAATTTCCCTGCTTATTTTTTTTACTAAATTTACCGAGCGTTTTATGGCAGGTCCTCCTGCTGCCGAACCCAGCCGCCGATCTATCACCGAGGTCATGGCTACGATCGACAGCGAGCTCGAAGCCTGCTCTTCCTCTGTCAGTGCCCCTCCATCTGATCGGCTTAGTTTCATCCGGGCCTCGCTCGTCTCTCCCTGACCTCATGAGGGGCGAATGCTCTGCTGAAGTCTTATCATGGGTTGAGGAACTTTAGGGCTTTAGGAACCTGCCGTTCGCCGATCACATATGGGTTACCAGGGCTCTAGGAATCCCTGAATGTGCGAAGAAAAAAAAATCGCCTGGCGACGACGGCATCCAAGCCGCCAGTGACCGTTTGAAGGTTGTGAGGGAAGAACTAGCCTCTCTTCAGCGCGAGTATGACGTGGACTTGGACAAGATGAAGTCGATAAAGAGCCAGTTCGCGGACGAAGTAGACGAGGTATCTTCGAATCTCAACACCTGTCTCTCCATCCTGAGCGAACTCGAAAAGGAGGAATTCCTGTCTTGCAAAAAGAGAGAGATCTTCGTTGACGCCTTAAAAACTTCTAGCGAGGCTTTCGAAGTGTTGAAGCGTCACGGTTTTGACATCGAAGGTTCGTCCATTACTCAGTCCAATGCGCGCCTCAAAATTGACAAACTCTGCGATGAGGCTGAAGAGCTTGTGAGGCAATTGCAGGCGAAGAAGAGGGAGGTTAGAGAAAGAGGCGTAGTGGCTAGATTGGCGGAGGCCGGCTCTTGAAAAGCTTTTGTTAATTTTGCTTTATGTTTTAAACAATTTGTATAAATTTTGGACTTGATTGAAATTTATCGCCGAGCCGGTTCGGCGTTCCGGAATAAATTGTATTACATTGTTTGTTTGGCCGAGCCAAAATGGTTCGGCCTTAGAATTATCTATCACTCGTCCACTCTAGGGATCCTCCACTCAGTCAGGGCTGGAACGTCAGTTTTTAGAAACACGCCGTTAACTGGTGGAGGGTAATCTCGCCCATCCAAATATCGTAGACGATATGCCCCCTTGGGCAACACTTCTCGTACGCTGAAGGGTCCTTCCCAGTGAGGGGAAAACTTGCCATACAAAAGATCTCGCCGGACTGGCGGTCATGCTGGCAAAAGCGGGGTTTCGGCCGGTTTTACCTACTATTGGATTTGAACCAATGACTCTCGCCGTATGAAAGCGATACTCTAACCGCTGAGTCAAGTAGGTCAAGCTGAGTCAAGTCAGATAAAATAGACCTATTAAGAGAAAGCCAACCAAAGCGCAACCTGAGTGCGGAGCGGGGCGGAGCGCTAAGAAAGAGAAAGCGTTATCGCTATACGAAATGAAGCAGCGGCTAGCACGCTAAGATCAACCACTTGGAGAACGCGGAGCCTTTCTTTCTCGGTCGTCTGTCTTAATAAGTTAAGTTGATTCCGATTCATGCGGTCGTTCTCTGCTGCATTGGTGTTTTCACTCCCCACTCTCCACCATAACAATTTGATTCCACCATATCTCAGGAGTAGTAAAAGGAAGTTGCGGGTCCGAGTAGGAAGAAATTCACTAAACTAAGAAGTAGGGGCATACATAAATGGATCAATTCATTCAACAAGATCCGTTCGGATCGAACCAGGATGAATGGGATTGGTCTGACCTCTCGCTCGGATGGTTGACTCCCGCCGACGACAGATGTCCCATGCCACGTTTCGTGAACAGCTATGCCCGAGAATGAATGAATTGTGATATAGCGCCGAATAAGCCACTGACTGTAGGAGAGGAAATAGGGGGCCCTATACCATACATCCTGCTGCCTCGGGACGACTGCACGTTACATCATAGCAGCACGACCAAATGGAGGCGGAAACCTGTGAGCGGAGCGCGGATGCGCTCGCTCAAAGCCATACTAGCGCACAAGCCTTAGGGCACTTGCTGCACCCTTTACGTAAGAGGCGCCTCACGGCTCTCTGTAGTAAAGTGGCTACGCACCTTTACGTAAGAGGCGCTGGAAGCTCTCTGTAGTAAAGGGGGAACTACCCGGCCACTTGTAGTAAGAGGCGCCTCACGGCTCTCTGTAGTACAAGGGGGAACTACCCGGCCACTTGTAGTAAGAGGCGCTGAAAGTTCTCAGTAAAGTGGCCCGCCAGGGCCACTTTTTACTACAGAGGAGGCCGAGCCCGCGGGCACTTGGCGAACCTGCAGTGCCTGCTACTTTGGACGCTTATAACAAGAGGGCACAATAGGCGCTTAGGCGCTTGCCCTGTCAGGCGCAGGCACGCTTTTGCTCTATTGTGCCCTCTTGTTATAAGCGCCCCTTTAAAGCGGGCACTCTCACTTTTTTGTCTGGGTCAGTCAAGCGGTTCGGGTTCTCGGTCGGTTCCCGTTCGCCTGCCTTGGCGTGGGTGGGGTGGTAAACTTAGAGGGCGCCCGCCTCCTCTGAAGACGTGTCCTCGACAACCTGGCGGTTGTTCGGTCTCAGCTTTTGAGGGCGGGAGGGCCGCTGGGATTTCCTTTTCCTCAACCAATTAGTAACAGTCAGCCTGACTTGCTTGGCTTGGTCTAACATTTTGTTATGAACTGGCTGAATGGGTAAGATTTGAGTTCAAGTGGCACAGGACCATCGATCGACCATGGGGCGTATTCTACCCTTACCGAATTCATTCTATTGAAGCGTCACGTAAAAAGGTCCTTCCATTTATTTTTTATTTTTTGTTGCATTTCTTTTGATTTTCAGTTCAATAATTTTCTCTGTTGATTTATGACAAAGGAAAGCCCCCCCTATACTATGCCATTTGATTGATTCAAGTTCCGTGCTGCTCGCCACTCCCCGAGGCCAAGGACGGGGTCGAACCGTCATTCCAGGATTTGCAGTCCGATACATTTCCATTATGTTACCTAGCCAAACCCGCCACCTCATGTGCCAAAGTCAAACGGTTGTTCTTCCTTCCCCGCCCTCTTTTCTACATATGCGGTGGCGGGCGGAGCGCTCTATATGACCGGCGGCGGGTTACCAGAGAAGAGGGACAACTTCTTTCTCCCTTGCCTTGCTCAATCTTCCTTTTCTGATTGAAAGTCGCAAGCAGTTGGGATGCGCGCGCTAGCGCGCGTTTTGAAGCTCGCGAAAGCCAGCGAGCGAAGCGCGGGTGCCACTATTGCTATAAGGTGCCTAAAGGGCCCCAAATAGAAAGAGGGGGGCACTGCTACGCGAAAGCCAGCGGGCGTGTGCGAGCTTTTCCCGCTCGCTGCTTCCGAAGCAGGCTGCCAGCGCATTGTATCTAACCACACTGTGGCAAATCGATACAAGTAGCTAAACTGCGAGCATCCGACATCGGAGGCCGAACGGTTAGGCAACACTACGGCGCCTGGGTAAACATCCCGTTTACCAAACAAGACGTCGAGAGTTTCACTTAACCATTCCCCTCCAGCAGCCAAAGTGATAGCGGCTGTAGCATCCACCGCTAATGTGTGGAAGAGGGTCAGCTTTTATGTGGATAGAGGCAACACTTTTGCATCTTTTAAAGGATTCATATAGGTGTTGGGTCCTGAGGACCAGGATGGCCGAAGATCAAAACCTAAATGCGCCAGGGGTTGATCATCGAAGCCGGGGCAATAAGGATTCATGAATTTTAGCGCTGATGTAGCTAATTTATCAGCCACCTTCTTAGTCGATTCATTAGGGTCGTCACCTTCTACCCATATAGTGGAAGTATCCACCGTTTTCTTTGTCTGTTAAGCCTCGACTTCCTAAAGAACTAAAGAAAACTGCAATCGCAGTTTATCAACCACTCACAAGACCACCGAGATCTTCGACTTCGCTCCCACAGGTAATCCACCCGGCCCTTCTGACGAGGGGGCGGAAGATAACGAAAGGGAGACAAAGTCCTAACTAAATCATAACACTATAACCTCAACCGTCTACCCATTCCATCCATCATCTCAGTCGAGTCGATCCGATTCGTTCTTATCTATAGATAACGCAAGAGAGAACTTATGACCTCGCGGATGGAGAGGGATTCGAACCCCCGGTATTCCTATCAATACTTCGGTTTTCAAGACCGACTCTTTCAACCGCTCAGACATCCATCCCTTCGCGCTTCGCGCGCCCTATCTATCCGCGCGCTGGCAGGTGGGGGCTTATCTATGTGATTCGCTACGCTTGCTTGCGCCTATCGGCTGACTTTACTCTATTGCCTGCCGGTTAGCGACACTTTTCCGGTAGTACGAATCGCTACGCTTCGCTTGTTTCTATATGATAATATGCACTGCACCTTGGTTGCTGCGCTCCCTGCGGGTAATAGCAAGAGAGTGAAGAACGAACGATCCTCCAAACAAAAAGAGTGATTGAGTCCGACTCAAGCGAGTGAGTGAAAGGCGTGGCAAGAGAGCGAGTTCGACTCGCGAACGATCAGCAAGTGAAGGACCGATCCTTTAGCGCCAGTACTGTTGCGAGACTGTGGCGGCTCACGAGCAACATATAGACGCCGGTTGCCCATCACTCCCTCGCTCCTTTTTGAAGGCCCACCGATTGAGTTCCTCAAGAAGAACACTGAACGCCCAGCTTCGCAGAGCTGCTCTCCCCCCAGCCCACTTCATAGTGTTGAATCTGGATCTACTGTGTGTTCTGACTCTATTGGATCAAGTCAGATACTAAGCCTTCTACTACTACTATGGAGAGAAAATGCTCTATTTCAGAGATTGGACCTCTTACTGTGATTAGTCTGGCTGTTCCCGAGCCAGGTTCCCTGGATCCATTCTGACCTAAATGGATGAATGAAGAAGGGGGCGGGCAGTAGGCCACACACACCTCTTTTTAGCCGAAGAAAGCCGGATCCACTACACGGCTAGGATCAGAGAAAGATTGAGAAAGCAACCTAAATAAACCTAATTGTATTTGATTCAAAAGGCGAACAGCCCCCTATTCGTCGATCAATGAATGGATCAAAGAAGGAGGCTCTATCTATGTCATCGTATATAAGGGAAGAAGACCGCCCCTGATCGAAGAATGAGGAAGCGCGCCCGGGTAGACTTCAAGAGCTCTTGCTCTGCGTATCCGTCCCGCGGAGTCTTGGGGGTCATAGAAACATACGGACCGACCGTTCGATTCACCGGCCGAGTTTCAATCACTCTCCATCCCTGGGAAGAACTCCAAGCTGTAACGGATCAGTCTACTTTGAAACCCTGACCCTTCAATCATTCCACCGCCTCGATTAGCAGCTTTCTAGTGGGCTGGGCGAGCGAGAAGGAGTTTATCCTCATCCGTTTGATTCATTTCCAACTCTTTTCAAGCCTCGGAGTCGCCCTCACTTATTTCGTTTCAAAAAAAACCGCTTCTAGCGCACAAGCCTTAGGGCACGCCCGCGGGCACTGCTGCCCCTATTGCGATTGTAGGCTTGAGGCTTTCACCTGTACGCAAGAGTGCGATAAGCGCGCGTCAGGTGCTCCGCCCTGTAGCAATAGAGCTTGACGCTAAAGAGGGCATGTGCGCATGGCAGCAAGTGGGCTTGTGCGCTAGCTAGTGCCACTACCAACCCTCGCCTTGTCGTTTTTCTTCGCTCCCGGACCCTGGCTTAGCTCACTTCATTCGCTTCGTTCACTAATCCAGGTACCACAAAAGGCTCCCATGGATGACAAAAAAACATTGGCGTGGCGTAAAGTGAAGATTGGGGTGACCTGTGGATCACCTGGATCTGCAGCTTTGGGCGCCATGCTGGTCGTGTGGTGACTCTAAGTGGCTCTGGTGCTCCTGGTGGGGTTCCCTTGGCTTGTTGAAGCCTCCGTTGCGCTCCTTGGCTAGTGGCAAAGATGCATTGACTGCGGGGAATTGATGAGAGGATCTACTAAGGGGATCCACCAGCCGACGCTCATGGATCTGCTATATGGCAATTTGGTCAGACAGAGGAGGGGTGACGGTTAGTCACCTGTAATCCGCGCAGGTGGCTCAGCGACAAAAGCAGTGGACTTTGTTTACGGAGAAGTGGGAGCCCACTTTACTTAGGGGGAAGAGGCAGCAAGCAGATTGAGATCGAGATCCAGTTCCGGAAGAGCGCTGTTGCGTGCGGATCTCCCCTCGCTCAGCCACCGCCATCACATGACCGAAAGGACGAGGCGCACCGCCGACGTGAGATGCAATACATGTAGTTGGTCCGTTGTCCCTATTTGTTAGATGAAGAGGAGCGGTCATCGGCCAGATCTATCTTCAGCTTGGGCTGATCCGGTCGTCTCAGAATGGTCACCATGTTGACGGCGAAATCAGCTGTTCCCGACTCTTCTTCTTCTGATTCCGTCTCCTCCGGCTGCTCGACCCAGAACTACGAGATCGCCCCTTTCTCTGAACAGCAGGAAAACGTCTTGGGCCATATTCAGGTCGATTGAAAAGAAGACCAAGTTTAAATAATATTCGTAAACTTGGTCTTCTTTTTTATTTTTACAAATAAATGCTCTGATGCTCCATGTAAAAGTAGCCAAGAGGCTAAAAGCAACTTCCTTCACTACTAATGGAACTCGTGCTATTGCCCTCTTGATTTGATTCATTCTGATGTTATGTTTGGGGACCGGCCCCTACTCCTTCTCTATCTGGATTTCTTATTGAATTGACTACGTTATCTTTGTGGACGACTATTCTCGCTTTACTTGGATCTATTACGGCACAAGTCCGATTACTTGTAAACAGAGAAAAAAGATAATGGTTGAAATTCTATTGCAGCGATCGATCAAAGTCTTTCGGTCTGATTCAGGAGGAGAGTTTCTTTCCAATGAATTGACCAACTTTCTTAAAAGTCACGGAATTACTCATCAACGCTCATGTGCTTACACACCTCAGCAGAATGGTGTTGTGGAAGGCAAGCATGGACATATTATGGAAGCTGCCCGAGCCATGCTGCAAGTAATGCCCCTCGCACTTTGTGGGCCGAAGCTGTCAACACTGCTGTTCATATTATCAATTGTATCCCACCTTAGCCTCCCTTTATCCTGAGCAATCTCTCACGGGACACCCTTCTGATTATTCTCACATTAAAGTCTTTGGATGTTTATGTTATGCTCATATGTAAACAAATCTTCGTGACAAGCTTAATCCGAGGGCAACGGCTATGGTGATCACCAGAGGGAAGGGTTCTCGTTGCTATCATCCAGCTTCTGGAAGAATTTTGATCTCCAGACATGTAGTGTTTGATGAATCTTGGCCATTCTTATCGGCTTCAAGAACGACTCTCCCGACAGACAAATCTCCCATCATCTTATTATTGAATCTTCGCCCGGTCCGACTAAACTAAAGAGCAACCTCAAGGAGAATCTCGGCCTCCAATTCAAGAGCATTCTCGAGAGGGTAAGAGGATCAACGATACTGGATCCCATTACACTAGGATGTCCCTTCGTAGATCTACTCGCATAAAGTTTCCTAGTAAGAGGTATCCCATAGAACAATTTCTTTCTAACTAAAATCTTGTCCTTCTTTCAAGCTTTCAAGAGTTTACAAGGAAATAGAACCCGAAACTTTAAAAAAAGCATGCAACATCGAATCCAGGCAGAAGGCCATGCAATCTGAAATGAGTGCGCTCACAAAAAGTAAACCTTGAGATCTAGTGCCACTTCCTCCTGGAAAAAGACCCGCCCCAGCTGAAAAACTCCTGCGCGCGCCTGACGCTAGCGCACAAGCCCCTTAGCCATAGGGGGCACTAGCGCACAAGCCCGCGGGCACTCTAAGCCAACGAAGTCTGCCGCTTGAAGCGCCTATCGCTACAAGGGCGTGTGCTTGGAGTGCCCGCGGGCTAAGCGCACACGCCCCTTATAGCAATAGTGCTATAAAGCGTGCGTAAAGGGACGCTTATAACAATAGGGCAAGCGAGAAGCGCGCGACAAGGTAAAGGTGCGTAGCCCAAAGTCGCAATTGGCGCCTACGGCCCTCTTGCGACTTTGGGCTACGCACATCTTGCTATAAGGGGCCCGCAGGGCTACTTTATGGCTTGGGGGCCTTAGGGCTTGTGCGCTAGCAGGGGCGCTGCGCTAACGCGCGGAGACTCTATCATGATCTAACGAATCTACAACTTTCTTTACTGAGCGAGACTCTATCCAGATCTAAATAATCCGCCAAAGAGCCTTCTTCTAACTAGGAGAGTAAGCAAGCTACCGGAAGCGAAGCTTCTGGCTCCCCCCTTTCACTTTCAGTGCCTCCTTTTCGTTCTACGCTGGGTGGAGCAATCCGAACTCTCGACAGAATATAAAAGAGGGCCGCAGGCCTGTGTAGACACCTCAACGAACTCATGTGGACACTCCTCAGCCCGAGGACAATCTCTCAAATAGACATAAAGACTCGTTTTTCTTTTCTTTGCTGATTCCTCTCAATAAAATTTGCCATGTTGCACTAAGTTACTTACGGATGTATGCATGCGGTCCGGGAACACTTTGGGGTGAACACCCATCCGAACAAGTAGGGTCAATAGTTCAGCATTTAGGCCGTCACATTTTGCAACAAACAAATCTTTAACCCAACAAGTGCTCTCCGAACCAAGCAAGGTAGTCTCCTATCACTAGGCTCACCAACCAACCTGGACTTTGATTCTTATTTATTATTCCTACCGGATATAAAAACCATAAGGTTTCTTTCCAGCCATGAGTTCCCATATGACATAAGCGCTCTTGGGTGGGGTGGGCCATCATTCGCCAGGTCTTTGAGTGCCCGTCGTACCACGTGGTTGGTGCACTAGGCTGATCGAGACTCTACTTTTCGGATCTGGCACCTGCGCCCGGCCCGGTCTGCCAGCTCATTTTGGCTCTACGTCCGGTCGTGCGTGGTATGAAAGCGATTCGTACAAATGGAACGCATCGCGTACTATAACCTTCCTTTATTGGGCTGGGCCATTCCATCAAATCTTTGAGAAGGGGCCCAATCTCTTGATGGTCGGCGTGGCGATAGGCTTCGCTTCTACGACAGGCTTCCCAGCCGTCGCGAACACTGAGCAGCAAGTGCCCCACTATTGCTATAAGGAGCCTGCAGGGCTCCTTATAGCAATAGTGGCATCCGCGCTTCGCTCGCTGGCGTTCGCGCACACGCCCAAGATAGCAATAGTAGCCCTGCGGGCCCCTTTACACAAGAGGGGCTACGCACAAAGTAGCAAGAGGATGATAAGCGCCTATTGCAACAAGGTAAAGGGCCCTAAAGGGCTCCTCTTACTACAAGTGGCCGGGTAGTTCCCCCTTGTACTACAGAGAGCCGTGAGGCGCCTCTTACTACAAGTGGCCGGGTAGTTCCCCCTTTACTACAGAGAGCTTCCAGCGCCTCTTACGTAAAGGTGCGTAGCCACTTTACTACAGAGAGCCGTGAGGCGCCTCTTACGTAAAGGGGCTTGTGCGCTTCGTGCCCCTCTTACGTAAAGGGGCTTGTGCGCTACGCTGTAAGGGGCGCACAAACAATGTCGTTGCGCGGGGATGCGATTCGCCAAGCTGGGGCAAACAAAGCCGTCCGGGGTTGGTGGGGCGGATTAGGAATGCGAAGGCCTTTCCTTCGGAGACCCGGGAAAGGAAGAGCAATGCTATTGACCGACCCTTTCGTAGTGACTTCGAATCAAGAGGCCTCCCCTTTTTTCTCATTTTGGATGAGGCGTAGAGAATGAAATGCAGAAAAAGGGGAAGGGCTTTGGGCTCCTTTGATTTTTGTTTAAGGGCTGCTCGTGCTCGCCCTACTGAAGTACCAAAGGCGAAAGGGGCTTACATAGTCTTAGCGCCCTTAGAATCTAAGCACTTTGAAGCGCCAGTAGTTGTAGCTGTGGCCACACCAACCCTTTCGTTCTTATCGCTCCGGGTTCCGATCTATATGACCTCCGGGCGTCCGTAAGGCAGCTCTTCCGTAGAGGCAGGTAGTAACCTAACCTTTTAGAGTCTGTTCAAGGGGGGAGCCCTCTTATCTATCAATGGAAAGATCTCCGTGCGTGACGTGATAAGGAATCCTAGAAAAGATCGATTGAGACTCCCTCCCCGGTCCCACGAAGATCTCTACGTACTTGTCTAGACAGAGATCTTCCGGTCTGCGTGCGTGGGAGCAGCTCAAGCAAAGAAGAGTCTGGTCTCTGAATTCAGGCCCGGACCTTGAGTCGAATTGATCGTGTCATGTGCAACGTCCATCAATGATGGTTCATTAATGTCCATTGATTTAGACTCCTTCCCCCTTCCCTTATACGAAGAAGATCAAGAGGGGCCCAAACCAAGAACGGAAACGGAAGCCTTTCGACTCACTCTCGTATGGCTCGCCCTCGAGCCCTGGGCAGGTCGGCCGGGTCTTTCCCTGTTGTTCTGTTCTCGCCACGAGAAAGACGCACGGAAGAGGTATGCCCAGCGCGTGGAGGATCCGTTGAGAGTGTCCGTTGTCTCGGTAGGGAAGAGTACGATCTTTTCCCCTATAGTATTGAATCAATAAAAAAAGAGGTCAGTGCAACGGCCCCCTATAGTTTGATCCAATATTGACCGGGGACGAGCCCCGACTTCCATAGGTCCTTGGTTCGACCTCCTTCCGCGGTCCTTGCTTTTAATAAAGCGGAGCGGGGCCAATTTCTCGTACTTGCGGCTTGTGCCCCGCCCGGTTCACTGGGCTGTTGGCCTACCAAGCACTTGCCCGCTGCTCCTGCCGCCCGCCAAGCGGGCTCCGCGCTCGTTATCCTTACTGTTCTCTCTGCTGGGGCCCCCTCCCATTGCTCTAGCCATAAGCTATGGCAGCTCCAGCTCGCACCCACTGGGGCCCGCCCTGCGAGGCCAGAGTGGGCTCAGCGGTCAGCCCCCATTCGAATTACGTTAGGGGGTCTTTTGCTTTTGCCAGATCTAGAGAGATACTACGAGTCCTCCGTCCCAGATTCCCTCGCCGCGGCCATCTGGTTCACCGGTACTACCAAAAACTCTCATGCTTACGTTACTGTTACTGTTACTTGTTAGTATTATCTCGGACCACGAAGACCCCAGTCGTGCTTCTGGTTTCCATTCCCATCATCATATTGAAGTTGGAAACTCCTCGTGCTCTGCCATAAGAACTTGGAGTCCGTATCATGGTGAAGGTAAGGTAACGCTGTGATTCTTGCTCAAAAAACTGACCGAACGCGTTCGAGTTATTGGCTCGTCCGACCCGGCAGCATTCATGAGTAGCTCGTTCAACAGTCCCTCGGAGACACGGTCGAGAAGTGCCATGCATGGTCGCCCCCCCTTTCTTTCTTTCTCTCGGTCCCACCCAGTGAGCTCCGCGCGGATGCGCTAGAAGCGGGCGTGTGCGCTGCAGCAAGAGCAGGGGCGTCAAGTGCCCCTCTTACGTAAAAGTAGCCGCCGCGGGCCCCTTTATGGCTTGGGGCCTGAGCCTTAGGGCTTGTGCGCTTTCTTTGGGGCCTTCTTTGAAGCTCCCTAAAGAAATGGATAAAAAAAAGGGGGGGACTTCCGCAACGGGCTATGCCACCCATTACTTATGAGGGAAGTCGCATCCGTCCTATCGCAAGCACCTACAATGTCATGATCACATTGGTTTACCCTTTTTTCTTTGGTAGTTCAACGGACGGTCGCCCCTCCAACAATAAAAGGTAGAAAAATGGAAACTTCTCTGCCATTTGGATCGGAGAATTTATGGAGGAAATCGGGTTTTAAATTTCCAGAAACCGCACGATTATATAGCCAAAGGAATACGCCGCGCCTAAAATCATCCCAAGCGCTGCTAATGTGGCTACTAAGCTATTTCTTTGGAAAGCTCCTACTAAGATGGGAAATTCCCCGATAAAGCTGCTAGTACCAGGTGAACTCATATTGGCCAAAGTGGAAGAGAAGGAAATGGTAGGGAGATTCGGCATGGTGCTCACTAAACCTCCGTAATATCTAGCAAGTCGAGTCTGATGTCGGTCATATAGAACACCAACACATAGAAAAAGGGCTGAAGGAACCGGTCCATGACTTGACATCGGTGGAATGCTACCTCCAATTCCCTGTATGTTCGATAGAGCCAAATATTCCCCCCCCACTGATCGGAGTACGCCGATTACCCCCCGAACCGTACAAGATAGTTACCACCTATCATACGGCTTTCTAACTCCACTTCTTTTTCTGGTCGTTCCGCTCTGTCGGATCGATGGTTGTATAAGAGATCTTTAACCCCTCGACATTTTTGACAGAATGGTTCCTGCTTCCTACCCATAGTTAGCATGTATCTCCCCGGGTCATACTTGAGTATCACATCGTAGACCCCCACCCCAACTCTATCTTCCTTATCAGTGAACCGGAACATAGTGCATAGGTACTCTTCGATGCAGCGGGGACGAGACGACGTGACATACTACGATCACGTACAGAAGTGCTGCCCTTCGGCTCGGCAATATGGAACCTCTCAACTGCTCCCGTTCCTTTATGGGGGTCCTATCGGGATAGGTAGGCCCACGCTTTCCCCTCCCCCCGACCGATCAGTAGTTCCCCACGGCTGACAAATAGGAGTTTAGGCCGTAAAAGAAAGGCACCGGCCCCCCCCCCCACTGGGATTTTGCTTTCCTTATCTACGCGCGCACAGCGTCAGCACTGGCGAAAAAGAGGTCGGCTTTACTTAGAGTGCCTTAGGGCTTGTGCGCTAGAAGGGGCGGGCCGGGTGCTTGTGGGCCCCCCTCTGCAGCAAGTGCTTGTTGGACCCCCACCCCTGTTTCCCGAGAGGGGGCCGGGCTGTGTTTCCCCAGCGGCCGGCCAGTGGCGGCAGAAAACGAACTCGGGTGGGCTCCGCGCGGTTCGCGTTTTCTTGTTAAGAGAGCTTCTCATTCTCTTATAGAAGCCCGCGTCCACGCCGGGGACGGGTAAAGCCCAGCGAAGCAGCAGGGAGCACTGAGCAATGGGGGGGGATGAGGGCGACTCCGCCCATGGGTTGGACCACACCACAGGCTGAAGTCCTTCCACGACAGGAGAAGGGCAGCGTCCTCGTTGTCGGACCGGAACAAGAAAGGGGAGCTAGTCGTTGGAGGGAAGACAAGGCTCGTGGAGTGCGACTCCACAGAAGAGTACGCGCGCTAGCGCTTATAGCAGCCAGTGAGCGAGCGCATCCGCGCTCCGCTTCGCGCACTTCTATCGCACAAGCCCCCAAGCCTACAATTGCAATAGGTGCTTCAGCCCTATTGGGCCCTCTTGTGTAAAGGCGCTTGATAGGCACGCCTTATGGCTCTTAAGCTACTTTGGCTACGCACCTTATAGCAAGAGGCGCTTTATAAGCTCTCTTGCGTAAAGGGGCTACGCACCTTATAGCAAAAGGCGCTTCTCGCTTGCCCTCTTGTGTAAAGGCGCTTTATAGGCAGGCTTCTCGCTCTATTGCGACTTTGGGCGTGTGCGCTAAAACTACATAACTGCGCGCCTTACTATACTAATAGGACTAGCGCGCGCATCCCAGCTGCTTGCTGCTTTCTGTTCCAGCTCCGCTCGCTGCCTTCCCACCCTTGCTTAGCATTCCACTTGTGATCCTGGATGCAGTGGAGGATTTTGAGAAATGCGCCCGAATGTCCCCCTCCCTCCATAAGACCCTACTTCTCTTTCCCCCCTCGAGAAAGAGAAAGAAAAGAAGAAAGGATTGATTCTCTTCTTTCATGTGAACGGCCCTATCTTGTATCGAATGGTTTTGCGTGCTATACACCACGTTGAGAAAGACCAAGCTCCTATGTACCGTACCATTTTGGTACCTCTCGAAAGGGGGGTGCTCCTTATGATGCGGGGCTGGATCAAAGCTGTCCGAAGTGCAATGACGGGGTAAACTCGGACTCGGATAGGATAGGATTGTGCGTGCCGGGCCCTTCGGGTGTCCATATTTTGGCCGAATTCCCCGTACCGTAGGCCCGCGCGGCCGTCATCTTTTTTTTGACGTTCCACCGCTGTTACGCCAGAAATCCAAGGTTCCACACGAGCTCCCGTTCTGCGGCGTGGTGGCAGGACCGCTAGGGGATTGGCTCCGGGTGTAGGTAGGGTCAAATCCGCAGGGGTCATGCAAATACATAGGCCCCTTCCCTTCTGCCAAGTAGTTTAGAAGGCGCTTTCCATTCTACGGTCCCTCGGAGCGAAGGCTTAGGCAGGTAGTACGGGCCCTCTGACTTCCAGCTATGTGCTGTGCGGCTCCCGCGAAGCGAATGAAGGGAAGCTCGAAGAGCTTTCGGAGCCAGCGGCTTATGTAGTGGTCGGCTTCACACAGCCAGCGCTCACGCCAGCGAGCGAAGCGCGGGTGCCACTCTTGCTACTTTGTGCCTAAAGGCCCAAAATAGCAAGAGGGGGGCACTTGCAGCACACGCCCGCGGCCTCTGCAGCTTCCCCTCCCTTGCTGAACTTCACTTAGTAGTCGGCATTCTATAAGCGACTTGTCGAGTCTACGAAGCTTTGCTTATTGTAGTCGGCCCGTAATGCCTCCCTTCATTTGCTTGCCTCCTTCCAGCCCAGAATGCTTGGCCTCCTGCGCCAAGTCGATCTTTTAGGTTTTAGGCTTGGCTTCGTCCCGGAAGCGAAGCTTCTACGACGAGTCGCTTCTCCCCTTCTCCACTCTCTCCGGCGGAGAAAGCTCTTCGAGCTTCCGGGTGAGCTTACTTACTCTCAGCCTCTTTGATTGGTAGGCGGGCGGGATAAGCCCCCTACTTAAGATTCTGAAGGGTAACCTGAAGATTATGTCGTGACGCTTTGGTTAGGCCGACTACTCTACTACTACTATAGGCTACTTCTAGCTTCTATAGTGGCCATGGGGCTTTGGTGTAGTTGTAGTTTGTATTGGTACTGAATGAACATATCAAACAAAGGCGAGCAGTATAAGCCCTTCGTAGGCCTGGGAAAAGCAGCGAACTCTATAAGCTAGGGCTTTGTTCACCTTTGGACACGAACACTATTCCGTTCTCAGCGGAAACCCGCCTTAGAGATTGAACGTCGACTTATCTTATTGCCATTCAATCTAAGACAGCGCTGATAGCTTGTAGTCAACAGCCCCCTTATGAAACCGAAAGCAGCCTTTGGTACTTAAGTAGTTAAGGCGAACAGCCCCCTTGCTACTATGATAGAGAGCCGTCTGCTTGTTGCCAAACCAACCCTGTTCGCCTTTCTTTTGAATCAAAGTAGGGCGAGCAGAGCGTACCGGCAAAGCAATAAAAAAGGCCTTTTTTATTGAATCAAAGTAGGTCGCGACTGTTGTATTGTAGTCGGTCGGGGGAAGCTACCGCTTCTACGACAGCTCCGCTTCCTCGTCTTGCTTCTGGCAAAGCTTCTACTTTGCTTGCTTCTCTCGCGCTTGCTTGCGCGAAGGCTTAGAGTCCTTTTCGCTAGGTCCAAAAGCTTCCGTCAAAGCGAAAGATCTGATCCAACAGAAATCCCGCATATTGAGCGCAGCTGATATGCGGCTACGGCTAGGCGATCATATCATGCCATATAAAACTTCATTATGGATAGAGAGATCCCCTTACAGATAGAATAGATGTTCATGGATAGACAGACATTCCATTGATTCACGAAATGGCTCGTCGATCCAAATGATTAATTCTTCTGGTCTCTCTCCGCCCCCCGCCCCGAAACTGACCCACGGCACAGCGCCCATTTCGCTTCGCGCGCGGGAAGGCAACGAAGTTCAGTTCAAGAGACCGCAGAGCAGAGGAGTGGAGCAGCCGCGACACGAAGTTCCTTACCTTAGCTGGATCTCGCTGGTGCCACCTATACGGTAGGTAGGCGGCGGATGTGTTACGTTTGGAGTTGTCGTTCGTGCACCTGTCCCCAATGGAAGAATGAGTGATCCGTTCCCCTGCGGATCATGGCCTTACCACTCGGTCCCCGATGGCCAGCGGGGGATTCGGTATAGCAGCTCACGTTCGTTTGCGCTGCGCGTTCCCGCTGGACTGGACACGTGTTAGCTGTAGGAAGTATGGTTCCGAAAGTGACTTTGGTTCGCCAGTTCAGGCTCAACTCCTCGCTTTACGTTAGCGGACCTACAGGTCGGGCCGGGGCGGAGCACTCTTTCTTTCTGTGTGGGACGATGCCGGGGAGATAAGAGAATGCGTCGAGGCGGCGAACAACAACAACACAACTACATTTTAGCTTTTCCCTCCATGAGATGAGCCCTGTGCATTGGACCGATGGATAAGAGAACGGAGCTGGCCCAAAAAGCGCTTGGGCGCTCTACGTACGATGTAGACTCCATCAGATACATATCTTCTTTCTGATGGATCCAGAATAGTGCCCTCTTTCATCAATAGAAGGAAAGAGGTCCCCTTATTATTGATAGATTCCCTCTCTATCCATTCCTACTCTTTCGATCTATCAGAACAGATCAGGCCATCTATCAATCGATTTGAAAATAGCACGTTCATCTCGCTTTTCGTTCATTTCCGCCACGCCATAATAAGAAGTTGAGTGAAGCAGCTAGAAGCGCTCGCTTCTAGCCCTTGATTTCTTATTCACGAATGAATTGGAAAGCCAACAGAAAGATTCGATTCTGACCTCGTCTAGCGCACAAGCCCTAAGTAGTAAGAGGGGCACTTTTTGAAAGGCCCTTGTAGCGATAGGCGCTTCAAGCCGCAGACTTCGTTGGCTTAGAGTGCCCGCGGGCTTGTGCGCTAGGCTAGCACACGCCCAAAGTTGCAATAGGCGCTTAGGCGCTTGCCCGGCCCTCTTGTGTAAAGGCGCTTTATAGGCAGGCTGCCCTGCAGCTGCCTGCGCGTAGGACCGTCCTCACTCCCGTCCCGGGGCGCTAAGGGGGTTTTGTTTTTGGAACAGACGGCTGTGTTTTGCTGACGCCTCGAATCAAGCTTTTGTTGCGACATGCTATGTTTTCTCCCCCATTGCTAGTAGGTTGATGGGTCGCACGCCCGGCACACATGTTTTGGCCTTGTGTGTCCATAACTAAAAATAGGTGACCTAACGGCCGCCGCCCGACTAGACATACCCATAGTCACCAGATTCATATGGGCTACTGGGGAGTGGGCAATGATCTTCTTAAGATCG